>OX411558.1:9425744-10025744 GCA_948146395.1 Fragum whitleyi
ATTACATATAGAGAAATGACCTCCGCCCATAAAATGCATATTTTTCATCCAATCACAATAATTTTTGGTAAACTGATAAAGGGTCAGCAAAGAATCATTCAGGTCAAGTTTAAATGGTATCTATCGATTAGAAACTGAGAAAACTCACTTTATATCATATTCGGACTTTAGCCACGTCCATTAAATCCATGTTTTCCATTTGAACAAAATTTCTTGAACTGTTGAACTTTGAAAGAGGGTCACCCAAGGATCATTCCTGTGAAGTTTGGTTGAAATTTATCCAGTAGTTTCTGAGGAGAATATTTTTAAAGAAAAAGTTTAGGACTGGACGCACGGATGGACGGATGCACGCACGCAAGACGGACAAAACGCCATGACAATAGCCCCAGTGACTTTCAGCCAGTGGAGCTAAAATAACTGTATTATGTCATTGTTCTAAAAATATCCATGTGATATCATAAAAAATATCATATTGGGTGTTATCATAAGGATATTTGTATAGTTATAAGATAAATAATAATGACACACAAAATACTTATAATATTGATAGACTAAATGAAGCTCTAAAATACTGAATATTCAGCACATGCAAAATTGAGTCATCTTGGAATTACCTAGAATTAATATTTGTAAAAGGCATTTGATCTAGTAGAGGTTGAGCATTATTGGATTAAATATCGATTTAAACAAATTACCCAAATTTTGGGACATTGTAGCAAATTTTCCCACATCGATTAAGGTAGAGGACCTATACTAGTTCTGCAACATTTCAAAATGCATGATCCTTCACAATGTCAACCCAGGTTTCCTGATGAAAACTAAGGAAACCTTAGTTAACACTTCTAAAATTCATGATTTCGGGAATGTTTCCAACCTATTTCGCATCCACTACCTAATCAAGTAGAAGTTTTAAGCAGTGATTAAGCATCAAAGGCTAGAATGAGACTGCACATATGTGCAGACTGATTTTAGTCTATATACTATCTGCCAAAGCTTTTTTGTGCATAGCAAGGATAAGCTGTGAATAGTAGGAGATAACCCTTGTTATCATGTTGCAACTGGAATATTCCTGCAAATTTGTGCAGTCTGATCTTAGTCTTTACATCACGATATTCTTTTTTAAACTAGAACAGTTTAACAAGAGCACCGCCTATGGGTGCAACGCTCAGCTGCAGGTGCTTGATAATGCAAAAAATCTAAGTCAAAAAAGGGGCATTACTGCTTCCAGAATTACCCTCCTTTATAGTCTGGATAGCTCTTGTGATGGTGAACACACATGCCAAGTTTCATGAAGATATCTTCAATAACAACAGAGATATAACTAAGGTTAATGTTTGTCATGCCAATACCTACACCAATGCCAACACCAGATGCAAACAATCCCAAGGTTATCATAATATCTCAGGTTTACGCCAAGCTAAAGATTGTATTTTCAAGATAAAAACTGACTCACAATTTCTATATCAGGTGATTTGGTACTTTGATTTACTTTTTTGTGTGTGTGTGTGTGTGTGTGTGTGTGTGTGTGTGTGTGTGTGTGTGTGTCTAGATTTGAGCCTGTGCATAACATTACCAACAATTTGAGCCTGTGTGTGAATGACCAACATTAAGTATCCCAGGTGATACATAAAATCATAACAAGATTGATTGACTTTTACAACACTTTGATACCTTAAAAATTACAAAAAGCCAAATGAAGACTCTGGGCAGTCTGTGCAAATGCACAGGCTGGCCATTTTCTTTGCTTGGGGGCACATTTGAAATTGTTGAAAATATCATGCACATGCTCATTTTCAATCAGTATGAGAAGTGTTAAGACATAAGTCTAGAGTCAAAAAGATGATATTTATGACAAGCAGATATTAATTAAAATGTCAAGGAGAATCCAGTTTAATTAATATCACTAATTGAAGACATAAAATTGAAAATAAAATTAATTAACTTCTTCATTAATATGAAATCTCCATTGTAATTGAGATCCCAAGGTATTCTCTCTAGCAGAAGATCAAAGATACCCTTTAATTGCCATGATTTACCTTTGCCACAATATTTTCAACTAATGTTGCACTTTGAAGTGATCCTAAACATTATCAAAATTAATGAAAATAGAATTGACAATATTATTGCAACAATCTCCAAAGTACTAAAATACACTCAAGATTATTGACAATTAATTTTTTGGTTCCTGTCAGTCTGATTAACCTTTGCCAGAACTTGTTAAACTATTCTTGTTTTTTTTTTTTTTTTTTTTGAGTGATACATTATCAAAACTTTTGACAATTAAATATACAATAATAATGAAGCAATCTTCAATATCACTAAAATACAATCAATAATATTTCCAATGTATTTGATTTGCTAATATGATTGCTCCTGTTTTTGCAAATACAGTTAACAACATTGTGAAATTGACAAGGTGTTTTTATTTTGAATGTAGTTGTTGATATTAGATTTTTTATTGATGCTGGAGTGTTTTTGAATGGTTAAAGTGAGTGTTTGGAATGAATGAATGGAGCCCTGAGAGAGAGAATAAGAATGGTTTTGATTGAGATGAATGTCAATTTCACGATGTAACTAACTAACTGTTATCATTTAATCTGACTGTCAATATTATTGATCAAGTATGTATTCTGCGTTATTAATGAACTGGCAGGGCAGGGCTTAGCCATGACGTAATTTGGCGAGTTAACTTTTAAATATTTTGGGTTCATTGAAAAGTTAGTCGACAATAATCGTGAACACATGCAGATTAATGTATCTCAAAACCAAGAGGATTCACGTGCTTAGAGAAACTGAACACATTTCATCATTAGATTACCAAAGGCCAGTAACTTCAGCTTGGACAAGCTGAAGTTACCAGGGTTTGGTTACCAACCTACGCTTAACGGTCCCAAGTTAATTATGTCAAATATCTTTAAAAGTAAATAATAATGAATAAAGGCTGATTTACCTTAACCTTAAGTGCACCGACCCGTTACTTTGACTCCGCCCTGCCAGGGGAAAAATCGTGGATAATACTGCTTTAACTGCTTTAACCTTGATATTTGAAGACTTAATTTGTTCTGAGATTATACAGCGATCCATAATTTGTTATAGACTTGAGATATAGATATAAGTTTTCAAATCCCCAAAATTTGTAAGGATGTTACCCTGCAGAAAAGTTCAACTGGCCAAATTACATCACTGCTAAGCCACATCCTGCCAGTTGAATAACTAGAACTGTCGCAGAGCAGACTTATAATCCCCACAAGCACTTTGTCAAAATGCAAGTGCTATTAGTGCAGGATGTGTTTGTAACAAATATTGAGGTCATAAGCAGCATTCACATGAAGTTTCATGATTCTAGGTCCCTTAATTCTTGAGTTAGAGTCTGGAAACAAAAATTGAACAAAAATTGACTGTGACCTTGACCTATGTGACCTCAAAACAATAGGGCACTTCCTTGGGTCATAAGCAACATTTGCAAAAAATTTCATGATTGTAGGTCACTTGGTTCTCGAGTTAGAGTCTGGAAACGAAAATTGAACAAAGACTGACAGTTACCTTGACCTTTGACCTATGTGACCAAAAAACAATCAGGCACCTCCTGAGGTCATAAGCAAAATTTGTATAAAGTTTCATAATTGTAGGTCACTTGGTTCTGGAGTTAGAGTCCAGAAACGAAAATGTCAACAGACATATGGATGGATGGACAGATGGACAGATAGACAGACATGGTGAAACCAATATACCACCCTCTATTTAGTAGGTGGGGGTATAATAAGGCAGAATACTTGTTTGAAGCAAATGGAGAAAATTCCCACATGTTCTGTGACCTACAATTCAGGTTTGATTGCAAACTGATGTTGGTTTTTTTTAACTAAAATAAGAAAACTCCCTTAAATTCTCTTAGTAGCTCTGCTGAATTGCGAATTGTGATTCTATCAACCATTCTCATGCTGAACCTGTAATATTTCTGATTAAGTTAGTGGACCCCTAATAGTTCCACAACATTTCAGAATTCACAAACTTTCACAATGTTGACTGAAATTCCTTAATGAAAACGTTATTAAACTTCATTACTTCCAAAATGTTGCGGAACAATTACGGGTCCACTACCTTAAGCAGTCGAGTATATCAAAGATTATGATAAGTTTGATGGAATTAAGTTCTGTGTATCAATAATAAAGAAGTTTATAATTATTTGGAAATTAGTGAAATTATTCAGCAACATAATCTTGGAGGTTAATATTCTTACATGAAGGATATATCATAGTATAATCAAAGTGCTGTCAGCACTGTAAATCGTACATCATTGAGAGGCTGGGATAGTGCAATAGTTCGCCAATCAAAAGGGCTCAAATTTGGACAATAAAAGTTGGTAAAATCTTTAAATTTGTGAGTTTTTTGTCTTAACACTCCATCTTTTCGAGGACATCGCCAGCTCATCCAACCTCGTGGGTCCGATTTTGAAAGTTTGCTGATTCGATAGCCCTCTGCTCGTCTAAATTATTTCTTAGCAGATTTTTATGTTGTTATAATGAGCACGCGCCAAGCTAAAAGCTTGTCTGTTAATATTATTCCTCTCTCTATAGAGTATAAAAGCCTGTTTAGCAACAAACATTTTTCATTAAACTATTTACAATTTTTATTACCAACATGTTTGTTTTTCAAGCATTGGGTTTTCCCAAATACTGTAAATGCATTTTCCCTCAAGAAACACGTGAAATCGCCAACTATGCTATTTATATCTTTGGTTTCTGACAAATCGATTAAATCTAGCAGCACTCTATGATTATTCATGAGTTGTTCAAAAAATAGATCGCTCTTGCTGCTATCCTAGGGGAAATTCAAATGGCAGCCCGAGAGACGCGTGAGATGATGTAATAATCTAAAATTGACTGTAATATGCATGCGCAGAAAAGACATTCATGTGAACGGAGTTACCCACTGGTGGTAGTAAACAAACTTCTAATTTACCGCTACAATAATTAATTTACCATGAAATATCGTTATCCCATTAAGAAATGTGATAAACTCGTACAAAATACTATATAAAATAAGAAAAAAAGTATTTGTTATTTAAAGTAATAGAGAATATTTATTTCTTTGTAATCGAATTGTTGTGCACTATTCTCGACGCCATTTTGGAACCCAAGTAACACCGGCCTGACCCAGGATCAGAAGCGTCGAGGTTGAAAGGTTACAATGACATCACTAGTGTCGAAACCGAGGCTGTTCTGATGGAAACCCGGTTAACTCGGGTCGAAACCGAGTCAGATATGAACTTACCCATATATCAGTTTATCGTATGTTTTTGTCTGTTTATTTGTTGTTGAATAATTTTTCTTCATACTCAAATTTGAATTTAATGAAAATAGGATTGGAGCGTGATCAGAGTACTCTGCTCATTGAAATCAAATATTTCAAAATTACAAAATCATTTCTATTTGTTAACACATGCGAAAAGAAAGTAAACTTCCCACGCTCCCTGTTTGAGTGCAGACGACTATTGACTAATGATAAACAAGTTAATTGACACATTTCGAGCAGACGATGTCCATTTGCATCTATACCACGTGGTCTGAATTTACGCGTGGGTTTTGACCGAGTGATAATCATAACAGAATTCGATTGGTTGTCAACCCTACAACTGGTAAATGACCGTTCGAGAAAGTTCACAGCAGTAATATTGTAAGTGCTACAAATTAATTATACAGTTAACCTATTGTACGTTTCAACTCCTTTACTCAACCGAAAATCTTGTTATAAACACTGAAAATACTAACTGGTAATTACTAAAAGCGAAAATTACATCAAATTTTGTAGTAGCCTCTTCTCTATTTGTCGAAAAGTAAATAAGGTATAAACAAAGTTTGTAGATTGTGACTGAAAAGGCCGTTTCTTCGGTGTTTGAAAACACATAATTTGGTTTGAACACATTGCTCAGAAGATAATTGTAAAAATGTACTGGGTCAAACAGACTGGATTTCTGGAAAACGGTAGATATGAATCTACTGCTTCGCAGTACGATTTAAAAACATCAGATAATAAATCGTAGAGTATCAGAGTGAAGTTTTATGTGAGGATTTATCAGAATATTCGTAGAATTTTATGACGATGTCAGATCAAGAAGACGATGCACCAATGTCTCCCCGGAGACAGCCATTACGGCAATTTAAAAAGACGAAGAGTGCAACCTTCACCTTAGATGGCATGAACTACACAATAGGTTAGTATTAAGGATCAAACTTTTTGTATTGTCCCAAGTTTGCTGTTGAAAAGAATTTTAATGTATCAATAAAATTCGAGGGTTTAGCGCAAGACTGTATTTAGTGTATATACATTGTTTATACGCTTAGTACAGTCTTGCACTAAACCCTCAAAATGCTGGCATCATAAGCCAGTATGAAGTACATATATAGTCAAACACTTAATTGGTTCAATCATGGTGTGTCATAGAACCTTACTTATAAATACACTGTTTGAGCTTCAAATTAGATTGTTATGATAGTCAAAAACTAGTTCTGGATGTTCAAAAACCAGTTATAGAAATTCTTGAACCAGTTCTCGAACTTTTTTCAGGGGTAATTATAAGAAAACTGTCATTATGAATATATTCTTTATATATTCTTTATTTCCTCCATAAATGAAGATTATATAAGTTTGAACAAAATATAAATCAAATTTATCACAAAGTTGTGAAATTTTGTATAAAATTTGAATGAAAAGAGTGTATAAAAGTAAGAAAGACAGTATTGAAATTCCAGCCAGTTTTGACTAATTGATTACTGCACAACTAAAGCATGGATCAGAATCAAAGAAGTACAGTTCTAAGGAAAATTAAGTTTCTTTGCTTTATTTTGATTGAAGAACATTTTAATTGCTATAACCAAAGTGTAACAGGTTAAATTCATACCATGAGAGTTCAGTGCAAGACTGTGCTAATTGTAATTACACTGAATATACACTGAGTACAGTCGTGCACTGAACCCTCAAAATTTAGTCTGTCCATATTCCTTCTAACAAACAGTGTACCATCTCTTAGAAAGAACATCCTATTTTGGTAAAAAGTTACCTTAAGTTTTAAGAAAAGAGAGAATCTATTTGCTCTTATGTGAGGTTCATTTCCTCTGAAAAATCTGAAAAATATCAACCTCAAATGAAAGGGGGAAGAAGCGAAAACACATCAGTTTGATGCATTTTGCATTAGAACTTCGAGTACCGAAATAAAAGCTCCAATTCCTGTCCTGCACTCAATTTGACAAAACTGTGTAAACTGTTTGCAAATTTTACCCCGCATGCTCTTGCCTGCAAAACTCTAATAATCAGCAAATAGTTTGCATGTTTTGTCATCCTAAACACAGGGCTGGTTTTGTATAGCTCCTGCATGGGCCTAGCGTTTATAAGGAGAAATATGGCCCATCTATATTGGCATAAAGTGAATGTTTAAAATTCACTACATTGATTCATTACACTCAACTGATGGATAATGATAACTGGCATCATAAGGATAAATTGTAATTCTATAAGCTTATCTGTTCTCTACAATTAACAGTAAATATAAACAATGTTTGGTTCTAGGCTACACATCCATTACATTAATATTTACATTAACTATAATCAGGATTTTATGATTGATTGATTGATTGATTGATTGATTGATTGATTGATTGATTGATTGATTGATTGATTGATTGATTGATTGATTGATTGATTGATTGATTGATTGATTGATTGATTGATTGATTGATTGATTGATTAGGGTTTTACACTGCTTTTGACAAATTTTCAGTTTTATTTCAGTGACTGAAGCACCTAATAATAAATTCTTTGTATTTCTTGCACCAGCATCACCATTACATCCTTTCCTAGCCTCCAACTGCTATCCCACATAGGACTATGATTATTAACCCATTGGTGGGAGACAAATAGCCTGAAAGGATGAGTGCTGCCATTGGGGATCAAACCTGAGACCTTTAGAATGTCAGCCTGACTGCGCTACGACAATGGCTTACTTGGAGGAGAGCTCAGTTTCTTCCTATAAGGAAAGAGTCTAGGGTTCAAATTATACTTGTTGCTATATATTTTTGGCTTTTGTTTCATTTAAAGATACCATGTGTTCATTGCAGGTAAACTGCATCAGACAGATAAAGTAATCAGATATGTTGTTATTTAATGATTCATCCCACTGTTTATATATACCTGTCATTACTATAGATCAAAGAAGAAATATCATGCAGAAATTCTATAGCATTCTGTTGAAAGATTGCTGATAAATGATAATTAAATACAAAGTATTTCCTTTATCATGAAGCAAGTTTTTTTTCTTTTTTTCTTGTTAAAAAATAATTTAGTCTGAACAGTTACTGAAATTGTCATTAAACATAAAAAATAAGTATATCTACAGTATTTATAGACTTCTAAATATTAAGAACTACAGTTATATCATCTTGTCAAGCCAAGGGTTACGAACGTTTTACTTATCTTACCCTTGGCTGATTAAATGGGTAATTTCTGTACGCGTGACGTCACAGAAAGGAAAACGCGGCGGACCAATCAGTAACCTTCTTACAAAAAGGTCCGAAAGCAGGAGGTATGTTATGTCAATATGCCCCGCGGCTACTTGCCAGATGTGACTTTAACCCTTAGAATTGCACTTAACCCCTTCAGTTTTAGGTGACACTTAGTAAGAATGAAATACACAATCAGAAAAGCTTAAATTCCTATATCTCTTCAAATGACAACTAGTGTGACAATATACATAATTTGATGGTACATTGAAAGGTTCTCAAATTCAGCTTTTTTGCCCACGATGTATCACGGTTTTTCAATGTTTATTTGAAATTTTAAGTTATTTAATCCATACAGGTTTACATCGAAGGGAAACTCAAATAAAGCAGAATGTTTCTACATCAAATTGCGCGAAATTTTGAAATTGGAATGAATTTAATAAATAAGCCGTCTGAAAGAAATAATTCATGTTCTAAATGATAATTAAGTTGAACTTTCATATTAATTCTTTATTTCAGAAATTTACCCCCGTCTTTTTCACCAGGTTTTCTTTTAGCACATAATATGACCCAAGAGAAATAAATAGAATTTATTATATATGTATTTATTTTAATTTGAAAGATACCTGTGTTGTAGGTAGTCACAAAGTGTCGATAAATTTAAAATTCAAACTTGCTATGAAACAATTTATTCGCGATGTTTTTAGCGAATCAATACCGTGCAATGTTTAATAAAAATCGAATTACACATGTTTACCTTAAAAAAGAGAGATTATTTGATTTTCATTTCTTATATATGAAATATTCGTGAAGTGTGATTGTGCAGTCAAAAATCTCGTTGCTACAGCTTATTCAAGTTACAATTAAGTAATTTTGATCTCCGTTGACTATTTTCTATATATTATGGAAATTTATTTGCTTTCAATACAAAACAAAAAATAACAAACTGGCCAATTTTTCCTCATATTATTTAATTTATAATTTATGTTATTAATTTTTCTTATAGGGGGGGGGGGGGTGTCAAACTTTTCTTCTATTGAACAATGTAAAGATTTTTTTATTGCTGAAAATTGTTACTTGTTACTTCTTCAAATGTCATAATGATTTTTTTTTTTAAAAAAAATTCTTACTCCCAAATATATAACGGAATTTGATTTATGACGCGGCGGGGTGTTGGTATTTGGGTGGTAGCGGTGGAAAAAGATTAACTCAAAACCATTTCATGTTATTTTCAAGTCGACAAAAATAGTATAGGGATTAATAAAACATCACCTAAAATTTGATTGACTTGTTTATTTGAAATTAAAATGTGTTTAAAGTTGAAACAGTCCAAGATTATGTCATCTAGTAGTGCCTTAACTTGGCCGTTGGGCAGCGCACATGTTTTATTTAAGTTTTGATACTAATGCACAACATTGAGGACAAGGTGTTATTTAATAACAATACTTTCTTTTTTCGTATATTGCATATAGATTAATATAAGTTTTCCAAGAAATATTACAATAAAGACAATGTTCAATGATAATGAAAACAAAAGCTTAGCATTCGAATTAATTATGATTAAAGGAATTGGATTATATTTTGTTGATTTTATAATTCAACCAGTCATCAAATAAAAACATAAAAAAGCGACGCATTTTCTTTAAACCAGGAATGAAGGGTTTATCTACACAGTTGTCGGTATACAAAAGGTTACCATAGAGATTAAATGGTACAGTTGCTGTTTGTAAGAAGCTCTCTGATTGGCAGTTACAGAAATCGCGTTTGACCTTTTGATTGGCCGGCTAGAAATAAATCGTACAGAAAATACCTATTCATTCAGTCAAGGGGTATTCGAGAAGATCTTATCGATTCGATACCCCTTGACTCGTGAAGATGCAGTTATATATGACACATAAATTTACTGAAACTTTGCAGTTCATCAAGTAAGTAAATTACTGTTCCTTTTTCCAACTATAAACAAGATCAGCAACTGATTTCCTTTTTTTAAAGTGCTTTTGTGTCAATTAAGCTGGTGTGTCATGAGCGAGACACTGTTGTTACAATGACATATATGCTCATGATCTATTTATCTAAGGAAATTTTCAGATAACTCCAAGGTCAAAGTCAGAGGTCAAGGTCAGAATGATATAAAAAGATTAGCTTGTCCGAAGCTGGTCAGTTCCTACATTTAATGATGGATTTCAAAATAAGTTGGCAGAATTGTCCTTTATCATGAGCAGAAGTGATGTTTGAAAGAAATTTTCAGAAAGCTTCAAGGTCACAGCTCAAGGTCAAAAGCTAAAATTATTCTTATCCTGAGTATTGTTAAATTTTGACAGACAATTGTCCTGTGACAGTTATGTTTTCTTAGGGATCAAAGAATTCATTCCTGTATTTTCTTTCCCTGAGCTCCAAATACTCGCTACTGACTAAATTGGTTGCCTCATGTCAAAATGCTCTTTAGATTTAAAAGCAATTTAGACAGCGCTGATTTGGAAAGATTAAAATTCTTCAAAGAATTTTGTTCTATGGTGTTACATAGATAACATAATGGAACTACTGAGAAATGTTAATTGCCAGTAGAAGATAAACTCATAAAGTAACAATTAAATGTTATCCAAGCAGACATCATTTGTCGACCTGGTAGACATGTCTGGGAATATTTCTAAATGAAATTTCATCTAAAATATAATAAAAGGACCACCAATTGGTCCTAGTAACATCCCTAAGGGTGGGCGCCAGATGTAACCCGCAGATAAATATTCGACTCCTTCAGGATTCAAACCTTGGACCTCTACATCCCGAAGCAAGTGCTCTACCACGTCGCTATAAAAGCTAGCTTGTACGGCAAGGCAGTACAAACACCCCTTATAGTCAACCCGGCTACAATAGTATAAATAATTTAAAGAATATTTGCAAAGCTCTGGCCATACCTTGATATCACATACAAAAGGACGGGTCTCCATAAGGGCCTTCTCGTGGCTAGAATAGATTTCTTTTATACTTTTGCCATACATACTTTGATATTACCTGCGTCTCCTGACAAAATATTGGCATCTCAAACTTATTGGTTCTAGCTGTGCACTGTGTTAAAAGTGGGTGGGGTAATTTACTACGAACTTGAGTTTCATTTTAAAACTTATATATCGCCCAAATTATTTACTTTTGAGTTTGAGGCTGCCACACAATACTATTATGAACTATTCCTTAGTTGATATACAGAATGTTTTTGACATATCATATTTTTCATTGCGATTATCTCCCTTTTTTATTGAAGACAGGTTTACCTGTCTTTCAATATAGGGATCGTCGCCATCGGATTCTGATAACAAACCTACATGTGTCATTACGCTAAAAAAAGTAGACCCATTCATTAAAAAAATAACCGCGGCAAAAATAATCAATAGTGTAGCAATATACCGTAAAATTTTGGCGCTGACCTAAATTCTGGCCGGGACCTCAGGGGAGTGAACACGTGATCCATGCAGAAGTTGCCTGCAGAAACGTGTTTTACATTCGTAAATGGTGCTGTTTTAGGGCGTTTTCGGCTGCAATCTTTTGCATTTGCTCCAAATTTTCAATTGCATCCTACAACTGTTTTTATACATAGCATTGGCAAGCTATTTTCAGTTTCCCATTTTAGACTCCCTATTTCTCGTAAAATTGTGTGTTTGTGTGTCCTTAAGGTTGCTTTATTTATCCGTCTCCCGGGCCTGTCGTAGTGTAAATGGATAAAAACTAAAAAAGCACAAGGCTATTTGAATAAACTCGAAAACCCTTGGAATTTCCTAGGTTTGAATTTTTACTTGGATTTACGGAGAAATTTCGATGGGTTATCAAATTACTTTATTATTAGGCTTGTTTTGTCTATCCACATTGTACAGCATTTGGAACATCACTCGGTCATATCCGTAAACGGCAACAGATCGTGATCGTGATATTCACTCGGCAATCATCGGGCGATCTCCGAAGTCTCAGATAAATGTAGGTTACGGAATCGGCCGAGTTGTGACGAATGCGTTAGATTGGCCGGGTGGTGTTCCGAATGGCTTATACAGTAGTACCACGCATGCGCGATCCCGGTTTTGAGTTTCCGCTTTTGTTTTCGACAATTTTCTGACAATAACAGAAACTGTTTTGGAAACTGGAATGGATTTATTTGTAACATTCTGGAGTGGACTTCTCAAGTTGATAAATGCTGTAGCTCGGGATTTCATTTAACGATCTGTCATTTGGGCAGTTTTGTCAAAATTGATAGTTCACCGGATAGTTCAATCCGAATCTTGATCTAGAAAAGCAGTCCCGTGGAAAAGGCCTGAAAGGTTGGTTGTCTTAACAGGTTTATATATTATTTTGTAGTAAAAATAATTTTCTACCAAGTAAGACCATCTGCAAGGAGAATAACTTGAAATGGAGATCGAAATATCTCAATGGAAAAATAGAAATAGAATGTTTCACTCCTGGAAGAAACTTAAACGGTATTCTTAAAAAAGCTACAGCTATTGTACGGGAAAATACTTCTTCTTAGTATTTACTTTAACTAGTAAAAGTATAAGAATATTGGTATTACTTTCATTGCTTCTTCTATGTGGAGATAATTAGTCAAATCCTGGATCAGATAATAAATGTAAAAGAAATTTGAACAAATTTCCAATTCAGTGCAATATTCACCGTGGCGATGAAATGTTCAGCTCTTCATCAAGGGGTTAGCAATGTGTGTCATGTGGATTAACATTTTATTTAAGATTTTTACACATCCACTTAATAAGTTTGACTGGAAAAAAATCGGATTTGGATCATATTGGATTGCTGGGGATAATCTTTACAATTTTATAAAACAGGGTTGCAATAATTCATATGAGTTTTTAGAATACAGGAATTGCCACCATATTTCTGTTGGTTAAATGAATAGTTTTCATTTAGGATATTGAAAACTTACACTTGGGGATGAATAGCGATTATGAAGGCAGTTACCCTCTTGTTAAGCTTGAATTGGCTAGAGGGATAGGTTTATCTGGAAGTGATGAGTCTTCAAATTAAAGCATATTCATTTGTTAGGAAGGTGCAGTTTCCATATGTAACCATCAATGATTGTTTTAAATTTTTGATTCCCACTCAAGAGATCTTCTCAAAACGCCACAATTTTCATTCCAATTGGTAATATTCAGTCCTGTCTTCAATTCAGGCCTTTCAGGCCTTTGATTTGTCTTAAGGGAATTTCTTTGTTTTATTTCCTACCAACTTTGCGGGTTTGCACAACACGTTTACAAATAGCCTTGAATATCAAATTTCTTTTATTGATTGCAAAGAAAATACAAAACCATTGCCCCAAGTTTTTTTCTGCGGAAATCAATCCATCAATTTAGGAGTTATCTGCCCCTTGAATATGATATATCAGCAAAATTTAGATTTAAACTGGCATTTTCAAGCCAAAGTAAGATAGATTTTAATGATATTTGGCATATTTGTTCCAACATATGAACTCATTTGTGATTTGAACTGATATTTTTGAAAGGTCAACTTTCAAGGCCACGCACCAAGGTCAAAGGTCAAAATTAGCTCAAATTCGACTTGTCAATGCCATAACTAATTTATTTACCATCAGATTTTAAAGATATTTAGCACAGTTGTTACCCTTGATAGCTAAAACATATTTTGAAATGAACTTTTTGATAAGTTCGAGTTCAAGGTCAAATTTCAAGGTCAAATGTCAAAATAAGAGTAGTATATGCTAATAGGTATATATCTACATTATGTTATTGTAGATCCTAAAATGATTATACAATCCTTCCTCCTTACATCAGCAAAAATGTAATACGAGAAAAAAAGTATGTGATATGCCTAGGCTCAAGGTCATACATGAAGGTCAAAGGTCAAAATAAGCACAAATTCATCTTGACATGTGCATTTTTCATTAATTTATTGACAGACTTTAACAACATTTGGCACAGGTATTACCAATCACAGGTACACAAATATTTTGAAATAAATTTAGTGATATGTTGATATTCAAGGTCACATATGAAGGTCAAATTTCAAAATAAGCATAAATCTGGCCTCACAAGTGCATTAATCATTCATTTATTGACAAACAATCAAAATATTTGACACAGTGGATACCCACCTCAAACAAAAATATTTTGCAATGAATTTAGTAATAATTTGAAGTTGTGGTGGGTATAAGCTGTGTGAAATACTGTTGAAATATGTCAATAACTGAATGAGTAATGCACTTTTCAAGGCAAATTTGTGCTCATCTTGACATTGGGCCTTCATATGTGACCTTGAACTTCAACATATCACTAAATGTATTGCAAAGAATTTTTGTGCAAGTGATTAGTAATATCTGTGCCAAAAATTGTTAAAGTCTGTCAATAAATTAATGAAAAATGCACTTGTAACGATGAATTTGTGCTTACTTTGACCTTTGACCTTTTTGTGTGACCTTGAGCCGAGACATATCACATTCTTTTTTTCTCGTATTACAAATTTGCTGATGTAAGGTGGCACTTTTGTCAAATCATTTTAGGATCTACAAAAAACATGGGGTAGATTTATACCTATTAGCATGTACTACTCTTATTTTGACATTTGACCTTGGAATTTGACCTTGAACTCGAACTTATCAAAAAGTTCATTTCAAAATATGTTTAAGCAATCAAGGGTAACAACTGTGCTAAATATCTTTAAAATCTGATGGTAAATAAACTAGTTTTGCACTTGACAAGCTGAATTTGAGTTCATTTTGACCTTTGACCTTTGTGTGTGACCTTGAAAGTTGACCTTTTACAAATATTAGTTTCAATCACACATGACTTCATGTGTTGGAACAAGTATACCAAATATCATTGAAATCAATCTTAATTTGGCTTGATAATGCCAGTTTAAATCTAAATTTTGCTAATTTCTCATATTCAGGGGCAGATAACTCGAAAAATTAATGAATTGATTTCCGTGGGAAAAAACTTGGGGCAATGGTTTTGTATTTTCTTTGCACTTTGTCTTTGGACAAGTAAAGTGTGGTTTTCTACTCGTCCATGGCTAAAATAAACTTGCCCACAAAATATAGAATAGAAAGATTTTGAGAAAACATTGTCTTTAAATAAGAAAATACTGGAACCAAGCATTTTCTTCATTACAAACAGCGTTCTAGTGTTTTTTTATCTTGGTACAAACAATAAGCTTATTAATCTTTTTGACCCTTTCTTAACCCTTGTCATACTGAACCCGGATTGTTCCTGCTTTGACAGGATCTATAGACAAACATCAGCCTGCACATATATGCTGTCTGATGTTAGTCTACACCACCTGTTCTCATTTTCAAACCAGAATTGTCAATAGATTTAGTTTTTAATTAAAAATTGACCTACAGTTGGTACTTTCAGTGCTTTTTGCCCTTTGATTTTGATGAAAAATTTTAGCCAAAATTATTTCAGCGTGACAAGGGTAAAATTACATTGAATAATGGTTAAAACAGTACTACAAATTAAGGCCTATTTCCTTAAGCTGGAAACACTTTGATGCTTACTGCATAAATCTTGTGCATCAATCAGAAATTTTTAAGTGTTTAGACTGAAAAAACTATCTGTTGTCCATCCATCTGCTGTCAACTGTCCATACCAGTTCTTTCTTTCTTCTTCTCTTTTACTAGAAAAGTAAAAAAAGCCCATAGGACCTATTTAGTTGAAACTTGGTTGGGATTTAACATTAGTTCCATCAAAAATCTGGATGTAAAAGTTAAAAAAACTTGTAGAATCTTTCTTGTGTCAATCCTGATGGCCTCTGCATACTCTGCATGTGACATTGAGTGATAATCTTCAAATGAATATACAGTCAAACTTGCTCGAGTGACCAAGTCAATTAAGAGACCATTTTCATTAAGCGATGGTTTTCATTAAGCGACCTTTTTCAAAATCCCCTTCTTTAAATAAAAATGTCTTCAAAAGCAGGTATTATTGATCTAAAAATCATTGATCATGACTAATATTTTATTAAAACTCACTAGAATTGTCTCAATGAGACTATTCTATTGAGTTTTAACGACACAGGATAATTGAGAATTTTGCAATAACATGTACATTTAATAAAAAAGTAATTTTGCAATAATATGCACAATTAATCAAAAAGTATGTTTCTAATTGGTAAACAAACATGCATTAAGCTGTCATTTTCTTTAACGACAGCTTTTTGGTGGTCCCGTTAGTGGTCGCTTAAAACAAGTTTAAATGTAGTTGAAAAAATACCCATAGGGCCAAATATTGGCTCTGCCCTGTGTGGAACATCTAATTTACTCAACAGGGAAGAAATCTTTTAAAAGATCTTCTGCCAATCAACAAAGAGGCCTTGACATTTTGTATGTGATATAAAGTTATGGCCAAGGCTCTGCAAATATTCTTTAAATTATTTATAATATCAAATACCCTAAAGGAGGTTACTAGGACCAATTGGTGGTCCTCTTATTATATTTTAGATAGAATTTCAGTTAGAAATGTTCCCATACATGTCTACCAGGTCGACAAATGATGTCTGCTTGGATAACATTTAATTGTTACTTTATGAGTTTATCTTCTACTGGCAATTACCATTTCTCTGTAGTTCAATTATGTTATCTATGTAACACCATAGAACAAAATTCTTTGAAGAATTTTTATTATTCCAAATCAACACTGTCTAAATTGCTTGCAAATTTAAAAGCATTTTGACATGAGGCAACCAATTTAGTCAGTAGCAAGTATTTTGAGCTCAGGGAAAGAAAATACAGGAAATAATTCTTTGATCCCTAAGAAAACATAACTGTCACAGGACAACTGCCTCCTAAAATTTAACAATACCCTGGGTAAGAATAATTTTAGCATTTGACCTAGAGCTGTGACCTTGAAACTGTCTGAAAATTTCTTTCAAATATCACTTCCGCTCATGATAAAGGACAATTGTGCCAAATTATTTTGAAATCCATCATAAAATGTAGGAATTGATTAGCTTCAGACAAGCTAATCTTTTTATATCTGACCTTGACCTTTGACTTTGACCTTGGAGTTATCTGAAAATTCTTTCAAATAGATCATGTGCACATAGTTGAGAAAAATTGTGCTAGGTGATTCTGAAATTCATCCATAAATGTAGTAATTTTCCAGATTAAATCTGATAGACTGTTAGGATGGATGCACTTTCACACCCACACCAAGTGATAATTGTAACAACTGTGTCTCGCTCACGACAATTCAGCTTTTTTGACACAAAAACACTTTAAAACAAGTATCTGGTGTTGTATGCAACACATAAAGTCCCCTACCGGCTTCGTTTGTGTCAATGTTTTCCCACGCCAATTCTATCAGGGACGTCAAAACCAGGTCTTGTTTTGGAAAGGGTTAAACAAGACTTACATGAGTTGTTGTCTCTGCTGTGCCCACTATACAATTCATGCAAGCAATAGACAGATGCAAGAAATAGTATCAATAACAGTTACCTTGTCTGATCCAAGATGTTTTTCTTCAGTCTTGTTGGTAAGAAATGAGAACTTTCACTGGAGGTGATTAATACTGCTGCATCACCACCCTGACTAACATGGCTTATAATTTTTTTTACATTTTAAAACAGGTTTCATCAAGTTAGCTTGCTTAGTTATTAAATTATTGCAGGATCCATTTTTTGCCATATTTTCACTACTTCCATTACCATAGCAACCGCACTTTTTGTCAAAGAACAAAGATAAAATGATGTGCATAATCTACACATTGCCATCTAGTCATATACCAAGTCTCATCAAATTAGCTTGCTTACTTATTAACTTATCGCAGGATCCAATATTTTTTGCCATATTTTCACTATTTCGGTAACCATAGCAACAACAATTTTAGTCTAAAAACAAAAATAAAATGATGTGCATAATCTACACATTGCCATATAGTCATCTACCAAGTCTCATCAAACTAGCTTGCTTAGTTATTTTCTTATCGCAGGATCCCATTTTTGGCCATATTTTCACTATTTCTGTAACCATAGCAACCTCAATTGAAGTCGAAAAACAAAAATAAAATGATGTGCATAATCTACACATTGCCATCTAGTCATATACCAACTTTCATCAAAAACGCTTGCTTAGTTATTAAGTTATCGCGGGATCCAGATTTGAGCGGACGGACAGACGGACCGACAGACGGAGGGCAAACCTATAGTCCCCTCCGGTGTGAACACAGGTAGAGGACTAAAAAGGAAATCAGTTGCTGATCTTGTGCCATGATTATAGTAGGAAAAAGAAACAGTAATTTACTTACTTGATGAACTGCAAAGTTTCATAAAATCTATGTATCATAAATAACTGTAGTTCTTAATATTAAGAGTTCTATAAATACCGTAGATCATTAACCATTGAACAATACATATACTTATTTTTTTATGTTTAATGACAATTTCAGTAACAGTTCAGACTAAATTATTTTTGAACAAGAAAAAAAAAGAAAAAAAACTTGCTTCGTGATAAAGGAAATACTTTATCATGTATCAGCAATCTTTCAACAGAATGCTATAGAATTTCTGCATGATATTTCTGCTATACAATTTCTGCATGATATTTCTTCTTTGATCATTTGTAATGACAGGTATATATAAACAGTGGGATGAACCATTAAATAACAACATATCTGATTACTTTATCTATCTGATGCAGTTTATCTGCAATGAACACATGGTATCTTTAAATGATACAAAAGCCTGAAAATATAATGCAGCAAGTAGAATTTGAACCCAAGACTCTTTCCTTATAGGAAAAAACAGAGCTCTCCTCCAAGTAAGCCATTGTCGTAGCGCAGTCAGGCTGACATTCTGAAGGTCTCAGGTTCGATCCCCAATGGCAGCACTCATCCTTTCAGGCTATTATTCTCCCACGAATGGGTTAATAATCATGGACCTATGTGGGATAGCAGTTGGAGGCTAGGAAAGGATGTAATGGTGATACTGGTGCGAGAAATACAAAGAATTTATTGTTAGGTGCTTCAGTCACTACTATAAAACTGAAAGTTTGTCAAAAGCAGTGTAAAACCCTAATCAATCAATCAATCAATCAATCAATCAATCAATCAATCAATCAATCAATCAATCAATCAATCAATCAATCAATCAATCAATCGATCAATCGATTGATCGATCGATCAATCAATCAATCAATCAATCAATCAATCAATCAATCAATCAATCAATTTTATATTTTATTTCAAACAAAATGCAAATTTCATGACATTTCAACAAATTAAGCTAAAGTTTTCCCTCAATCATTAAAAGAAGGAAGCTAACACAGTAGGCTAAGATCTGACTGCACATCTGTGCAGATAGATCTTAGTATATGTTAGTTTATTTTAGCTTAAACCTTTTACTATAAACCAATTGGGAAACAAGTTCTCAAAACTTAGACTAATCCCTCTTGATTCTGCTTCCTGGAAAATTCACCAGTACTCGTTCTGAATGTGTGGGCCAATGAAAGAAGCAAGATCGATAATTGCGCCCAGGAATCGAAATCAGGACCTTTTGGTTGAGAAGCTGATGCTCTACCTCTAGACAATGTCTGACAGTCTGTTTTGTCTACCAAAGCGTTATATGTGTACAGGAGAAACATTATGTGACCAGTATCGGGGAAGGGTTAAAAGTTCAAAAGATCAAGATATTCTAGAAAAAAAAATCAAATATTTGTCTTTGCTATCATTGAACTAATGGTTGCTAAACCTCTTGTCTGATAGACAAGAATGGTCTAAGAAATGTTTCTTTTTTAAGTCACCAAGCAACCAAATTAATTGTCCAGTTGGAGACCATTGTCAATATTTGTTTGATTGTCCCCAAAGGACCAATTACTGATCCAAAAAGGTGTTTATATCCATTCACTTAATCTTCTGAAAAGGCTTAGTCCCCAAGTTAAAATGGCATTTTTTCTCCTTATCACACTACTTTACTGTTTCAAGATTTCATTTAAACTCATCTGAGCACAAAGTGCTTATGGTGCGTTATTGCAATCCATGTCCAGTGTCTGTCTGTCTGTCCGTCTGTTCTTCCGCTTCTGTTTGTCAGCAAAAATGATATTTAAAAAGATATTCTCTTAAACTACTGGGCAGAATTCAACCTAACTTCACACATGTGCTCCATAGGTAATACAATTTTAAAATACTTCAAAATTTTGAATTTAGGTCAAGTTAGAGAAAAAAAGTAGGTCAAAAGGTCAAATCTTATTTCTGCCTAAGAGGTCATAATTTGTGCTTAATCATCCACAAAATTGCTCAGAATGTGTATCTTGATGACCTGTCCATCTCCAAAAATAGGTCATGCCTGGTCAAAAAGTAGGTCACAAGGTCAAATCATTGGAAAATCTTATTTTTGCTCTAGATATCACAATTTTTGCTTTATAATTTGTGATATTAGTCTGATTATTTACCTTGATGATATCAAGTAATGTTTGAAACAAGAGGACCATGATGGTCCTAGATTGCTCACCTTGATTCTCTAGGGACATCACATCAATTAAATCGGCGATGCCAACAAGGAGATAATTTCTACATGAGATCAATACCATTTCTACATGAGATCAATACCATGGAATGTTTTCAGCAAAGAGCAAAAAGGATATGTTTCAGAGAACAAGTTTTTAAGATTTCCTCCTTTGTGTCTATGTAAAATAAGGGGGAGGGAAGCATTCAGAGCCCAAATATAAGCCCAGGGACATTGAAAACATTGGTAGAGGTCTACTTTATAATCTAACAAACAAAATTATAAAATATGTCTGTCTTTTAGTTTCATAGAAGAAGATTTCCCACTATTTTTATCTTAAATCGGATCCCAAATCTGATCCAAAGAGTATGATATGAACAAAATCGGTAAAGGTCCATGCGATTATTCTACATACCAAGAAACAAAGGCCCTCTGCCTTTTGGTTTCAGAAGAAGATTTTTAAAGATTTCATAGTTTGCTTCTATGTAAAACAGGATACCCCCAGGTGTAGCCCAAATTTGACCCCAGGGGTTTGATATAAATAAACTTGATAGAGGTTCAATAGGTTATGCTACCAAAAAAGTATGAAGGCTTTCCACCTTCTAGTTTCAGAGAAGATGATTTTATAAAGATTTCGTAGTTTGCTTCTACGTTAGATAGGACGCGCCCGGGTAGAGCCCAAATTTGACCCCAGGGGTTTGATATGAATATGTTCTGCAAAAAGTAAGCAACGGTACAATTCATGAATTGTCCTGCCCAAAGTAGGAATTTCTACTTTGTCTGCAAATTCAAGAATTGTACTAGATAGTTCTGGGATTGCACAAGGGGATTTTATCAGTTTTCACCCAACGGAGTTCTTGGGCAAAGAAGGAAGTATTAGACAAAGTAAGACTTTGTAGAGCAATAAGGTAAAATGTTTTATAAAATAATTACTTGTACAATTTTATAAGTTAAATAAGTGTGATATTTTTTGTTATATCTTTAGATATCTTCTCCTCATTCCATTGCTGAAGTTCTACCAAATTTGTCTGCCACTATCATAGCACAGTGGAAGCGTCAGACTATTATTCGAAAGGTCACAGATTCAATTTGGTTTTTAGTTGGAATAGTAAATCAACTTATGATTGATTGTTTAATCGTTTTCTTAGAAATTAATACAGAACTCACAGTATTGTTCCTTTGAAGAACAGAATGTGAAAGTTTAGTCTAAACTTATGACTTAAAGACTCATCTTGCTAATTTTTCTACCAGCTCCATGGCTCAGCGCTAAACAGTTGTAACTGCCAATAAACATATGTTTCATGCTGAGCCATCAAACTGATGTCAGTTTTATAAAAAAATATAGTGGCTTTCATTTATGGGTTAGGACCTGATTAATCAATTATGAAATTTCTTGGTCGACTATTACAATTGGAAGCCTAAACCAACTGATAATCGATTATAATTGATAAATCTGCCCATCACCAGCCAAAAGGTGGAAAATTTTGCATGAGTTATTACTTGATGGTCTTCAACAACTCTAAAAGATGAAAACTTTTATATTTCTTGTGTTTACAAAGATCACTTGATGGTGTTTGGCAAGTTTTGTTTAAATAATACTCCCCAGCTCCATATGGGCTCCTCCAAAGATACCTTCATTTTAGATATAAACACAGAAGGCAACTTGTAAAAATCTTCTTTGCCATATTTATATAAATCTAAAGATTTAATATTTAGATGACTATTCAGGTAAGCAATATAGGACCATCATCATTCTCTTGTTCATATTTAGTTTGTTATAGGGCAATCATGGTTCTCATGTACACAAAGTATGATTGCAAGTACTATTCTGAAAGATTCTGTTCTTTATCCACTGAACTAAAACACAACCAAGGCCCACTTATAACTTTGTAACAGAAATTTTAGCCTTTTCAGACAATGGGCCAACTTATTTCTGGCCCGCTTTCAGGTCGGGTGAAGACTGGTCTCATTCTCGAATATCAGAATAGCCTATTCTAGGCTATTCTGATAGTCGATATGTGGACCAGTCTTAAGCTGGTAGTCCGCTTTCTTAGAGATAATCTGATATTGCGGGAATCAGTACCCAAACAGTACCCGCCCAGGGTCAGAAATAAGTTGGCCCTATGATATCTAGTCTGCATAAGATACTGTTAATTTGATGGTTGATTTACCAAGTCATTACAAACTGTCTGAAGGGCCACCAAGTATTGTCCCTCTGGGACATGATAGCAATTGAAGCAATCTTTTATGGGCAGTTTAAGTGCTAAGTTTGCCTCAGTTTTACTTATCCTTTTGTAGACTTGATTTAAATGCTTGGATAACATTTGCAATTATAACAAGCCTTTCAAGGATGATATTTTTTTGCATGATAATAGGTCTCACTAAAAAGCATCTGTAGATAGCAAGTTCAATGTCATCAGATAAGGTCAAGGCTATCCATTCAGGCTAACCATGGCAAAACATTACTGGAAATCTTATCATTGATCTTGTTTGGGATACATAATTTGAAATAAGCATGATTTAGAGTGTATTGAAAAATATATCAAGGTCAAGGTCATTTGACAAGAAGGAAATGGTTGTTTGTTTAAGTAAACTTCTGAAGAAATATTGTCATAATTAAGCATAACTTTATCATGTTAAGGCATTGATCAGTTGACAGTCAAGAAATTTTCTTTTGTATAAAGGTTTTTTTTCCAGTATGTGTTATTTTAACACACACACACACACACATACACAAAAAACAAACAAAAACCAAGTGCATGTCAGGACTTTATCATCCTTCAAGTCATTCTCTTCTCCTATTCCTAAATGTTCTTCTTTTAGCAGGAGGTTACTGGACAAAGATCAGCCTGCACATATTTGCAGTCTGCTCTTCTCTCTATGGATATGATTTTCAAATCAAAAATTGACTAACATTTTAAGTTTCAGTGCTTTCAGTGCTCTCAGTGCTTTGATATTGATGGATTTCTTAAGCAAGAGTTATTTAAGCATGTCAAGAGTTCATATTCTGATAGTTAATTTCAAACGGTTTGCAAGTTCTGTGATGATGAACCAAAAGGTCTCCAATTCTCACATGAATTTTGAATCTGACAAGCTAAAATTCCCTCTGATACCCAATAACAATGTTTGTAAACAAGGAAATATCCCCGTCTGTTTCCTTGTATCAAATTTTGTTGAACCCTTAATGAGTGGAACTTTTTTGTTGCTGTTCTCAGAAATATTCTGTGGTTATAGACTGAAGGTTAAATTACTGTTAACATTCAATGTTATTTTCAGAAATGAGCATGTGTGTGACATTTTGACAAGTGTGTGAATTGCAAACATTTTGCAGCCTAGAATGATTTAAAGGGTAATTTGAAAAATTACATTTTTTTGAAGATACTTCAAGACCTTATCTATCTACTAAGTGCAAAGTGAAGACTCTTGTCAGTTTGTGCAGGTGCACAGGCTGACAAAAGTCTTTACTAGGAGCCCATTTGAAATTGTTGTAAATGTCATACACATGCTCAAATATTATTTTTACTGATTTCTATGTAAACATTTCAAAGACTCAAGAACCTTAAATACCAGCAGATCAAGTTTATGAAGTACAAATATCAGGGGTGTGGAATTCCCATGCCTGACTTGTCTGACAAGGGCTTTTCTTCTTGCAGGCAAGTACATTTTTCTAGGCCATTTGCCTGTTGACAACTAAATACCAGAGCAAATCTTGGAAACATTACATAAAAGATCTAGGAGAAAAGATGTCCTAATGCTTGTATCAAAGGATAGAAAGTATTGTATTAAATTAAGAAAATGCTGGGTAACGGCATTTTCTTCATTGAAAACAATATTTATTCATCTATTTTATTTCAATGACAAGTACATTTTGATCCAGGACAAGTACAAAATTGACCTTTACTTGTCCATGGACAAGTAGAGAAAATTTTTATTTCCATACACTAAATATTGCATTTAGACTAACCTTATCCACAAATCTAGTAAATCAAGAATTAAAGTAGCAGCTATACTTACCCTATCTACAAATCTAGTAAAGAAAAGATCAGTGTAGAAGCTGTACTTTCCCTATCCACATATCTAGTAAATCAAGAATCAGTGTAGAAGCTATACTTACCCTATCCACAAATCTAGTAAATCAAGAATAAATGTAGAAGCTATACTTACCCTATCCATAAACCTAGTAAAAAAAGAATCAGTGTAGCAGCTATACTTACCCTATCCATAAACCTAGTAAAAAAAGAATCAGTGTAGCAGCTATACTTGCCCTATCCACATATCAAGTAAATAAACAATCAGTGTAGCAGCTATATTTACTCTATTTACAAACCTAGTAAATCAAGAATCACTGTAGCAGCTTTACTTACACTATCCACATATCAAGCGAATCAACAATCAGTGTAGCAGCTATACTAACCCTATCCATAAACCTAGTAAATCAATAATCAAGTAGAAGCTATACTTACACTATCCGAAAATCTAATAAATTAAGAACCAGTGTAGCAGCTATACTTACCCTATCCATAAACCTAGTAAATCAAGAATCAGTAGTAGCTATAGTTACCCTATCCACAAATCTAATAAATCAAGAACCAGTGTAGCATCTATACTAACCCTATCCACAAAAATAGTAAATCAAGAATCAATGTAGAAGCTATACTTACACTATCCTAAAATCTTGTAAATCAAGAATCAGTGTAGCAGCTATACTTTCCCTATCCACAAATCTAGTAAATCAAGAACCAATGTAGAATCTTTACTTACACTATCTACAAATCTTGTAAATCAAGTATCGGTGTAGCAACTATACTTCGTTATCAACAAATCTAGTAAATCAAGAATCAGTGTAGCAGCAATACTTATCCTATCTTCAGGTTAGCTCATCAAGAAAAAATGTAGCAGCTATACAAGCCACAATCAGATTGAATAAATTCAGCACCAGTGTAAAAGAAATACTGACAGACCTAGTAATTAAGATCAAAGCACTGAAAGTACTGATGGTGGACGTTTCTGTTGGCATACTAGAGTGATTCTTCCATTTGTTGAGAAAAGAGAAATCTTACATGTAAAATTAAGATAAAAAGAAAATGACCTGACCCAAGTTTGCATCTAGCTTCAGATATACGTACATTCCTCATCATATATCGTCGATTGTCAACCAAAGTCCTGTAATAACAAGGTTTTGATAACTTTCGGCATTGTGCCGGTGTAGTTTAAAGAGTGATTGGCTGATCCATTGGGTATAAAAGGAAAGAAATGACTATTAGATTATCTAGGTTATCATTTTTTTTGTAATGCTAATCCATTCTTTGTAATCTCATAATTCAAATTATGGTGTTATCTGCTTGAAAAAAGAAATCTATAAAAGGATAATAAATAATTGATTGTTCATTCTCAAATAGAGAAAGAAAGGGTAAAAGTGTTTATATAAACACGTAAAAAGTTGCAGACACTGGTCTCTCGAGATTGTCTGTCGCGTGTTGAAAGTAAAGTAAAACCCCTTCGCATAAATCTTTATCGCATGACCCGAATGCTTTACTTTACCTGCTCGAGCTGTATCATGTATATTTCTGCATTTCCATTAATTGGCCATTGTTTTATATACATAGGTAGTGTCAGAGGAGGTTACCATTCCTGTAATTCCATTCACAAATTTTTCATGAGTGACCTCCCATTGACCATTGGCAAACAAAAGGCAAATTACTCACTCTGCCTGAAAAGTAGTTCTACGCAAGCAAAACGTTCACCTGATCTCAGAATTACATATGACTTTGCATTTAAAAGATGTCTTTGAGGTTTCAACAAGTTATGTAGAATCCCTGTTTCTCTCCATTTTTAAAATACATAGTTGTCAGACGGATACAGTTCTTGAAAAAGAGTAAATTGAATCTTAGTGAGCACTACTGTTTTGAAAACCTATTAACATCTGACAGGATTGTTCAAACGTGGTATTAACACTGGTGAACTTAAACGTCCACCAAAAAATAATAAAATAGGGAATTTTGGGTAATAGAAAATGGAATTTTGGGTTATAGAAATAAGGTATCATTTGAGAAGTTGTTTTCCTGGAAGACTGAAATGTAAATCAAGAATCAACAAATTGCCAGAGATTTCTGATAGAGGAAGTTTATGTTGATTTTCTACTTGATTAAACACCTGTGGGGGCCAACACTATAGCAATAATTTTTTGTTGCTTGAATTATGTCTGAAATAGTCTGAAATATAATTTGGATATATATTTTAAGGATTATGTTTGACCCTTGAAATACTGGCTTTCGACCCACAAAAATTTAATGCAGGGGGGGGGGGGGGGGGTATTATTTAGGTAATTTTCCATTTTTACATCCTATGTAATATTAGTGAAAAATTAAATACATTTCTTTTTCTTCATACCTTTTTATACGCCGCCGGAGGCGGACGTATATTGGCGTCATCTTCTCCGTCTGTCCGTCCGTCCATCCGTCCATCCGTCCGTCCGTCCGTCCATCCGTCCGTCCATCCGTCCGTCCGTACGTCCGTCCACTTTTCTTGTCAACGCAACTCCTCCTAAACTACTGGCTGGATCTTCTTGAAACTTGGTCAATATTATCACCTCAATTGGTAGATGTGCATGAAGGAAGGATTTTACGGTTCGTTGATTTTTGCCTGAGTTATGCCCCTTGATAACTTAGTCTCTGGGTCCACTTTTCTTGTCAACGCAACTCCTCCTAAGTTTCTGGCTGGATCTTCTTGAAACTTGGTCAATGTAATCACCTCAATTGGTAGATGTGCATGAAGGAAGGATTTTACGGTTCATTGATTTTTGCCTGAGTTATGCCCCTTGATAACTTAGTCTCTGGGTCCACTTTTCTTGTCAACGCAACTCCTCCTAAGTTTCTGGCTGGATCTTTTTGAAACTTGGTCGATGTTATCACCTCAATTGGTAGATGTGCATCTAAGTTTCTGGCTGGATCTTTTTGAAACTTGGTCGATGTTATCACCTCAATTGGTAGATGTGCATGAAGGAAGGATTTTATGGTTCGTTAATTTTTGCCTGAGTTATGCCCCTTGATAACTTAGTCTCTGGGTCCACTTTTCTTGTCAACGCAACGCCTCCTAAGTTTCTGGCTGGATCTTCTTGAAACTTGGTCAATGTTATCACCTCAATTGGTAGATGTGCATGAAGGAAGGATTTTATGGTTTGTTGATTTTTGCCTGAGTTATGCCCCTTAAAAACTTAGTATCTAGGGCTCATTGAAATTGCAGCCTTTTGAACACAAATCCTCCTTACTTTTTGTCTTTATTTAAATGAAACTTGGTCAATGTCATCACCATAATTTGAAGATGTACATGGATCAAGGATTTTATGGCTCATTTATTTCCCTGAATTATGCCCCCTTAAAACTTAGTGCCTGGGGCTTATTGAAATTGCAGCCATGTGAAGGCAACTCCTCCTAACTTTTTGTCTTGATTTAAATGAAACTTGGTCATTTTCAATTTGGTTCTGTCAAAATAAGTAGTGTCTACAATTATTTCTGTGAAACAGCAGCAATGTGGCGGCGTATTTTGTGACGATGGCACTCTTGTTAAGGTATCATTAGAATTGAAAAATTTATTGTGAATGTCGATAAGTTTATATATACATTTAAGGTCAAATAACTCAAAAACGTAACCTAAAAACTTAAAATTGCCAATATTTTAAAGGCAAATCAAGATAGCAAGCCTCATATTTGGCATGATGATAGATCTCAATGATACGCATCTGTTGATACCAAAGTCAAGGTCATGTGACAAGGTCGAGGTCAACTTTCAAGGTCTAACTGCTTAAAAACTTTTCATTAAAACCTAACATTGCCAATATTTTCACGGCTATTCAAGATAGAAGCTTCATATTTTGCAGGATGATAGATCTAAATAACTTGCATCCGTAGATATCAAGTTCAAGACCATTTGATAAGATCAAGGTCATCTATCAAGTGACAGCACGTACAGCAAAAACTATATTTTCACTAGTGGTTTGTTGTTCATAATAGTAAATATCAATGGATCTTACTTCAGAAATAAACAATTATTCTATTTTTAAATGCATAAGTGAGGCAAAAATGTAATTTTGCAGACATTTTTAGCTCACCTGAGCACTTCGGTCGTCGGACATTGGTCGTCGTCCTGCGTTCGTCAACAAAACGACATCTCCTCCTAAACTACTCGGCCAATTAACACCAAATATCACAGAAATGTTGTTTAGGTGGTCCCCTTCCAAAATAGCTAAAAGAATTGAAATGAAAAACCCTGGTAACTATGGCAACCAAAGGTGAAATTTTAAGAAAATCTTAAACATTCTTCTTCTTCTCAACAAAGAGTCCTACAGACTTTAGATTTGGCATGGATGATCAGTTCAAAGACCTACATTAAAATAGCTAAAATCATATCTGTTGGGCCACCAGGTGCGGAGCACCAGGGGGGGAGGGGGTAGTACTTTGGGTAAATTTTTAATCTTTAACCTTCTTCATCTTCGGAACCTGGAGCCCTAGAGACTTGAAAATTGGCATGAATGATAAGCTCATTAACCTTAATTAAATAAAATCATGACTGTTTGGCCACCAGGTGCAGAGCATCTGGGGGGAGGGGGTTGTGCTTTGTTGAAAATTTTGAAATCTTTAACTGTCTTCTTCTGATGAACCAGAATCCCTACAGCCTTCATATTTGACATGAATGATCAGCTCTTAAGCCCTATCTGAAATAGCTAAAATCATGAATATTTGGCCACCAGGTGCGGAGCACCAGGGGGCAGGAGGGTAGCTTTTCAGAGCAATTCTTAAAGCTTTAACCTTCTTCTTCTGATAAACCATGTGCCTTACAGGCTTGAAAAATGGCAATGGTGATCAGCATATGGACCATAATTAGAATAGCTAAAATCATCACTGTTGGGCCACCACGTGCGGAGCCACCGGGGGGAAGGGGTAGTACTTTGTCAATTTTTTTTTTTTTGTATTTTCAAACAGAAAAAGTAAAAACTGAGACTGTGGAATCTTACTGGTCTGACCATAAGATTATTTTCCTTTACACATAAATTTTTTACAGTTCAATAGCTTAATCTTCTGAATCAAAAGTAATGCAAGTTACTCTTAGGTGCTTTGACTCAGGTTAGTGGACCAGGGCCAAAGGCCTCTTGTTTCTTGAAGAGCGTAATTTTGCATGTGCTTGCAATGTCATATTGTTTGGTAAGTTTATCAAATGATTATCTTCCGTTATTTCTCAATAATTGCAATCCGATACAATCAAAAATTTAGATTGTTTAAATCACATTGCATGGGATAATCCTTTGCACTTTGCAATTTCTGTGTAAAGTGCAATAGGTATCAGTGTTTTCCCCAACCCAATAAGCCGTAGGGGCCCCACTACGCCTTCATGTAAATCAGTACAATGCCACTACACCTTCAAAAGTACCCCACAGTCTAATTTCTTCAAAATTGTAACCAAATAGAGGAATTTAAGGAATTTTGTGTCAAAAACTTACAAATAAAGCATTTCTATAATTGTACATGTAATAAGTGTATAAAAACATTATGGGAAAAGAAGAAAGTGCTCAAAATGAGCAATTTCTTCATTTCCCATAATGATTTTAATCACGATTATTTTTACAAACACGGTTTACCGATACTTATACAATATTTGCCACTACAGCTTCAAATCATTCTGTGGAAAACCCTGGGTATTTTGGGAAAACCCCAACCATCGATCTGCAAGTCTAGTGTTTTGGGAACTCAAAATTCCCTGGTTCCCCTTTCATAACCATTCATCGCTATTTGATTAGTTAAGAACTGCAATATTTACAAAAGAATTTTTGATTACAAGTGTACAGTTTTGATTCTGAGCTGCCGTCTACAGCAAGTCGATGAAGATCATCAGACAACATTCTCATCCTCACTTGATCACACTGATTTTGTTTTAAAATGAAGCAGTACTGGGCAGAACAAAATTTCTGATCATAAATACCTCTAGAAATATCAAAGTTGTCGTATATTTTTGTCAAATGAAAATCTTAATGCCAACAAACTCTGATAGCAAGACAACAATACATGTTTAATATGCAATCTAAACGCAGATCTTAAGTGTTGATCTATATACGCCCAAAAAAGGAGACTTAAACCTTTTAATTTTTGGCCGAGTATTTTATTTGTTTCTTACATGTAGATCTAAAGGATTGCAATTATAAGAGTCAAGTGTATTTTTCACTGCGTATATCTGAGAATAAAGTGCAATTGCTTTAGCACATATTTGCCATGTGCTATGGCAATTGCACTTTATACTCCATTAAACGTAGTGAAAAATACACTCATCCCTATAATAATTAAAAAAAAGCATTAAAAAAATTGAATGAATTCCTAATAGAAACAATAGCTGTTATTATATTCTTATATGCTTCCAGCACTATAAATTGGTTTTTAGCTCCACTGGCTGAAAGCCACTGGGGCTATTGTCATGGCGTTGTGTCCGTCGTGCGTCCGTCCGTGCGTCCGGTCGTAAACTTTTTCTTTAAAAATCTTCTCCTCAGAAACTACTGGATGAATTTCAACCAAACTTCACAGGAATGATCCTTGGGTGACCCTCTTTCAAAGTTGTTCAAGAAATTTTGATCCAATGAAAAACATGGATTTAATGGGCGTGGCTAATTTCCAAATATGGTAAAAAGTGAGTTTTCTCAGATTCTAATTGATGGATACCAGTGAAATTTTACATGAATGATCCTTGTGTGACCCTTTATCAGTCTACAAAAGATTATTGAGATCGGATGGAAAATATGCATTTTATGGGCGGAGGTCATTTCTCAATATGTTATATAGTGGAAACTTTGAAAATCATTTTCTCAGAATGTAACTGATGGATATCAACCAAATTTCACTGGAATGGTCCTTGAGTGACCCTTTATCAGTCTAACAAAAAATATAGTGATCGGATGAAAATTATGTATTTTATGGGCGGAGGTCATTTCTCTATATGTTATATAGTGGAAACTTTGGAAATCATTTTCTCAGAATCTAACAAATGGATATCAATCAAATTTCACTGGAATGGTCCTTGCGTGACCCTCTATCAGTCTACCAAAAATTATAGTGATTCGATGAAAAGTATGTATTTTATGGGCGGAGGTCATTTCTCTATATGTTACATAGTGGAAACTTTGGATATCATTTTCTCATAATCTTACCAATGGATATCAACCAAATTTTACTGGAATGATCCTTGAGTGACCCTTAATCAGTCTACAAAAAATTATTGTGATCAGATGAAAATATGCATTTTAAGGGGGGATGTCATTTCTCTATATGTTATATAATTGAAACTTTGAAAATCATTTTCAACATCAGTAGAATCCAAAATATCTTAAAGTCTAGTCAAAACTTTTATTGCTTTACAAGAATTTCAAGCCTGTGGAGCGACTCAAGCCATTCATGGCTTTCTAGTTTAAATCGTACTGCGAAGCAGTAGATTTATATCTACCGTTTTCCAGAAATCCAGTCTGTTTGACCCACTACATTTTTACCATTATCTTCTGAGCAATGTGTTCAAACCAAATTATGTGTTTTCAAACACCGAAGAAACGGCCTTTTCAGTCACAATCTACAAACTTTGTTTATACCTTATTTACTTTTCGACAAATAGAGAAGAGGCTAATACAAAATTTGATGTAATTTTCGCTTTTAGTAATTACCAGTTAGTATTTTCAGTGTTTATAACAAGATTTTCAGTTGAGTAAAGGAGTTGAAATGTACAATAGGTTAACTGTATAATTAATTTGTAGCACTTACAATATTACTGCTCTGAACTTTCTAGAACGTTCATTTACCTTTTGTAGGGCTGACAACCAATCAAATTCTGTTATGATTATCACTCGGTCAAAACCCACGCGTAAATTCAGACCACGTGGTATAGATGCAAATGGACATCGTCTGCTCGAAATGTGTCAATTAACTTGTTTATCATTAGTCAATAGTCGTCTGCACTCAAACAGGGAGCGTGGGAAGTTTACTTTCTTTTCGCATGTGTTAACAAATAGAAATAATTTTGTAATTTTGAAATATTTGATTTCAATGAGCACTCTGATCACGCTCCAATCCTATTTTCATTAAATTCAAATTTGAGTATGAAGAAAACAAATATTCAACAACAAATAAACAGACAAAAACATACGATAAACTGATAGGATAGCAGCAAGAGCGATCTATTTTTAGAACAACTCATGAATAATTATAGAGTGCTGCTAGATTTAATCGATTTGTCAGAAACCAAAGATATAAATAGCATAGTTGGCGATTTCACGTGTTTCTTGAGGGAAAATGCATTTACAGTATTTGGGAAAACCCAATGCTTGAAATATAAAAAATGTTGGTAATCAAAATTGTAAATAGTTTAATGAAAAATGTTTGTTGCTAAACAGGCTTTTAAACTCTATAGAGAGAGGAATAATATTAACAGACAAGCTTTTAGCTTGGCGCGTGCTCATTATAACAACGTAAAAATCTGCTAAGAAATAATTTAGACTAGCAGAGGACTATCAAATCAGCAAACTTTCAAAATCGGACCCACGAGGTTGGATGAGCTGGCGAGGTCCTCGAAAAGATGGAGTGTTAAGACAAAAAACTCACAAATTTAAAGATTTTACCAACTTTTATTGTCCAAATTTGAGCCCTTTTGATTGGCGAACTATTGCACTATCCCAGCCTCTCAATGATGTACGATTTACAGTGCTGACAGCACTTTGATTTTAAATTATGATGAAAGCTGACAGACAATACATTGAATACATTTTCTTTTATATAACAGAAAAATTTAAATACATACATTTCATTAAATGTATGTAACTGTCTACCAAGTGATAGATCTGTCTTGATATCTGTTGAAAGTGTCTACCGGAACTATATGACATATAAATAACAATTTGGATGTTATTCAGACTAAAGCAGCACTTAGTGTTCTTCCTGGACCAAAGACACATCAAACCTTATTAATACAATACAATGACCCTGATAATTCTCTGCCCCCATCATGCAGATGATCCAGAATTTTTTCTGGACCCTTCTAAAACTTTTCTCATACTCATCTGAGAATTTTCTTAAATTTTAAATTTAAATAAATGTATGAAAATAAAAGATATTAATAAGTAAAAGAAAAATTCTCTGTTGAAAAATATTGTTGATGAATGATTGTAATATCAAAACTACAGCTTTTTCAAGCTGTAGTTACGTTGTTTTGATTAATCAACAACCCTTAAATTATAAAATGGGAGTGGAGGGCATTCATCTTTTGTCACAGTCCTCATATCCCCTTTATTCTATACTAACCCACACTTCCAACGCAAAGCTTTGTTCAAATTGGTATATTTACTTTATTTTTCAATCAAAAGTAACAAAATTTACATGATTCAAAGTTTATTCAATTTCAAATCAGAATAACACGAGTTCATAGTCAACAAATTATTCTTCGAGTCACTGTGTAGCTTTAAACAACAGAGGGGTGTCCAAAAAAACCAATACTCGTCAATATCGCGTATGACCACCTCTTGCATTAATTACGGCAACGCACCTCCTGGGCATAGACCTTAAATATCGCCGAATAACCTGGATGGGTATGTTGTTCCACTCGTCGATAAGCGCTTGCTCAAGCTGAGCGAGCGTATTAGGCTGTACCTGCCGGCGCCTTACACGTTTATCAAGCTCATCCCAGACATGCTCGATGGGGGAAAGATCGGGCGACATGGAAGGCCACTGCATCACATTAATGTTGTTCTGTTGAAGACATTGAGTGGTGACTCGCGCAGTGTGAGGACGAGCATTATCCTGTTGGAATATGGTTGGCCCGTTTGGTCTTCTCATGAACGGTATAACAACTGGGAGCAAAACAGTATTGATGTAACCGATCGCGTTCATATTGCCTCTGATTACAACTAAGTCTGTTTTCCCATTATGAGTAATCCCGCCCCACACCATGACCGATCCTCGACGGAAACGGTCAACCTCTGTCACGCAAGCGTCAGAATAACGCTCTCCGACTCGTCGGTAGACCCGTGTTCTCCCATCAGACTTCTGTAGGGTAAAGCGCGATTCGTCGCTGAACATGACACCTCTCCACTGACGTGCTAACCATACCCGATGTGTTTGGCACCACTGCATCCTAGCTTGACGATGCCTCGCAGTCAAAACGGGTCCAACATATGGCCGACGAGCAGTGATACCGCGTTCCCTAAGTCGCCGGATCACAGTCTGAGCACTAATTGGTTGGTTGTTGATGCCGATTGTAACCGCTGCTGTCCGGGTCGCTGGTAGCTGCCTGTTACGCAAGTGGCGTGTACGTATCCTGTTGTCCTGTGCCGGGGTGGTAACTCTGCTGCGACTTCTTCTCGGAAGGTCAACAACTCGTCCTGAAATGGGCAATAACTCGTGTTTGCACAAATTAACAAATATGGATTTGGTATCGGTTATCTGGAAATTAAATGTTAATCAAATGGGAATTTTAAATCTTTACCTGACTGCAAAAACTTCTGCCACAACCGTTGTATTGTAGACGCTGCACATTGCAGGATACGGGCCACGGCAGAAAAAGACGTCCCAGCTTGGACCATTCCAATTGCCCGTCCCCTAGCTTCAGTCGACAATCTTGGCATTTCTTGTCAGAAAATAAGGAAATCCGTACTCTGTCTACATTTACCAACCTTGTGAGTAACGCTGTGTAAAATCAGTGGTGTGGAAAAAGTGCGAGCTGCGCGTGCAGAGTCAAATTTGTGGTGTTAAACCCGGGAGTTAAAATTCAGTGAAGCGTGGCGAAATTTTCAAATTTGATGATCACCGCATACAACACATGTATAGGGATATACTATCGATAAATAATTTTGAAAAAAAATCGCGTGGTTGCAAAAAAAAATCAAAAAATAAACTTTGCATTAGAAGTGTGGGTTAGTATATATATTCTTTAGTTGTCGCCTTCTGAGACTGCGTATAAATTTCAAAGTCCAACATACCCTTATGAAATGTGCTGTCTGATTTTATCAAAGACTGCACCTACTTTCTATTTCATTATTACAAGACTAGAATGTTTGAAATATTTAGATGGTTGTTTAGAGAAAATTAACCTCAAATTATGAAGAAGTTTTCACAAATTTCTTAAAGATTAGGAATATTCAATAACCTGCTTGGTAAAAAAAAGTGGAACTACTAGTTAAGTATTTGGGAGGTGTAGACACATTAATACAAACAAGAAAAACTTAAAGAGAATGTTCGAGTATCGTATATCAATACATAAGTGGTTACAAGTTGTCTGTTTCTCACATTTAATGAACTAGACCCTGTAGTGATTAATATTCAGTCATAAGGGATTTTCGTAAATTGGTGTTCAAAGCCCTCCAGCAACTTGTTAGGTTTTTCATTAATTCCTGTCCATCATTGATCTTTGCCCTTCCAACGTCTGTACTGCCACTTTCCCATCTACAAATAAATATCACTGGCATTTATATATTCACAGAAATGTGGCTGATTGAATATTTGGTTTGTTAACCTAGAAAGTATTAGGATTTACTTGTTATATTCTGTAAATCTATATGATTAATACAATTTTTATTTGCTGTCCAAGTTGATAACAATTTAGGACATGCACAAAGGCAGGCACTAAGTATCCTTTTGGCTTGCCTCTAGGTGAATTTATAAATCTGTTGTCTTTTGAACGGAGCTTTTAACAACATCTTTCTTGGAAAGCTTTTATAAAGACTTACTATATAGAGTGTCTGCAGATTCTCAAAGCGTTTCTGTCTTTTCAATATTAATTTTGCAATAAAGACATTGCAACTTTGAATAGTGTAATGTATTACACTCATTTCAAATATGAAGGTTACCAGAAACACATTGATATTTGAGCCCATGCATGATATTTCCAACTATTTCATGTGTGCCTAACAATAATTTTGATCAGCCCATGCATCTTTCCTATTTGTAACATTTCCAACAATTTCATTCCTGTTTGAAACTAAGACTGATAAGCGCATGTATTTTTCCTGTACGACAGCAGTGTTTATATTAGGATTTCAAAAATTCAGTGCCAAAATTGGAGCAATGAAAAAATGCGGTAATTCATGCTCTATGGTTATAGTAAAAAATACCCACAGTTTCCAAAATAAATGGAGGATCTTTGAAAAAAGTGGAGGAATCCCCAATCACCCTGCATAGAATAAACACTGCAGTAGTCACACTTTGTGGCTACTACTGCTAGGACAAGGTCCTGAATCATTACCTGTTACCCAAGTAACCAGAATATTGTATAATCACTATTAGCTTTTAAAGATCAATTTCAGAAAAGAATTGAAGACTGTTTAAACAGTCTTCAATTCTTTTTGAAGATGATTTCCAGATGGTTCTGTGGACCTGCATCAAATGATTTTGAGAGCCTTGGCTACTTATCTGCATGCAATTCACAGACTAGCAACACCTGCATCCCTTAATATATGGATAGTAATTATTAGGTACTTGAGTAAGCACAGTTAACAAGATCCTGGGTAACCGGACACAATATTTTTACACTTTTCAGACATAGTGGATGCCTAGGCTGCTCATTAGCTGTCTATCTTGCACTTTATGAATTTTATGGAAATATGTCAGTGTCACTGGCTCATATTTAACAACATGGTATTCTGGTGAGGTCAAGATCAATCTTATAATTATGAAGATCAAAAGTTGAAACAAAAGTACCGCCCACTGGTGCCAATGCTTGGATGCAGGTGCTGGATAAGGCAAAAATTCTAAGTCAAAAAAGGGACATTATTATCACAAAAATGCTTTCAGAGTTGATAGCCTGGATAGCTCTTGTGATGTTGATCACACATGCCAAGTTTCATTAAGTTTTCTTCATGAAACTTGGAATATGACCAAGGTTAAAGTCTGTCACGCCAATTCCTTCAGGTATGCTAATACCAACAACAATGGCAACTAGAACGGTTTCAAAGTGATCACAATAACTCAGTTTATCTCTGAAAACAGCCAAGGTTAAAAATGCTCTTGCTTCAGGGGCAACACATCTTTTAATATTTGTCCTCTGTGTGTATTTACATAACAGTCAAACCAGCCGTAATGTTGTTGACATGATAAACATTTAATGCATTTGGTGCCACCATTCTGTAATTAATGAGGAACTTTTTGTTTGAAAATACATTCATTCGTAGCATGTCAAAAGATGAAAAAAAAAATAAAATCTCGAAATGTTTCCAACTCAGACTTTCCAATTACCACATTTATGCTTATATGATTGAAGGAAAATAATTGAGAAAAAATTAGACATTGTGTTTGACCTTAAGTTCTTCCTTTCACACAATATTATGTATTTCCCATTTAACCCTTGTCATGCTGAACCCATATCTTCCTGCCTTGACAGGAGCTATAGACAAACATCAGCCTGCATATATGTGCAGCCTGATGTTAGTCTACACCACATGTTTCTCACTTTCAAACAAGAATTGTCAATTAAATTAGTTTTTCAAATTAAAATTGGTACTTTCAGCGCTTTGTGCCCTTTGATTTTGATGCAAATTTTTAGCCAAAATTTATTCAGCAAGACAAGGTTTAATTTATCATTTAGATACTTCAGATATTCCGCTCTCTTTTCTTGTAGGTCAATATAAGATTTTTGTCTATGTTTTGTAATGCTTCCTTGTCCACAATGTTGTCTTTCCTAAAATTTCATCAACTGAAAATGTCTTTAAGAGCTTTACATTAAATCTTATAGTGCAAAGAAAATAGGGATAAAACCTAATATAAGGTAACCGCTGAAAACAAGCTTCCTCCTTTGCGAGTATTTCAAGGGAGATAACCAACAGATATCCCTCATTGCCTGTACATGACCATGCCAACAACACCTTCAGACTCCTTGTCAAGCACTTAACCCTTTAATGCTGTACCCATAATATTCCTGCTTTTGCAGGAGGTATAGACAAAGATGCAGTCTGATCTTAGTCTACACCACCTAATTTTTCTGACCAAACCTAAAACATTTTAGCACTTTAATTTCAAAATAAACAATGTCCAATGTGCATTCAGCACTTTGTGTTTTTTTTTTTCAATTTTGCCAGGTTTTTATTCAGCATAGCAAGGGTTAAATAAAGCTATTCACACAAGAAGAAGTCCATGTTTTCATAACTTTTTCCAGAGATCATTAAATCACCACTTTTAAAAGGGATATAACCAATGCCTTTGCACACCTCAGGCTACTGTTTCTTATTTCCCTTTGTTAAGTCTTACTAGTTCTATTTATTTCTTTCATTTTACTTTGTTATTGACGGCTTAAGGCGAAACAGTTGTCACAGCATGTATGTTTATAGGCAGTTTCTAATGTTTTGCACTGAGCCATTAATTTGTCCTTTACGACTATTTGTCTTCCATCAATGAGTGGATAATTGTAGACCTTTGTGGGATAGCAGCTGGAGGCTAGGAAAGGTTGTGGTGGTTGTGCTGGTGAGAAGAATATCAGGAAACCATTTTTAGGTGCTCCAGCCACCAAGATATAACTGAAAAAATGTCGAAAGCTGCGTAAAACTCCATTCAATCAATCAATCAATCATTATTTTTCTGTTTGTATGAGCATCTATGTTGGTTTTGTATTGCTTAAATTCTTTTTCTTTTTTTTCAGGTAAGTTGCTGAGACTACTTTTTATAGTATTGTAAGTAATGTTTAGGTTCTTATATCCCCTCCCAAATCAAATAGAAAGTCCATCTGTCTGTCTGCCCATTTTGTTTTGTTTATTTATCATAATTGGTGCAATTGCTATAAGGTTAAATATATCATCTTTGAAATTGGTCCATCTAACAATTTTGCAAACATATTCATTTTGATAAAACCAGAAGTACAGACAAGAAGCAGTAACTCCAGTCTGGAATCTTTATTTCTGAATGAAACCCTATGTTGTTGGTACTCATGTGAATCGTCTAGACAAGACGATTCAAATGAGTACCTACAACACAGGGTTTGAGTAGGGACTTGTGAATTGATTGAATTCGAAATCCAAAATACCCCTTCTATCTGTGGCTCTGAAAACAATGTTGTCTTGTAATGGTCCAAATGATAAGTAGAAGCATCTCTGCATAATAAGGAAATATTGGTGAGATTGGTACACTCAAAAAAATCCCAAAGAAACTTATCTTTAAGTGTTCTATTATCCCAAAACACTGAAAATTTGTGAAAAGGTACATTAAATTGACACATCATTGAATCTGTCTTGGAATTAATTTGGTAGAGGTGAGGTTTATTTTGTAGGGCTTTGAGGTTTATAAGGGACTTCAAAATTTCTGAAAATCTTGAAAAATAAAAGGTAGATTTTGACACCTCTGGAGAAAATTCAGATACCAGAATTCCATTATTATGTGCCTCAGTCACCACAATATGACTGAAAAATTGTTTAAAGCAGCCTTTAACCTCATTAAAACAAACAAATTCTCTAGTCAATACTTGGACTTTATATCCATGTGATTTTATACTTTGAGAGTATATATTATTGCAGAAAAAGAAGAAATTGCTTGAAAATACCTAGTGCAAGCAAGTTCTTCATTTCCCACAATAATTTCTACTACATTGGATAGCTCCTTTACAAATTTCACCTTACAATAACTTTCTATTAGGACAGGTCTAAAATTGCTAAAAAAGAAAGCATTAAGGAGTTATTGGTGAGATTTGCATGTCATCCATTTTGTGTTAAAGACATGTCAGGGACAGATATACTGCTGTCTGCAAAATGGATTAAAAATGATGAAAAAGTTTATAGCCAATATAGGCTGTAGACATTATCAATCCCTTTAGAGTTTTTTACATATACTCCAACTCCATATTTTTCGCGGACGTCATATTTTCGCAGCAATCGAATTTTTGTGTAAGGCTTTCTCTGTTCGCAGTGAATTGATGCACATTTTTTAAACAAACCCTGTATCTACCAAATAAAGAAGATCAAGAATGTCTTGAAATTTGTATTTGAAATTAATAAAATATCAATGCAATTAAAATCGGCATCATGCTCCATCATTCATCCACCCCCTTTCCAAATGACTTCCATTTTCTTGTTTTAAAATTATAAACACAATGCAACTTTGATAGATACATGGTGCATAGACACCAAGGATTGTAAAAGGATGCCAAAATCCAATGCTTGGATCGTATTTCATTCTTTCAAGATAGATTTGGTCAGCTACTGTGGAAATACGATGTTCTGACTCAATATGGTGCTCATGATGGTAGTCAACATCCAGAAACATTTTCAGTTAATATTTTTCTAGCAAGACCCCACAAACTTTTGCTGATTGGCAATTTACAAGGAACATGCTTGTAATGCAGAGTTTTTTTGTTCTTGATTTGAATTTTATTTGAAGCCCATTCATTATTGACTAGTTTGTACTTTGAAATTACAAAGAGCCATGGTACATAATATCGCAGTTGGTAGCATCACAGACTCCCAATTTTTAAACATAGGTTGTTAGTGGTTCCCTTCCAACATTTTTATCCCACCATTTGGTAGATAATTTTATATCTATGAGTTTGAGGCTAGGAAAGGATGTAAATTCGAGGATTCGTAATGCAATGCTTCGAAATGGCATAAAAATATATCTTATTGATATTCATTTGCTGATATCAAGGTAAAGTTTATTAATCAAGGTCAAGGTCATCTTATAAGGTCAAACTTAAAAAAATAATGTGTGTGTGTGGGGGGGGGGGGTGTAATAAGTTTTTCACGAACACGACTTGCTGTATATGGTATGTGAGATTAAATCTCAAGATCTCTCTTTTGGATGATATTAGAATTACAATTTCTGAATTCTTTGTATGTCATGTGGTCATTAAATAATTCACTTTGCAATATATTCTATTTTATGACATTTTTAATTTTAGGTACAGCCCTTAAATGTGTCATAAGGAACCATACCTTTACAAAAGTTGAATTCAGGGGTATTGTTAAATGACAGAATCACTTTGTCTTTAATAGTTATCTTCTTACATTTCAAAAGGTTATAGTTTATCATCCAAAGAATTCTGAAAATTATACTCAAAATATCTCTTATGGGATTACTATGATAATATATAATGAGATTAGAGTGTCTTAAATGTAATATTTCAGACTGTGCGTGAGATTTCCAACAATTTCAAATATGCGCAAAGCAAAGAGTCTGACCAGTCTGTGCATTGGCACAGTCTGTCCAGAGTCTTTATTATGCGTTTTGTAATAAGATAAGGCCTCAAAGTATCTGTAGACCATCAGGTAACTTTATATTTACAGTATGTGGCTTCTAAGCTACTCAATGTTTGCACCTCACAAAACTTTCAAATTGTTGGAAATGTCACGCATAGGCTCAACTTTTGCATCCTTTGATGACTTACATTGGCAACTAGAGGATCAATATGATACAATATCATTGACAATAACATTGCAAATTATATAAATCACCTTTCAATTTGCCTGTATTTGAGGGAATAGTACTATTGCCTATCTTGTTGAAATTGACAGTAATTACTTAGTTTGTAGAATTTATATTGATTGTAAATGTGCTGATCTATACCCTGTTTCCTTGACAGATCTATTTGATCTTGAAATGTTTTTTTTTTTTCTTTAAACATTAAAAAGTCAAATTGAAAGCCTGCATGGTTAACGCAATTCAAGTTACAGTACTTTCAGGCCTTTGATTTTGTTAATCCTTGTCATGCTGGACCTAGAATATTCCTGCTTTGGCAGTAGCTATAGACTTACATCTGTCTGAAAATATGTGCAGTCTGATATTAGTCTACACCACCTCTTTCTCACTTTCAAAACAGAATTGTCAATATATATAGTTTTTCAAATAAATATTGTCCTACAGTTGGTAATTTCAGTGCTTTTTCCCCTTTGATTTTGATGAAAACTTTTAGCCAACATTATTCAGCATGTCAAGGGTTAAAACATTCGTAATAGAAATTCTGATCAATGCTTTAAATTCTTTAAAATGTAATGTTAATATCGATGCTGAGTGTAAAATTTGATCTCTAAATAAAGACAGTAAATGCTGGATAAAGAAATGCAAAACAGGGATTTCAGAACTTTGATTTGTAATATCCATTTCTCACTGCATGCTTACAATCAGGAACTGTAAAATTAGATCTTCCAATGGAATTAATTCATTACATGCGCCCAATACCATGACCCTCAACCTCTTTGGGTTTTTTTGTTCAAGCTGACAACGATTATTTTTTATTTCTAAGAGATGACAATAAAACTGGTTCATTTTTATGGAAAGAGCTATTTGTGTAAAATTTAAATAAGAACGAAAAGAAAAAAAGTCAAAACTAAAATGTTGTTTCTAAGGGTAAATGTGCTGTTAAGCCAAGCCAGTTGGGCCAGTGGTCCATCTCTGGATCAGTGGATTAATTACATTTAACTGAATCTCAGCAACTGCACTTGGAAGTCTTTTAAAAAAAGATATCTTCCATTATAAATTCATTGTTATGAAAGAATATACTCAAGTTATACTGTACTCAGAAAGATAGCTATCAAAAACTTTGAAAAGCAAAATAAAGGGTGACAATTTCAGATATTTTCATGGTTTAGAATAGAACTCCAGAGCGGTGACAATCCATCTTGATTTTGTGTTTACCGGAGTCACTAATTGCCAATTAGTTCAACTTTCTTTAAATCAGGGGGCCTTGTTAGAATTGAAGAAAAAACTGGCTCTTCTCAAGATTGTGAGACCTCAATCCTCTACTTGAGAATATTCTACAGATTAATACAAACCATAAGAACATTTTAACCCTTCCTGTTTTACAAAATTATGGACCTGTCCAAATTCAAAGGTTTTGCAGACAAACTTTAAAGTGGATTTAATTTGAAAAATAACCATTCAGTAGGGTAGAAAATAGTGTAGAAAAAGAAGAAATTGCTTGTCAGAAGCAATTTCTTCTTTTTTCACAATGTTTTCTCAATCATAAAATCACAGGCGTGTAAAAAGCAGTTATTAAACAGCAAAGGGTTAATGCAAATAAAGAATCATTTTTGGAAATAAATCTCTCAATGCTGAAAAAAAATACGACCCAAACAGGACCATAGAATGTCTGTAAAATGTCGACACAAGTCAGACTACACTAACTGCACAGGCTGACTAGGGTTTGTTAGTACCTATAAATATATAGGAGCTTAAAATAGTTTTTGCTGGCGCATCAAAAACCTAGACAATTGCTATTTTCGTCATTCTTGCATAAAATTCATGAGGTCCTGACTGAATTTACATGCATGAATTAACATTGTAAAGAAATCTACATGGGACATCAAAAGTCATGTAATGTGACATTGTATAGCTTGGAATTACAATTGCAAATTTTGTCCTAGTAGCTTAGGTCTTGGACTAGATATTGATGTAGAAAAAGTTTTTCCAATACAATAATTCTCCTAATAAATACTCCCAGGAGCTATACATAACATGGTTAGAGAGTTTTTATTTAGTATGCATTTTCTGATTTAAAAATGCATTAAAATTGATGTCTTTATTGCCAATTTCCATTTTAAATTGAGTTGAATTTCCTCTAAACAATCATATAAATGATTGTTTAGAGGAAATTTATCTCAAATTAGAGAAGAGGTCTAAAAAAATTACTAAAAGATGGGCATTTGAAGTGGGTTTTCTAAGTGAAAATATAGGGATGCTACTATTATGGAGGGCACTAGTATTAGAGGAAAATACAATATTTCCAAAAATTCTAGTATAAAACTGTGCCATTTAAAGGAGAACAAATTAGTACTTTAAGACACTGTAATTTAAATTGACTGGTAATTCTGTTTCCCTCAGTTCATTTAAGCTTAACCCTTATTATGTTGCATCCCAAATATTTACAGTCCTGTGCATTCAGAATGCTATTTTAAGCACAAGTGAACGGCCGTCTAAATCTGAAAACACATCATGCAAGGCTGAGCTATAGCTAGAGGGTTTTTTATCTATTTTAAATCAAAGAATTTTTATAACAACAGCTGAAACCCTTTGTTGTTGAAAGACTCGCTTTTTTTGGTTGCTTTAATCTGTAACTCTGATGCAATGTACCATTTCAATATCCCCTAATAATGAAATAAAACATAATCTTCTTATCCAAAACTACTGTTCAAAATTTAATTACCAAACTTCACAGGAATGATGCCTAGAACACGCTCTTTTAGATTTGTTCGTAAAATTCTGGTTGTTCTGATGACATTGGCTTTACAGGGTGCCAAACCACTGAAAAACGGTCCCATATGATGAAATCTAAAAAAATCGTCTTAACTGAAACTACTGTTCAGAATCGATCAAACTTCACATGAATGACACTCTTTCAGATTTATTCAGAAATAATGATCAGACTGATGACAATGCTGTTACAGGGTGCTGCGTAACTGAATATGAAAAAAAATCTTATTCTGTGAAACTATTGTTCAGAATTCAACTACACTTCACAGGGCTAATTCTGATCATTGTCAATTTTACTCCCCTTTTAACATGAGGCTTCTTAACCCATACAAGTTCTAAAGATTTTTAAATTGAATTGTTTTTTCCTGCAACCATTAATCATATGTTGAACAGTGGAGACAAATATCCCCTAAAAAATGGGAGTAAAATTAAATTTCAAGACTTCTTAAGACAAATGTAGCACATGGTTTTGACACTGTCTCCTTGAATGGAGACACATAGATAGGTTAAAAGGAGACATTAAGAAGAAAATTTTAAACAATTTTAAGTGTTTATATATGTCTGGGAACATGTATCAGATATTGTTTTTATTTGACATAGAAAATATATGAACGTTGAGTAAAGTTTGATCCTTTAAATTTGATATCTGATTCAAATTAATAATTATCTTCAAATATACAAGTCAAATTTAAGTCAAAATTATTATTAAGTGCTCATCTAAAGTTTTAATCTGAAATAAAGCGTCCACACTTATTGATAGAGTGCAATGTAATTTGGCACAAATGATTTTCAACATGAGAACACATGCCATTTAAAATGTATTCAGATAACATTCAGGGCAATGTCAGATGTCAAGGTCAAATAATCAAAAATAGCTTTGTGGGCTTCAGACACAAGTTTTGCAGGTGATTTAATCCTAATACAAAAATATATAGAGACTTGAACTCTTGGTTTGAAATTAAAAGATTTAAGAAAATTCTTGCAAAGGTCATTCAATGAAGAGCCATTTGGAAATGTTCTTTCAACAAAAAACTGGGACTACTGATGAGAGCTGTATCTAAGGCTTCTCTCCATTTATGTCATACATATATATAATACATACTTAATGTTTTGTATGGAAAAAAATATCCAACTCGGTTGTGAGAATTGATGATTGTCGAGGCTCTGCCGAGACAATTATCAATTTTCTCAACCCAGTTAGATATTTTTTTCATACAATACACTAAGTATGTATTATGTTTATCTTATAATCTCTATTTTTCTTGTTTTTGTCGATGTTTCTAACTGAAATGCAAGTTTCTAAAAATAGCCACATTATATCATTGTTCTAAAAATAACTATGTGATGTCATAAAAAAATATCATACAGGATGTTATCATATGGATATCACAGTTATAACATAAGATAAAGTTTATTAGAAATCAGGTTCTTCTCAACACAAAATGAGATTCAAAGATAATGTTGAATCCTTGAAAAATATACATTACATGTCTTTCTTTAAGTTTTCATAACACAGTCCTGTCTATATGATGAGTGCAAAATTTATGATTTTGAGAGATTAATCATGTTTTTATTTAAGCATTAGATAATTTCTTACTATTGATAATCATTAAGACTTACATTTGCATGAACATGTTAATTGATTCTAAGAAATATTACGATGATGGGGTTTCCCGGATAATATGAGAATACATTTATTTTCTCTTTAAAAAATGCATCTTGTAATTAAGGTCAGATGGCTGACTGAAACAATGTGGTAGAGGCCAATGAAAAATAGTTCTCTAGAATTGATCACTATATTTTGAGTATTGCTCTAGTGTAAAGATAATTCAAAGGATATATCCAAGCCATTTTATGACATAGTCATTACATCCTTCTTTGTCTTAAACCGGTACAAAAAGTCCACCGAGACTCTTACAGGAATATCCGGAAATGATCACTATATTTTGAGTATTGCTCTAGTGTAAAGATAATTCAAAGGATATATCCAAGCCATTTTATGATATAGTCATTACATCCTTCTTTGTCTTAATGCTTTCATCAGCAAGAAATCACCAAAAAAGGGCAAGTGAACAAAATTGAAGTTGGCAACAATGTTTCTGTTTTTGGTACAATGATCTGGCAGTGAGACAAGCCTATTTGGGACACTAATTATACCCTTTGGAAGTGGGTTGTCTTGACTTTGAGCCTATGTCAATAAATAAAACTGTTCTTGGAAGTTTTGGTCCTTTGAATCTTGTCTAACCTAATTTGGGCATACAGAAGAGACATTTTACTTGGCTTTTGTGTCTTCTGTAGTAATTAAGGAATGAAGAGAGTAATTGTTCATTTTATGGATGTATGAAACTAAAAACCTTATCACACACTTTATGAATACACGATCTGCACAGGCTGACCATAGGGCCTGAATCTAGAATGATCTATCTACCTTCCGGTGAAAGAACTTTTGAAATTCATCACCTCTGGTTAACCTATGCTAGAATCAATCTCTTTTTCAAATATCTACATTACAGAATTACCACATGGTCCTTTTTTGCGTGACAGGTCACATATATGGAAAATTTGATTTTTCATCAAATAGAGGTGAATGTATGAATAGGCCTCAATCTAGGCTTTATATATCTTTTGGGTGACTTTTATTGAAGAAATATTGAATGTGTAGTTCTAGATAAAGATAATGTGGCATACCGTATTTCCCCTAATTATAGCACCCTCCCTAATTGCAACACCCCTACTTTTTTTTACTAAGAAAACCCACATCAAATGCCTAAACTTTAAGTTGAGACTTCTTCTCTAATTTGTTGTGAATTTCCTCTAAACAATCATTTATATGATTGTTTAGAGGAAATTTAACTCAATATAAATGGAAAAAGGCTTAAAAGACAGAAGTTCAATTATTTTTTTAATCAGAAAATGCATACTAAAAAAAAGCTCCCTGACCATGTTATGTTTAGCTCCCAGGAGCGTTTACTAGGAGAAATATGGTACTTTCAAAATTCTGGTTCACTTGGAGACAAAATTAACCCTTTCCTGTTTTACACAACTTTGGACCTGTCCAAATTCAAAGGTTTTGCAGACGAAATTTTTAAGTGGATTTAATTTGAAAAATAACCATTCTGTAGGGTAGAAAATAGTGTGGAAAAAGAAGAAATTGCTTGTCAGAAGCAATTTCTTCTTTTTTCACGATGTTTTCTCAATCATAAAATCACAGGCACGTAAAAAAGCAGGGATTAAACAGCAAAGGGTTAAATAGATATTCAATTGCCTTTCTTCTTAAAACCAAAAACACATCAAGATAGGGATTTAATTCTCTTTCGTCTGGCTAGCATACACATCCTGTAGTTTCATTCTTGAATGATTTAATTATAGTTGTTTCCATCAGATTTCGTGCATTCTGATTGGCTGGGGCTATAGACAACAAGAGGCCCTAGAGGGCCTGTATCGCTCCACTGGCTTAAACATCTCAAGATTTGAAAGAGAGATATTGAAAATAGAAGGTAATGAAAGTCATCATCATTCAAAAGGAATTCTGACTTTTTCCAAATTGATACTTTTTTAGAAGCTATCAGAAAAGAACACATCAAACATTGTATATCACTTTATATCGCTTAAAACAAATCACACTGATTAAACTCAAATTGTCAAATAAATTTCACCCATTACCTGACAATTTTGACATTGATTGATCTGAATTCCAAAAAGTCTCAACAGACTTCAAAGAAACAAGAGGGTCCGAATGGCCCTAAACTGCTCACCTGAATTTTATTGGTCCAGTGGATCTCATCCAAGTAACTTTCTGGCAAAACTTCATTCACATTTGCTTATTTGTTGAAGAGAGATGTTATTCAAAGAATTTTAAGTGATAAAAAGACCATGCCCACCCATTCATTACTGAGGAGACTCAAAATAAGCCCCACTCACTGACTCACAATAAGTGCGTCTAGTACTCTTGGCACTTTGATTTTAATGTTATTTTGCAATGGGTTTGTATAATTCAGCATGACAAAGGTTAAAAAAGGACGTTAGAGTTGCTTAAAACCTGATATGAACAGAAAAAATTAACACCGCCCTAACTACAACAGCTCTATAAACTAAGGATAAAGTGTAGAAGAAAGATGGGAACATTGATTCAATAAAAGCTCTTGTAAACTCATAACAAGACCACTTTATTTGGAATTCCAGACTTTTTATGGCGTTCATTTTCTTACATTCCTTTACAAAGATCTAGATTTTACATCACATTATTGAAGTCTTTATTAGTTTTACAACAATATAAATGGGCAATAATTTCTAGACCATGGCTGTGGATTACAGAAAACCTTAGTTATGTCATTGTGTAACCATCATTTGAGCCTGTGCATGATATTTCCGGCAATTTCAAATCAGCGCCAGCGTTTTCCATGACCCTTTGTTTCTTTGAATTTGGACATCCTTTTTTTGGAAATGACCCCCAAAATTGTCAAAGAAACATTCTTTATCTAGTGTAAAGGGGTCATGACCCCCAGTTTTGAACATAGGGGAAAACCCTGGATCGCCAAGCAAAGACTCTGGCCAGCTGGTGCATCCACACAGTCTGACCAGAGTCTTCACTGTTTGCTCTGTATTTTGAGCAATAGAACTTTAAATATCATTTAATTTTGATCGATCAACACAATTTGTTCCTGACTGATTGAATAAATTCTGATAAATCCTCCTATGCATAGCATCATCACAAATGTCAAAACTGTCAAAGTTGATTTATATGTTATTCATCAGGTTGATTCCCTGAAAACTGAAAAACTGTTTGCTCTCTCTTAAACAAGAGGGCCATAGTGGCCCTTAATCGCTCACCTGAGTGAACTGTCCTTAACATATTTAAAGCAGGTTTTGGAAAGTTTTTTTGGGCTAATTTTCAGCCAAAAAATCTTGACTTCCATAGAGTAAACAAGTTTTTCTAAGATTTGACCCTGTGACCTAGTTTTTGACCCAACTTGACCCAATTTCGAATTTGTGTAAGACTTGATCAAGACAATCATTGTGACCAAATTTCAGGGTGATTTGGCAAAAAATGTGATCTCTAAAGCCCCGTTCCCACTGTCACGGTGTTGGTCCTGGACACCCACGGTACCTCCCGGTGGGGAAAGAGCCGGTATTCCGGGATGATCCGGGATCTTTTCTCTAAAAAATGATTCATATTCCCATATTCCCGACATTGCCCCGGTGTACCCCCGGTTTACTAGCAGGATCTTCCCGTTCGACCCCGGACTATCCCGATTTGTTCCCGGTTTGCCACGGTGATTTACGGTGCAGGGGCCGGCGTGATCCCGGTTGATCCTGGTACGACCCGGTGTAACCCCGGTCGTCGCCGGTAGCGCACCGGTAGCCGCCGGTATCGCCCCTTCATATCACGGTTGTATTCCCGGTTTGTCACGGTTTCCCCCGGACCACTCATCCGGGACTAACCGGGGGTCCAAACCGTGACAGTGGGAACGGGGCTTAAGCTGAAAATGTCCACGGATCATCAGGGACTATCACGGTTGAGCCAGGGTAGAGAACCGGACTTGCCCCGGAATATGCCGGTGTTTCTCCGGATTAAGCCGATTCTTGACATCCTCCCGGTGAGTCCCGGTGACTGTCGGTTGTATTAAACATTTTAAAACATCCGGGGTCGGTTGCCAGATCAACAAGGTTCATCCCGGATGGTCCAGGATATTCACGGTGCCGCCACGGTTGTATTCCCGGTTTGTCACGGTTTCCCCCGGACCACTCATCCGGGACTAACCGGGGGTCCAAACCGTGACAGTGGGAACGGGGCTTAAGGCGCATCCAAGGTTTTCCTTAGATTTGACCTGATGACCTAGTTTTTGACCCCACTTGACCCAATTTAGAACTTGTAAGATATTTTATCAAGACAATCATTGTGACCAAATTTCAGGTTGATTGGGCAATTAATGTGATCTCTAAAGCGCATTCAAGATTTTTCTAAGATTTGACCTGATGACCTAGTTTTTGACCCCACTTGACCCAATTTCGAACTTGTCAGAGATTTTATCAAGACAATCTTTCTGACCAAATTTCAGGATGATTTTGCAAAAAATATGACCTCTACAGTGCATACTAGGTTTTCCTAAGATTTGACCCTGTGACCTAGTTTTTGATCCCACTTGACCCAATTTGGAACTTGTCAGAGATTTTATCAAGACAATCTTTCTGACCAAATTTCAGGTTGATTGGGCCAAAAATATGATCTCTAGAGCGCATACAAGATTTTCCTAAGGTTTGACCTGATGACCTAGTTTTTGACCCCACTTGACCCAATTTCAAACTTAGCCAAGATTATATCAAGACAATCATTCTGACCTCATTTCAGGATTATCAGGCAAAAAATCTGACCTCGAGAGTGCATACAAGGTTTTACTGAGATTTGACCCTATGTCCTAGTTTTTGACCCTACTTGACCAATTTCAAACTTGTTCGGGATTTTATCAAAATAATCATTCTGAACAAATTTCAGGTTGATCGGACAAAAAATGTGACCTCTAGAGTGCATACAAGGTAATTCTAAGATTTGACCCTGTGACCTAGTTTTTGACCCCACTTGACCCAATTTCGAACTCATCCCAGTTTTGATCAAGACAACCATTCTGACCAAATTTCAGAATGATCAAGCAAAAGATATGGCCTCTAGAGTGCATACAAGGTTTTTCTAAGATTTGACCCCGTGACCTAGTTTTTGACCCAAGATGACCCAATTTTGAACTCGTCCGAGATTTCATCAAGACAATCATTCTGACCAAATTTCAGGTTGATTGGGCAAAAACTGTGACCTCTAGAGTGCATACAAGGCAAATGTTGACGGACGGACGACGGACGACGGACACCGCACGACCGACGCCGGATATCCACCTACCCACAAAAGCTCACCTTGAGCACTTCGTGCTCAGGTGAGCTAAAAAGGAAATCAACATAATTTGATTATCTTGTGAATTTTCATATAAGGAAAATGAGAATTGAATACTTGAATATAAAGTAGCTCAATTACACTAGAATGTCTTTGGACAATTCATCCAACAATGTCTGCAATATTTGAAACTACTCAAATACCAAGGGCTAACTCCTATTACACACATTACGCAAGTAGGTAATGGAATTAAATCCTCGTTAGAAAAATGTCATTGATGAATGATCATAACATCAAAACTACAGCTTATTCAAGCTGTTCTTATGATGCTTTAATTATTCACCAAAGCTGATATCATAGAAAAGGAGAGTAAACAGAGGACATTCATTTTTGTCACAGTCCACATATTGTCTTTGTCCAATTATATTATATGTGATCGCCTTCTGAGTGCGTAAAAATTCCAAAATCCTACTAACACCTATGAATACTGACCTGCATGCAGTTATTTTGGTAATATTTCACTACTTACAAAATCTATGTTAAGCTACTCTGCATTTAGAAAAACAAAATCCTCATGCACGCACACCCTAGATAATGTACCCTGCATCACCTAATGACGAATACCTACTGTGCATCTCATGATGGAGGGGCTTACCGGGGTTGTCTCCCTTTACTATTATTTAACCCTTTCCTGTTTTACAAAATTTTAGACCTGTCCAAATTCAAAAGTTTTGCAGACAAAAATTTAAAGTGGATTTAATTTGAAAAATAACCATTCTGTAGGGTAGAAAATAGTGTGGATAAAGAAGAAATTGCTTGTCAGGAGCAATTTCTTCTTTTTTCACAATGTTTTCTCAATCATAAAATCACAGGCATGTAAAAAGCAGGGATTAAACAGCAAAGGGTTAATGGGGTCCTGCAAGAATCCCTAAATAGACCCTTCCAGATAATAAGGGATCTCTTTCTTCATTTACAAAGAGCAAGGAAAAGCAAAGTGAACTTTTCTAATAACTTTGCAAGCCCACTGGATTCTAACTTCACTTTGTTAAGAACAAAGTATAGTTAAAATCTTGGCTTGGAAAAAAAAATCTGATTACTTTATAGAAATTTTATAGATTTAGAAGATTGCAACAGAATACCTTGCTTTGAACTTACCAGATCCCTAGAAATATTTCAGGATCCTAGAGCACTGTTACTGTCAAACATGAGTACTTCGTTTTCCTCAATGACTATTGTATGTTTGACAGAGCCATATATTATAGAGAATATTGAATGAGTGGTCATTGAATACTGAATTTATTAAACGAGTCTTCTATAAACAGATGAAAATGAGGCTTTCCCGTTTTTTTATCTGTTTTAGATGATGAGTTTAATAAATTCAATATATAATGGGCACAAATTTGATATTCTATTTATAATACGACATTAATTAAACAACGCCAGAAGGCGGACGTATATTGGCGTCATCTTCTCCGTCTGTCCGTCCGTCCGTCTGTCTGTCCGTCCGTCCGTCCACTTTTCTTGTCAACGCAACTCCTCCTAAACTTCTGGCTGGATCTTCTTGAAACTTAGTCAATATTATCACCTCAATTGGTAGATGTGCATGAAGGAAGGATTTTAGGGTTCGTTGATTTTTGCCTGAGTTATGCCCCTTGATAACTTAGTCTCTAGGTCCACTTTTCTTGTCAACGCAACTCCTCCTAAGTTTCTGGCTGGATCTTCTTTAAGCTAGGTCAATATTATCACCTCAATTGGTAGATGTGCATGAAGGAAGGATTTCATGGTTCGTTGATTTTTGCCTGAGTTATGCCCCTTGATAACTTAGTCTCTGGGTCCACTTTTCTTGTCAACGCAACTCCTCCTAAGTTTCTGGCTGGATCTTCTTGAAACTTGGTAAATGTTATCACCTCAATTGGTAGATGTGCATGAAGGAAGGATGTTACGGTTCGTTGATTTTTGCCTGAGTTATGCCCCTTGATAACTTAGTCTCTCGGTCCACTTTTCTTGTCAACACAACTCTTCCTAAGTTTCTGGCTGGATCTAAATGAAACTTGGTCAATGTTATCACCTCAATTGGTAGATGTGCATGAAGGAAGGATTTTATGGTTCGTTGATTTTTGCCTGAGTTATGCCCCTTAAAACTTAGTCTCTGGGGCTTATTGCCTTAGTTATGCCCCCTTAAAAACTTAGTCTCTGGGGCTTATTGAAATTGCAGCCTTGTGAATGCAACTCTTCCTAAGTTTCTGGCTGGATCTAAATGAAACTTGGTGGATGTTATAACCAAAATTGGTAGATGAGCATGGATCAAGGATTTTATGGCTCATTTATTTCCCTGAATTATGCCCCCTTAAAACTTAGTGCCAGGGGCTTATTGAAATTGCAGCCTGGTGAAGGCAACTCCTCCTTACTTTTTGTCTTTATTTAAATGAAACTTGGTCATTTTGAATTTGGTTCTGTCAAAATAAGTAGTGTCTTCAATTATTTGCTTGAAACAGCAGCAAAGTGGCGGCGTATTTTGTGACGATGGCACTCTTGTTTTTGATATGAAACCAGGAGATAATGATATTTATCGATTCAAGTAATTCAGCGAAACATATAATGCATTTTGCGAATTGACGCCAGCAAATCCATTATGACGTCATTATCAAAACGAAAGTATAGCATTGATATCCATTTTTAGCTCATTTGCATAGTTATTCCACTTGTGTTATAACACCCGTGAAATATCAAAAATATTCAACGGGTTTTTTTTCACTCTCTTGACGTAGGTCATATCAGAAACGGATATAAATCTATTGGAGAAGAAGTTCCAGAAACTTTTTTATGGAGAAATAATATTTGTATGATAAATAGGTTTAATTTACCTTAAATATGATGGCATCAGAATTTCCATATCTGCATGGCAATTATGAATTCGATTGTCCTACTTTAACATTCTGTCTACATTTAAGGTCATTTTATCTGTGTCTTGATGTTATCAGAGAATGGCAGATCTTTGTAATGTTGCTCTTTTTTGTTAGTCTTTTTAGCTTACCTGAGCACAACTAGCTCGGTCACCCTGAGTCCCTCATGCATCGTCCGTCGTCAACAATCTTAAAAAATAATTCTTCTCCTGAACCACTGCACAATTTCAATGAAACTTTGCCAGAATATTCCTTGGATGACCCTCTTTTAAAATTGTAAACAAAATTCTGATTGGCCCATAAATATGGGCGTGGCAGGGGGTGGTATCTTTTCACTTTGAAATCTTTGAACCACATCTCCTCCTAAACCACTTGTCCGATTTCAATGAAACTTTACAAGAATATTCCTTGGGTAAATTTTATTGTTCACAAGATTATGATTGGCCCATAAATACAGGCCTGGCAGGGCGGGGCTCTTTTGAGCTTGAAATCTTTAAATGGCATCTCCTTCTGAACCACTGGGATGATTCGGATGGAACTTTAAATGGAACTTTACTAGAATGTTCCTTGGGTGACCCTTTTCATAAATTGTTCGCAAAATTTTGATTGGCGCATAAATATTGATGTGGCAAGGTGGTGCTTATTTTTAGCCCGAAATCTTTGAACGACATCTCCTCCTTAACCAATGGGCTGATTTCAATGAAATTTTACCAGAATGTTCCTTGGGTGACCCTTTTAAAAAAGTGTTCGCCAAATTTTGATTGGCGCATAAATACAGGTGTGACAGGGTGGTGCTTATATTCAGCCCAAAATCTTTGAACGACATCTCCTTCTGAACCTTTTGGTCAATTTCAATGAAAAATGTACTAAAATGTTTCTTTGATGACCCTCTTCGAAATTTATTTGCAAAATTGTGATTGGCCTATAAATATGGGCGTGGCAGGGCAGGGCTTTTTTCAGTCTCCTCAGTAATGAATTGGTGGGCAGGGTCTATTTTCACTTTAAATTCTTGAAATAACATCTCTTCTTCAAAAATTAGGCAAATGTGAATGAAACTTTTTCAGAACTTAGATGTCGAGTTCCACTGGACCAATAAAATTCAGGTGGGCGGATTAGGGCCATTCTTGCCCTCTTGTTTAAAAAGGAATCAGGTCTCCAGGGACAGATAATGTTTCTATGGTAAATGGGTTTGATTTACCCTTAATGTGATAGCATTTGAATTACCATATCTGCATGGTAATTGTGAATTTGATTGTCCCACTTTAACATTCCGTCTACATTTAAGGTCATTTTTTCTGTGCCTACATTCTTAACCACAATATAGTCTATTCCCATCGGGTGTCCCGTGCAAAATTGTTGCCGATTTATCATGTCATACATCAAATTAAACGTTATGAGATTCTTGACAAAATAAAACAGGTCGCCCATCTTGCTTTTGCGTCTGGGTCAAATGATGACGTCATCAAAATGACGTCGTTGGCGTCATAATATTTTCAGTGCAGAGCTTACGTAAAAGTATCGGAAAATGTTCAACATCATATATTTTGGCGAAAAAAACGTAATGAAATAAATCTCAATAAATAAAAACAACAACAACAACAAAAATGGTTTTTGGAAGTATCCTTTTAAAGTGGGTGGGGTAAATGCAATGCAGAAATCAATTCCCGTTTACATGTACAAACCGTTAAAACCTTTATTTGCAAATTTGTTGCCGATTTATCATGTCATATATATATGATTAAATGTTAGAGGATACCTTACGAAATTAAAGAGGTCATCCCCTTGAGTTTTACGTCTTGGTCGAATGATGACGTCATCAATTCAACATCCTTGGCGTCATGATTTTTTCAGAGCATAGCATATGTAATTCGTTCGGAAATTGTTCAATATCATGTATTTTGACTGAAAAACGTAATATACTATGAAATAATTCTAAACAAATGAAATTATGCATTTCTTACAATCAAACATGAGTTTTTGGTAGTATCCTTTGTGGGTGGGGGATAAAGCAATGAAGAAAGCTATTAACGTCTATTTATATAGTAACCCTTTTTTCTTTAAAAATAATTTTGAAAAAAATGACAAATCTTTATTGTTTAATTCTTTTAAGAAATAGAAGTTTGAATTTTTCAAAAGAGTTCTTGTTATTTGAATTACATCAGCCTTTCCAAGAATCAAAGTGCTGGAAGCACTGATTGTAGCATTTTTTTTCTGCTGAGCCTTATGCGTCTAAAATTAATGGTATATATGTTTTTTCAAATTAAAGTACAATTGATAAACTGTTAAATTTGAAATTTACGAAGGAAAACAAGATTTTACTTTACTTATTCATTATAATATATGTTAAAATAATCCAAGTACTGAAAGCATCGAGAGAAGCAGTTCTGAAGAAAAATTATAAAGTTCAAGCAATATTCATACAAGAAGGATCAAATCAATGCTACAAAAGGAATAAATCTTTGATTTTTTTTACTATGAATTGAAATAATGTATTTAGAATTATTCCTGTATATTTCTAACACTTTAATAAAAGAAAGTAGATTTTGAACTCTTTAATAAAAGAAAGTGGATTTTGAAAAAAAAGTCATAAGATAAGAACAATAAAAATGTACACCAGTCCTCTACTTCATTAAGTTATTGAAAAAACAGGGTAACTTTGAGCCCCTTTTGTTATTAGTTCTTGGTAAAGAAGTAACCATTCCATACATAGCAGTAGACAGTTTTTTAAAATAAACTTATGGGTTAAATGGCTGTTATAAACATAGTTAGCTATTGCTTTTGAATTCTTTGTTCTATCATATACTCGTATTATAGATCACGCTGCATATCTACCAGAATCCCAAGTTCAACAATACTAACCTGGTACTGGTAATCATGGACCAGGAGTTCAATGAGGGGCAGATTTTCGAACGTTACACCGATACTATAAACGTTTAAAAAATTCAATTAACAAGTCACATTTTGTACTCAAGCATGTTTTGTTCGAAACATCCGTTGTCTCCCGTAGTCATCACAAGGTTGATAAATTTTACATTTTTTTTTTCTTCTAAGATTGCATTAGAAGTTATTTTCTAACAGTTGTACGAGTATTCTTGAATAAAATTCTCAGAAATGCAAAACCCCTGTCAATTTTTTTCATTTCTTGACATAGAGCCGGCAACATCACACATGCAATTGTAATTTCTTGAAATAACAAAGACCATGGAAATTGACATCAAAATCTGATTTTAAGTCACTCTTCTTTGGTATTGGAATCTTGTATCTGCTTCTTCCTTGCTACTAGACATAAATTCACAGTTAGCCGAGGAAGATATAATTATGTCCTTGTATGCGATTATACTTGTTTCATTCGCAAGTGTCGCTGTTTTTATGAGATTCAGAGAAAAAACAACTGACATTTGATTTTTCAAGGACCTATAAGTCAGTAATGATCTCATGTCTTTGAACTTTCTATTTCTTGCCTGCCAAAAACAAGATTTGTGTTGTCGTAATGGCTCATCAGATTTTTAGCTTAACAAGAAAATGAATATTAAGTATAAACATCGGTTAATTGCCGTTTTAAATTTGAATGATCACGTATAGTTCGTCGTATCTTTTATGATTCGCCAAAGATAATTCGCAGAAAGGTTGCCCAACTGAGAACACCTGTTGACCTTTCTTGGTAACAGGCATCTATTAAAGTTACATTTCTTTAGGGATCTATTGTGACTCAATAATGGTGGTAGTAAAATTTTAAAACTTGTTGAAAAAAACAATTTTGATTGATTTAGACCTTCAACCTTTCAGCGCCTCGTTGGCACTGACATCACGATGACTATCAAAATTGCAATGGGCGATCGATCACATCACCACAGTTACAAGCTGAGTAATATACGAGGAATGAAAGCGTTAATTAACTTATTTAAAATCTAATCTTTATGTTTAAGCAACTGGAATGATTTAGGGCATGTCACAGAGCAGTTAAACACATGGGAACTGTTTTGACTGGTTCTAAGAAGACTTAGTTTGCAAATACATTGCTTATTTACAAGGAATTCGTTTTCCCTTCAAATTGTACAAATTCTTTACCGGGTTCTTGCAATGATAGGTTGGTGAATACGGGCCAAGGTATGCTTTCAAAATGACACCGTTTTAGGATTTTATCAGAATACAGATCTATGTATATGGCATGAGAGAACGTGTGAGCGACATCGAAAAAAAGGTTATTGTGAAAGACATTTATTCCCCAAAGTTTTCCTCGGACTTGAATTATCATGGATATTTTTTTGATATTTAAATAAAATAGTATTCGGATAACACATAATCCGAATAGTGGGTTACTGATTTAATTATGATATTGAGGTACGAAAATCAGACACTTCTAATTAGAATTCAACGCTGACATGTCACTTGTTTTGTTTTACTTTGAGGATTCTTGTAAAACTATTTGACCCGTTTAATACTGCATTATAAAATGCTAAATATACAGCGATATTAATCGAAAAAGAAATCCAAAAATTTGTGCGTTGAATAATATGTTTCATAATAAACTCTCAATTATGTATTTCAATACATGTTTTATAATTAGTTATGAATACATGTGTAGTTTGAAAGCAAAATATTAAGCGGGGTTAGGCAAAATTGGAGTTATTGTCAGTTGTAAATGGAAGAGTATCCGGATAGTACATTATCCGAACATTTTAGAAACGATTTTGAGTATCACAGGCTCTAAAATTCCACCAATTTTAATGTAAATTATTGCCTATGGAACCTTCTTACTGTAAACAGAAAAAGAATCTTCCATAACTTGTAAATGTGATATATTCTTCCGTTAGCTAAATAAGCTTAAGCCGTATTTCAGCCGCCATATTGATGACGTCATATATAGACCCAGACACGGATCTGAGATGGGCGACCTCTTTCAAATTAAAGCTTAGACCCTAAAGAACATTTTGATATAGGTCGCCATAAATCGGCACCAATTTTGCACGGGACGCAATTTTTGTCCCTTAGGGCATAGACTAATAGAGGATAACAGAAATTGTGTAAAAAAAAGCAATCTAGGAAATCCGTACAAAGAATATTTAAAAAAGAGATTGGCTTCAGTACAGTTCAACCAATTATATCGCATTAAAAAAAGCTTGCATAGTAATTTAGAGTGATCCTTCTAGATTCAGAAAATCCGCCAACTGCAAAAAACTTCTATCCTAATCATACTGTACAGTGTGCATAGTCTGCAATGACTAACAATTTTCACTCTATCCAGATGGTCCCTTTTTGTCATACTGGTAATGAACATTAACTCTTGTCATGCTGAGCCTGGAATATTCCTTCTTTGGCAGGAGCTATAGACCAACATCAGCATGCACATATTTGCAGTCTTATGTTAGTCTACGCCACCTGTTTATCACTTTCAAACCAGAATTGTTGATAGATTTAGTTTTTCAAATGGAAATTGACCTACAGTTTGTACATTCAGTGCTTTTTGCCCTCTGATTTTGATGAAAATTTTTAGCCAAAAATTATTCAGCATGACAAGGGTTAAATAAAGTCCAGAAAATTATCTTCAACCATTTTGTCATGTAACCACATCATCTTAAAGTTTCTTGTCGCAATAAATAATTACTCTCTTTCCGGAAATGTCTTCCAACTAATGCTGATTTATTTTTGTATTGCATGGCTTCAATTTTCATGCAATTATTCTATGCATTTATCCTTTTAAAGAATTAGAATTGTGTAAGAATACGAACAGTATATTTACCATTGAGCTAGAAAATTTCAAATTATATGATAGTATTTGAATGAAACTTAAAACCTTATCACACTGAAAACGTGAAGCCTCAATGAAATAAACAATACTGTCTTCATAATTATCTCATAATTTAATATTATTTCCAAGGGAACTACTTAATGTACGAAACCTGAGTATTTGCTTGCATACTTGAGAAAATAAAAAAACAATTTTTTAGCATATCAGAATTCACAAAGTTTGATGGAATGGTTGTTTTTGAAATAATTGCAATTGATATTGTGTGAGTCAATATTTATTTTGAAAAAAATAGATATTCATTATCTTAAAACAAGGTTAAAAGGAAATTCACATGATTAAGACTAAGATCAGCCTGCACATTTATATAATATTCAGGCTGATGTTTGTCTTTACCTCCTGTCAATTGAAGCAGGAATATTCTGCCCTGTGTTCAGGATGTATAATGGGTTTCACGGGCACTTTGAGATGATACCCCGCTTTGCATGTGCTTATACGTGCAAAGCGGGGTATTAATTTGAAAGCACTTTGCTAATGTTTTTTATCTTGAACGCAGGACAGGATTCAGTATAAAAAGGAGCTTAAAGAACAAACTTTCTGAAAAACAAAGATAGAATCCCCATTTTTGTAAAAAAAATAAAAAATAAATCATAACTTTTAAATTTCCTCAGGTTTAAAAAGAAAATGAAGTGGAAAGGAAAATGATAAGACTGACAATTGTGTGCGGTCTGATTATTGTCTATACTACGTTCCAAAGCAGGCTTAAATTGGGTCCAGCATGACAAGTTTTAAGTGTTCAAAAGACATAAACCATCCTCCCCCACTTTGTTATATATATTCAATGCAAGAAAATTGAGAAGCTCTCAGAAAATAATATCAAACATGATTAAAGCTGAAACAGTTTAGTGGAAAACAAAGATAGAATCACAGTAACTGTCAACATTGAGATTGATGACTCGGCAGTTTTATCAGCGTCCCAATGTTTTCCTCAATAATCGATAATTATTGTTTGTAATAAGGTAGAATTTGACAGAGATACTCCTGAGAGTAAATATTTATTGTTGAACTAACTCCTGAGTGTCACAAACAGCCCCTCATAGTTTGCAGTAACCTTTTGAGGTAGACTGTGTATGGCTGTGATAATAATTGATAGGATGTCAATCAACCTTAATGGTCCAAAACTATTTTACATTATTTTATGTACTGTTCAATTTTGGAAAAAAATCTTTTATGCAAAAAAAAAAAAAAAAAAAATTGCCAAATTTGATTAGATATTAAAGAGACCAAAGGAAGTGCCCTATTGTTTTTGGGTCACAGAGGTCAAAGGTCAAGGTCACAGTGTGTTTTTATCTCACCTGAGTATGAAGTGCTCAAGGTGAGCTTTAAGGTGGATGTCCGTCATCCTATGTCAACATTTACCTTGTTTACACTCTAGAGGCCACATTTTTTGCCCCATCAACCTGAAATCTGGTCAGAATGATTTTTGCGATAAAAGCTTGGATGAGTTTGAAATTGGGTCAACTGGGGTCCAAAACTAGGTCACAGGGTCAAATCATTGAAAAATCTTGTTGGCCCTCTAGAGGCCACTATTTTGCCTGATCAACTTGAAATATGGTCAGAATGATTGATTGTCTTGAATAAATCTCAGATGAGTTTGATTTGGGTCAACTGGGATCAAAACTAGGTCACAGGGTCAAATCATAGATATATCTAGTATGTACTCTAGAGGCCTTATTTTTTGCCAAATTAACCTGAAAAATGGTCAGAATGTTTGTCTTGATAAAAATTTGGACAAGTTTTAAATTGGGTCAACTTGGGTTAAACTGAGAAAAACATTGCATGCACTCTTGAGTTCACATTTTTTGACTAATCAACCTGTAATTTTATCAGAATGTTTTTCTTGATAAAATCTCAGATGTGTTTTAATTTGGTTCAATTAGGGTCAAAAACTAGGTCAAACGAGCTTTATTCAAGTTTTGGACAGTTCACTAAGGTGAGCGATTAAGGCATATTATGAAACTGTCATTGATCAAAGTTAAACAGTCATTGTTTATATGTACTAGGTTGTGATCATGTATATGTTTTATAGCTATCGGCTGATACTGATCTTATACAAGAATTAAAACTAACGTGGACATTTTACTGAAAATTGGCCAGTACTGTCCAAGAGCAAATGACTGATAGAGTGATATATTGAATTCAATTAGAAAAGAGAAATTATGAATGTAAAAAAGGAGGGAGGAATTGTCTCGACAAAATTTCCGTTATTCGGAAATTTCACTGCAAATTCAAAGAAAGGGAGAGAGAAGAAAAATCTTGTTAGAAAAATATTTGTTAGAATATGAGTTGTTATTCTGTGAAAATTTCGTTTACACATTTGAAATGGGTACATTTATTAATTAAACATAAATGGAGAAAACGATTTAATCCTATCTCAAACTGTCTTCAACCTATATCCAATGGTGTTTGTTTTTACAAAAGTATTTGTTATCATGTTTAAGCTTATTTCAAGTAATTTTGTTGTATTTGTTTTAACTTTTTTTTATCTATCTTTGTTTTTTCTCAGAGGATGAAAAGGTCTTTGAGTACCAACCAAAGAAACACCTATGAATATCAGTCAGTCCTGAACTGTACTCATTGTTTAAAGTTATGATTTGTTAACTTATTAATAGTATTTTGAACCATAACCTGAGGGATTCATTTTTATCATATCTGAAGCCAAAAACACTTCCGTGGTTGACACTTTTGTCGTTATTCACTTTTATTACACTGCAGGATTTTTGCTGCTGATATTAGACTTTTCTGCTCTGAGCTAGTTTATGCTTAAACTGTAGTTAACCAATTCTTAACATATTTTGGGAAGGATGGAGCCAGTTTTCATTCATCGATTAAGATTTTTATGATTTCTGTAAAAAACGCAATGACTTTTCCAGAAAAAATTAACAACTAAACCCGCCTGTCGAATTGTAAACAAGTGCATGACGGATCTGGTCCCCCCTTGACCACGGCAAAATCTACTCGTCAATTGGAGTGGTATCTAGGGTTGAATATTTAGCTATCATTTATTCAATTTTCAAATAAAATTTTGAATTGATATGGTTTTACAGATTGAAAAAATGCAAAGTAGAATGGCTCCAATGAAATATCTTCTGTGCCTGTCGCATTTGGTATTCGGCAATATTCGCTTCTGAGACTGACGAATACGAAACGTTTTCGCTGGGAATAAGTTCACCGAATATTCGAGTGTATCCTTACAGCCCTACTTCAGTCAAGGCAATTTTACAGAAAAATCTTATAAGCGCATAGCGCAGTTGGTAGCGCGCCGGACTGTCAAAGTAGAGGTCCCGGGTTCGATCCCCGAAGGCGGCACTCATTCTTTCCGACTATTTGCCTCTCACCAATGAGTCGGTAGTCGTAGACCGATGTGAGATAGCGGAGGCTAGGAAAGGATGTTATGGTAGTACTGGTGTGAGAAATACCAGGAATCCATTGTTAGGTGCTCCAGCCGCTGCGATATAACTAAAATAATGTTGAAAGCGGCGTAAAACCCCAATCAATCAATCAATCAATCAATCAATCAATCAATCAATCAATCAATCAATCAATCAATCAATCAATCAATCTTAATAGCTGCGTTCATCCCTATTCAAATAAAAGGTACAAGAAAGGTTGTACATGTAGAACACATGTCGAATCATTCTTAAAACCCGTCTCGAGACTGACTGTCGCTAGTTGAAAAGTTATGTAACACCGCGTTACCGTTTCTAATGACACAAGGTGTCTTGATGTGTCATTCGTCTGAACTCGGCCGATTCTGTAACCTATATTTAAATCGGAGATCGCCCGAGTATTGCCGAATGTAAGTTCAAGAGGACATGACCTAAATAAACACGTATTTCCGGCTAATTACTACAAGTTGCATCAGCGCAGGCTTGGGTCAAAAACATAGTATCTGTCTCTACGGTGTTTAGACACAAACTTTGTTTTTGCTTAAAACTCTCAACAAGCTTACGCCGATCAAAAATTCCCTTGATAAACATTGCAAGATCATTTTGTGTTTTTCAAGGCGAATTTTCATTATCTTCACTTGATAAAGAATAATAGTACCATGCCATTCAAGAAATAAAGATTGATTTTGCGAAGAAAAATATTGAAAGATACTAAATTGAATTTTAAGAGGCGCTACTTTATTTCAAATGTATTAACATCCAACAGGATTTTCCTGACATGGTATATAACACTGGTGAACAACGTTCGTTCACAAAAAAAACTGCCTTCACAACATCAGGTCAAAAGGTTGGCAATTCTGTTTTATTCATGGAGCCTCATTGTCATTGAGGGTAATTTTTTAGGCACCAGTTACTGTGCAGTTAATCACATCATGAAATTGATACTCATCTCAATCAAACCATTCCTAATCAATCGCTCAATGCTATCATTCATTCTTAAACACTTAATCAAAACACTCAAAAACACACCAAAATGGTTGAAAAAAAGTGTTTCGATATTGTTAAAACAGACCACATTTCATTCAAATAGATTAAATAATTGCACAATTCTATTGCAGGTGTGAATCCCTAAGCGCCTGCTTAGTCACTGAAGACACAATAACAGAAAAATACTTATATTTTAACTGAGGTTACTATAATAGGTGTATTTTCAAAACTCAGAGCTCTAACATAGGTGCCAGGTCCATCATAATACCATACGTATATCTGGTATATCTTAAAAGCATATGATAGGAATTGAACCAAATCCATCGGCTTCAATAATGAAAGTAGTGTATGAGTAAGCCTTATGGTTTAAAGCAATCAAAAACTGTCATATGAAAGGCACATTGTAACTTTTTTAGAGTGTTGTTTAAACCTGTTCTATCTAAATGGAAAGGATGGCACGGGAATCTAACGGTTTAAAGTAGATTTCACAGCTCACTGCCCAAAGTCTACCTATAGTAAGGTATGGCTATAATGTCAAAGTATATTTGCTTGTCTATAGCTTCACAAACAAAACTCATCGAATTAGGTATTGCAAAATGCCCTGATCTATTGGAAATGTTATCTATCCTCTAAAAGCTGAATGACATTATTATAAAGACTTGGATGCCATGCATTAATTATGACAAAAGACAATAGAGAGTTCTAAAATGGGTTAGATTAAAGATAGGAGAATGATTTTGAAATTGATGCTTTGCATTTAATTAATAAAAGCCTTTCAACTGGTATTGGACTTTTACGCTAGTTTATTTTAAGGTAGTGGACCTGTAATAGTTCGGCAACATTTTGGAACTCATGATCTTTTACAATATTGACTGAGGTTTCCTAATGAAATCATTAGGAAACCTCAGTTAACATTGTTGAAGTTCATTTCTTCAGAAACATTGCGCAACTATAATGGGTTCTCTACCTTTAGGAAATTATAGCTTTGTTAGATCCACCTCTTTTTTTGTTACGTGATGACTTGACTTATTAATTGGCAGGAAATATATGGAATTTGTGCTAAAAATGATGCTAATAAATAGATAGTCTATCATTTGGACTATTAAGATTTGGTGACTGTGTAAAATAGAAAATCAGAAAAAATAAAAATCAAAGTGCTGTCAGCACTGTAAATCGGACATCATTGAGAGGCTGGGATAGTGCAACAGTTCGCCAATCAAAAGGGCTCAAATTTGGACAATAAAAGTTGGTAAAATCATTGCCAAATTTGTGAGTTTTTTGTCTTAACACTCCATCTTTTTGAGGACATCGCCAGCTCATCCAACCTCGTGGGTCCGATTTTGAAAGTTTGCTGATTCGATAGCCCTCTGCTAGTCTAAATTATTTCTTAGCAGATATTTTACGTTGTTATAATGAGCACGCGCCAAGCTAAAAGCTTGTCTGTTAATATTATTCCTCTCTCTATGGAGTTTAAAAGCCTGTTTAGCAACAAACATTTTTCATTAAACTATTTACAATTTTGATTACCAACATGTTTGTATTTCAAGCATAGGGTTTTCCCAAATACTTTAAATGCATTTTCCCTCAAGAAACACGTGAAATCGCCAACTATGCTATTTGTATCTTTGGTTTCTGACCAATCAATTACATCCAGCAGCACTCTATGATTATTCATGAGTTGTTCTAAAAATAGATTGCTCTTACTGCTATCCTTTATCAGTTTATCGTATGTTTTTGTCGGTTTATTTGTTGTTGAATAAATTTCTTCATACTCAAATTTGAATTTATTGAAAATAGGATTGGAGCGTGATCAGAGTGCTCATTGAAATCAAATATTTCAAAGTTTATAAATTATTTATATTTGTTAACACATAGTCAACAGTACCCATTCCAACATGCGAACAAAAAGTAAACTTCCCACGCTCCCTGTCAGAGTGCAGACGACTATTGAATAATGACAAACAAGTTAATTGACACATTTCGAGCAGACGATGTCCATTTGCATCTACCAAGTGGTCTGAATTTACGCGTTGGTTTTGACCCAGTGATAATCATAACAGAATTTGATTGGTTGTCAGCCCTACAACTGGTAAATGACCGTTCGAGAAAGTTCAGAGCAGTAATATTGTAAGTGCTACAAATTAATTATACAGTTAACCTATTGTACGTTTCAACTCCTTTACTCAACCGAAAATCTTGTTATAAACACTGAAAATACTAACTGGTAATTACTAAAAGCGAAAATTACATCAAATTTTGTATTAGCCTCTTCTCTATTTGTCGAAAAGTAAATAAGATAAAAACAAAGTTTGTAGATTGTGACTGAAAAGACCGTTTCTTCGGTGTTTGAAAACACATAATTTGGTTTGAACACATTGCTCAGAAGATAATGGTAAAAATGTAGTGGGTCAAACAGACTGGATTTCTGGAAAACGGTAGATATAAATCTCCGATTTAACAAGAGATGTTTGTAAAACATGAATGCCCCCCATATTTGAACAGGTCTATGGCCTATTGTTTGTCAATCAACAAAGGGCAATAACTAAAAAATATGATGACTATAGTTATGATTTTTATTCACTGAACTTCCTTTCAAAAAGATCTATCCACCTGTGAAGTTTCATGATTCTAGCTTGACTATAACTTTTTAGCGAGCTATGTCATTGCAGAGTGTCTGTCGTGCATCCGTCGGTGTGTCCATGGGTCTGTGCGTAAACTTTTCTTTAAACATCTTCTCCTCCCAAACCATTGGGCCAATTTTAACAAAACTTGGTATGAAATGATCCTTGGGTGACCCTCTTCTTATATTGTTCACAAAAATTTTGATTGACCCCCAAATTTGGGCTTGGCAGGGCATGGCATTTCTTCATAATAAAATCCTTAAAAATCTTCTTCTCCCAAACCATTAGGCTGATTTCAATGAAACTCGGCATGAATGTTTCTTTGGTGGCCTTTACTTTAATTATTAAGAAATTGTGATTGACCCCCAAATAAGGGCGTGACATTTTTTCACATTAAAATCTTTATAAACCTTCTCCAAAACCATTGGGCTGATTTCAATGAAATTTGGCATGGATGATCCTTGGGTGACTGTATTCTTAAATTGTTCAAGAAATTTTGATTGACGCCCCAAATATGGGCGTGGTATTTTTTCATAATACAATCTTTAAAATCTTCTTCTCCATAACCATTGGGGCATGAAACTTGGCATGAAGGTTTCTTGGGTTACCCTTTACTTCAATTTCTAATGAACTTTCATATACCCAAAAATATGTGCGTGGCAGGGAGTGGCATTTTTTTCATGTTTAAATCTTTAAAAATCTTCTCCTCCCAAACAATTGGGCTGATTGGAATAATACTTGACATGGATGTTCCTTGGGTGACCTTCTTCTCAAATTGTTCAAGAAATTTTGATTGAACTCCAAATATTGGTGTGGTGTGGAATGGCATTTTTTCACAATAAAATCTTTAAAAATCTTCTTCTCCCAAATCATTGGGCCAATTTCAATGAAACTTGGCATGAATGTTCCTTAGGTGACCCTTTACATAAATTGTTAAAGTAATTTTGATTGAACCCAAAATATGGGAATGGCAGGGCATGGCATTTTTTCACATTAAATTTTTTAAAAATCTTCTCCTCCCAAACCAATGGGGTGATTGCAATGAAACTTGGCATGGATGTTCCTTGGGTGACCCTCTTCTTAAATTGTTTAAAAAAAATTGATTGACCTCCAAAATAGGTGTGGCAAGGTGGGGCATTTTTTCACATTAAAATCTTTTAAAACCATTGGTTTGATGTCAATGAAACTTGGCATGGATGTTCCTTGGGTGACCCTTTACTTGAATTGTTAAAGAAATTTTGATTGACACCCCAAGTTTTGGCATGGCAAGGTAGGGCATTTTTTCACATTAAAACCTTCAAAAATCTGTCTCCTCCAGAACCATTAGGCTGATTTCAATGAAACCTGGCATGAATGTTCCTTGGGTGGCCCTTTACTTAAATTGTTTTAAATAATTTGATTGATCCCCAAAAGTCTGGGGGTTATTAAAGCCAGTGAAGCGATAAAGGCCCTCTTGGGCCTCTTGTTGAGATATTCTCTAGACAAAAGAATGGTCAATGGATGGATGGACCGACCAACCAACAGTTGCAAAGCCATTATATCCCCTCTTCTTCGAAGGGATGCATAAAAATAGTAACAGATTTGCTTAAAAAGTTATTAGAATTCGACTGATGTCCTGTGCAGTAACAAATCAACTTATTTCTTGTAGAATGAGCAATTAGGCAATGTAAATAACTTTTTGTACCATGTTATAGCCTCGTTATATGTCCATTGGAAGTCATCCAGACAGATTTTCATTGTGTTATGATAAACTTGGGAAATCAAATAGAAGGGGGAAAGGTTCAAATAGAATATTAACGTGGAATTTCCAAGGATATGAAGTCTGATAACTGGTTGATTTATTAACATGGAACTATGATCTAATCGAGACAGATAAATAGATTAGTGTGGGATTTTAAAATATCAAAATTGAAAATTTTGTACTATGCTATAATTTTTTGCCCATTGCCTTGGACAATAAATTAGTGATAATTAAATATGAATATGTACTGATGATATATTCTATATTGTACAATTAAAAAGATAAATGATTATGATTGTGGGAACTTAATTGAATAATGATAAATAGCACAAATGTAGCTTTTCAATGCCCCATTTTGAAGACAATCTCTGTTGTACAAATGTGGTCATTCTTTATCCCAGTTTGCCATATAATTCTGTTGTAGAAATGTAGATAATCCTGCTGTTTAAGCTTTCAAAGGAAATATGAAAAATGGATAAAGATGATTATCTTAAAAACAGTTTAGAAAATAGGCAATTTCTTTTTTAACCATATTTTCTACCCCAGAAGTCACATTGAAAATTGAAACTTTATTCTTTTTAATTCATCGTCCTCAAATTCTTTTTTCTTTCAATTTTCAATTTTTTGTCCTGTGTTAATGGGCTATCTCACAATTTTTACAATATTTACAATGTGAAATCTTGATAATTCAATTAGTGAAACGCAGCAATTACCCACAGCATGGTTGTCGGAAGCAAAATAATTGATTCAAAATAATGAATTTTTCCCCCAGTTGGCTGTGGGTCCTCTAAATTAAGAAAATGAAGAAAATTCCGAGACAGAAAATGTGGTCACCGAGTTTGTATGATTATCAGGACATATCTAAAATGTTTCTATGGTAATTTCATGCGGAAAAATTGAGCTTCCAGGGGCAAGAGTGCTCCTGAATAGTTCACGGAATTGATTGTCCATCTCTGGAATGTGTGTGCTTTAAGTTTAGAAAAAATAAATCGGTGTTTGTTTTGGTATAGACCTGCTGATAGTGGGCCATCTGTTTTTTGGTTTTCATTGATCAGCATTTGTGGAATTCTGTGAACAGGTCTTGTAGTGATTGAGAAATTTAATTCATTAATAAAAATGTTAGAGGTTATTGAATTTGTTATGGAGTTTAATTATTGAAATGGTTGTGATTCAATCTTGTGCAGTGGTTTTATTTTTCAGTATTAGTAATCCTGTTCCTGGGAATAATGGTTTATGATTAAAGGTTTTACCTGATAATAAAATTTTAGACTGGTTGAAATTGAAGTTTGTGAGCAGAGGTAGTTTCACTGTTTAATTCATGAAATGTTTAAAAATCCTAGTCACATAATAATTATGAAGTTTACTTAAAACAATAATTATTTTGCTTTTTGCAAGCTATTCCTCTGGGTTTTTTTCAATGTCTTCCTCTAAGGACTTGTTTGGAGATGAATTATCCATTACCTATTAAATCATGGTATTTTATGTTAGAAATTTTAGAAATATTTTGAAAGTGAAGAAATTATTTGTAATAAGCTAGGCTTTACTTGGAGTCAACCCTTCCATGAATAATTGAAGAATTTTATGTCCCTGAAATTGAGAAAATATTGTGGAAAAAAGAAGTAGTGCATAAAAGAATTACTCAGTAGAATGTGTATAAAACAACCACCAAAAAGTGGTCATTGAAGAGAATGACCGCTTAGTATATGTTATGTTTACAAAAAAACGAGAAACATTATTTTGATTAAATATGACTGTTATAGCAAATTTCTCAATAATACTATGTTGGTAAAACAAAAAACAAAATCTTCTCTTTGAGACAATTCTAGAGAACTTTAACAAGATAGGATTTGTTGACAATCATTTTTTAACCAATATCTACTTTTTGAAATATTATGAATTAAAGAAGGGGATTTTGAAAATGGTTGCTGGATAATAACAGTTGCTAAATAGACATAGTCGCTTGTGAAAGATTGACTGTATACGAAGTAAAGAAAACTGTTCATGTATTTACCTATTTCAGGCATGCTCAATTAGCTTTTCAAAGTGAATATACCATATTTCCTCTAATTATAGCGCCATCCCTAAAAGTAGCACCCGAACATTTTTTACTGAGAAAACTCACTTCAAAAGACTAAATATTAGCAACTTTTTTGACACTAATTCTTCTCTAATTGGTGATGAATTTCCTCTAAACAATCACATAAATGATTGTTTAGAGGAAACATCTAAAATCAAAAGGAAAAGGGCCTAAAAGACATCAATTTTTATGATTTCTTAAATCAGAAAATGCATACTAAATAAAAGCTCCAGGACCAATGTGTTATGTAAAGCGCCCAGGAGCCTTTATTATGAGAAATACGGTAATATGACTGTGTCTTAAAAAATCAATTTTATCTGTTGGAGGTTGAAAGAATTTATCAGGGTGAGCAGTGTTTATTCTAGGATTTCATAAGTGGGGGATTTCAGCACGAAATTGAAGCAATTTATGAATAACTGGTATTCTATACCATTTGTTCATAATAGTAAAAAATCCCCCACAAATCTAGAAAATATGGGGGATCTTTGAAAAAAGTGGGGCAATCCCCCAATCCCCCTGCCTAGAATTAACACTGGTGAGGCTCTGCCAAGGATATTGCAGTCAGCTAAAGATCCATTATTCCTGCTAGCTTAAATTAGAGTAAAAGTCTCTTATATTTATCTAATAACTATACAAATATCCATGTGATAACATCCCATATGATATTTTTTATGATATCACATGGATATTTTTAGAACAATGACATAATGTGGTTATGTTTCTGATACTTGCATTTCTGTTAGAAACATCGATGAAACAAGGCAAATAAAGGTTATAACATAAATATAATACATACTTAGTGTATTTTATTAAAAGATATCTTACTCAGTAGTTGGAATTGAAAATTGTCTTGGCAGAGCCTTGGCAATAATCAATTCCCCCAACCTTGAAAGATATTTTTTCCATACAAAACAATAAGTATGTATTATATATTTATATATTTTTAACATTTTAATCTTGCCTCGAGCATAATGTATTAATTAGACCAACTATCAGCATGAAACTTCATAGGTGAATACACATGTATTTCAATTAGCAAAACAGCAGTGCAAAAGAATGAAAACTCTTGCTCTATCTTGAATTTAGCTTATTGCCCTTTCTCATTTCATAGATTTAAATTTTGTCATGTCATATCTCTTAAATTGTCAAAGCTATCAACTTGAAACTTCATGTGTGGATAGCTTGATGAGGAGAAGCACACTGCATTAGAATCACAACTGTTGCTTGCTTCATTAAAGAGTTATTGCCCCTTTTGATTTTACTTAAACTTAAAATTTTTCCAGAGCTATAAGTATACATAGGGAATTATCATTTTGTGAAGATATGAGTGAAAATGTAGCTTTTGTTGTTCCCAAAATGAAATATTTATTGATCTTACATGAAATGAAGGATAATAATGCAAAATGAGACAAAATCTGAAATCTTTAGGACACATCATTTTGCATGTGATTACTAGCAATGTCATGGTGTCATTTGTTTATTGGACTCCGCTTACATTATTTCAGATGAGTTGAAATAAACAAAATGCAGGGTATAATGTTTTGGTAACTTCACTAAATGCGCATTGAGATTATCAAATAATAATCTACCAATATTTCTCGCTTATCCACCTTAAAGCATTAAAGAAAAACTTTAAACTTCATAGGTGAATGATTGGTATTGAGGAGAAGTGCAGTGCACAATGCTGTCATGTTTAAATTGTGGCGTTAATTCTCATTTTCAAATTTGATCACTTTTAGCTGGAGATGGCATTTTAATGAAAGTCTTGCCTAATAATGTCATGGCAGCTAATAGATAGATTTGATTGAACTTTGTGGAGGAATTTAAGAAGAGATATTTATTAGCATACCTGAGCATTAAGTGCTGTAGGGAGCTTTTTAAGTGTTGATGGTTGCGTGTTTACCTGTGTGCATGTCTGTCTATGAACAAATCTTAAAATGTTCCTCCAAACCAAATTTCAATGAAACTACATTACAGCAATTACCAATGGATGCTGCCCTCCTAATATACTTCAGAAATTTAAGAATACATCAATAGCATTCAGGAAAGTGTCGATTATAAGGGGCAACACTGGTTCCAATGATGAATGGATGAAATTCCTAGACAATGTTGGTGTCAGTTTATTTCCTGGTATTGTCCTTGTGGTCACATCACTTAAAGTCTGTCACATTCAGATTTATGATCAATTATTCATGGTCTAATGGAACTCGTAGCTAGTTCCTTGCATCTTATTGTCTATTAAATGCAGTCAAACCATTCATTATACAAATTTTCTTTGAGCTGATGTGGATGGGTACAATGGTTTCAAATATTCATGTTCAGTTTTTACTGTTCTATGTTAACGTCCTGATGACTGGTTAGCAAATATTCTTCTGGATATATGCTTCCCTCCAATAGATAAATGAGCCTGTGGTTGAGATTTCCAACAATTTCATATTCGTAACTAGCAAAGACTCTGCCCAGCCTATGCATCCCCACAGTCTGACCTGAGTCTTCAGTATGCACTTAGTAGATATACAAGGTCTCAAAGTACTTGTACACCATCAGGTTACTTTATATTTACAGTAGGTGGCTGTCTACGCTGCTCAATGTTTGCACCTCACTCACATATCAAATTGTCAGAAATATTGCACACAGGCTCAAATCTTTGTGGATTAGTCATTTGGAGGCATTTGATGGTAGTACTAGGGAGAGAAATATCAGAAATCCATTGTAAGGTGCTCAAGGTTCTGCAATATAACAAAATCTGTCAAATTCAGCATGAGCCCCAATTCAATCAATCAACCAATTTGACTGAAACGAAATTAAGAGAAAAGTGAAATGTGGGATATGTGTATGAATTTAAGATTGTTATTTTTAGCTCACTTGAGCTCAAAGTGCTCAAGGTGAGCTTTTGTGATCATCCAATGTAAGTGGTCTGTTGTCCTTTGTCCACAATTTCTTTTAATGTCTTCTTCTAAACGGGTGGGAAATTACTGATGAAACTTGTCAGGGATGTTCCTTGGGTCAAGCTCTACCAAAGTTGTTTAAATGAATCAAATCCACCCTTAACTCTACCTCAACCATTAACACAAAGGGGTGAAAATAGTAAACTCTTCAAAAGGCTTCTTCTCTGAAACCAGAAGGCAGCCAGCTTTCATATTTGGTATGTAGCATCATCTAGTTGGCCTTTACCATCAAGACCTTGGTGTCATATTTTGGTTCCATCCACAAGCAACCCTTTTAAAAAAGAATCAAAGGGAAAAAATCTTTAAAAAAATCTTCTCTGAAAGCAGAAGGCAGACATCTTACATATTTTGTATGTATCATCATGTAGTGGACCTCTACCAAGTTTGTTCATATCAAGACCGTGGGGTCATGTTTGGTCACCACCTGGGTGCAATAGCTCATCTTAGCCAAAGGGTGAAAATAGGAAAATCTTCAAAGATCTTTTTTCTTAAATCAAAGGCAGTCAACTTTCATTAAAGTATGAAGCATGATTTAGTGGACCTCTACCTTGTTTGTTCATATCAAGACCCTGGGTTCATATTTGGGCACCACCCAGGCGCATCCCTTATTAGCTCACCTGAATATATAGGATAAAAATAGGAAAATCTTCAAATTTCTACTTCTCCTTGAAAACAGGAGGCAGACAGATTTCAAATTTAGTATGTAGCATCATCTAATGGAACTCTACCAAGTTTGTTCATATCAAGACCCTGGGATCACATTTGGTCTCCATCGGGGCGCATCCCTTTTGACATAGAATCAAAGAGCAAAAAAGACTTCAAAATCTTCTTCTCTGAAACCAGAAGGCAGACAGCTTTCATATTTGGTATGTAGCATCTAGTAGACCTCTATCAAGTTTGTACATATCAAGACCTTGGGGTCATATTTGGGCTCCAACCAGGCACATCCCTTTTTACAAAGAATGAAAGAGCAAACATCTTATAAAAAAAATCCTCTTCTCTGAAACCAGAAGGCAGAGAGCCGTTATAGTTTGGTATGTAGCATAATCTAGTGGACCTTTACCAATTTTGTTAATTTAATGCCTCTGGGTTCATATTTTGGCTCTGAATGGCCCCACCCCTATTTTACATAGAAACCAAGGAGGGAATCTTAGAAAAATTGTTCTCTGAAACCAGAAGGCATGACTTTTCAAAATTGTTTCATTTAATAAAATTTCATCAATTTATTCATTACAAGTACAATATGTTAGTATGAGGGCTGTGCAAAGGCATATTCTTTTCATTCATACATTCCATGATATTGATCTTATGTAGAAATCATCTCCATGTTGACATCTGCCTATTTAATTAATGTGATGTCCCAGGGGTAAAAGAGACCCAGGTGAGCACTCTAGGGCCATCATGGTTCTTTTGCTAGCTCTTGTTAGGTCAGAAGAGCTATTGCAATACCAGTTTTCCCGTCAGGCATTCATCCCTCTGTCCTTCCGTTGGTTAACTTTTGCTTGTTGACACCCTAGAGTCCACAGTTTTTAGCTCACCTGAGCACAAAATGCTCAAGTTGAGCTATTATGATTACTCACTGTCCGTCTATCAACATATTCTCCTCCTAAACCACTGGGCCAATCAAGCTGAAACTTGGCAGGGATGTTTCTTTGGTGAAGCTCTTTAACAAGTTTTAAAAGATTTTAATTCTTGAAAAAACTCTGGTTGCCATGGAAACAGAAAGGCCGAAAAATGCAAAAAAAATCCTTCCCCTCCTAAACTACTAGGCCAATCAAGCTGAAACTTGGCATTGATCTTCACAGGGATGTTTTTTAGGTAAAACTCTACTACAGTTGTTAAAAGAATTTGATTTCATCAAAATTTCTGGTTTTATGGTGATGAAAAGGCCAAAAAGTGCTGGAAATCTTAACATAAATTCATCTTCTTCTAAACCATCGAGCCAGTCAATTTTTTAACTTGACAGGGATGTTCTTAAGGTGTAGGTCTACTAAAGTTGTTAAAAGAATTCAATTCCATCTATAACTTTGGTTGCCATGGTAAGATAAAGGTTGAAAATTTACGAAAATAAAAAAACAAAACAAATTGCAGAGGAACGAATTTAGTCTGTTTCTTTCAAAACCGACCTATATGTACACCAAACAATCTCTGGTATTTATAACATGGTTGACAAGTTATGAGTTTACTTACTCAGGTGAGCAATGTAGGACCATCATGGTCCTCTTGTTATCAGATTGTCTTCTAACTTGGTCAGAAGGATTGTTTCTTTAGAAAATGGGTCAGATCCATCAAGGGTCATGGGAAAAGGGGCAAATGAAAATTGAATGAAAAATTCTATTAGAAAATCCTCATTAACGCTCTTAAGTCTACAGTTTTCTTTTTATTGTCTTCAAACTTGGTCAGAATGATTGGACTATCACAAGGTTTGTTTCTTTTGAAAAAAGAATTGGTAAGAAAATGGGTCAGATTGGTCAAGTGTCATGGGAAAAGGAGCCTTATTGAAATTTATTTAGAAATGCATCGTAATAGCTCTAAAGTCCACAGTTTTCATCTAATTGACTTCAAACAAAAATTCAAAAGAAATTTTCATTAAGCTCCAAGGTCAATGCTCAAGGTCAAATGATTTTCTGTGGGCTTGACAGCAGTTGTTCTTGGACAACAATTTTATTCTTATAAGCAACAACATCATTATCATTATGAGGTAATAGGATGTGTCTAGTATCATTTTCTTTTCCATATGAATATAACAGAGTGGCCAGACCTATTATGTCTTGGCTAAGTGATTTATTTCCTTAATTAGCTTCACACAAAGCTTCTGGTTTCTGGAGGCCATATCTTATTGCATCTCTGGGCTACCACAGAGCTATAGATAGGGGGCTATTTTGGATTTCAAATAAGATTACTGTCAAATCTGTCTTAAGCAAGCAGTCAAGGGACATTCAAAATGTGTTTGCTTAAGACAGGCGCTTGCTTAATACAGGTCAATATAAGAGCAATAGGTTCACTTGGGAACTCAGTGGCCGCTTGCTTAAGACAGGTTGCTTGCTGAATGCAGTTGGTCGCTAAGACAGGTTTGACTGTATTTCAACAATACTTGTGTAAATCCTATATTATGAGCACTCATTCCAATTGTCTTGCTGAGACAATTCAAATGAGTATCACCAATAAAGGGTTTAGATCTTAGACTGCCATTACCCGTTCTTATAACTACAGCTTTGCTGAGGCTGCAATTATGACATTATTGTTGCCCAATTATGCTTCACTGTATTATATATAATGTATGTACCATATTTATCCAAATAAACACTCCCGGGAGCTATACATAACATAGTCAGGGAGCTTTAATTTAGTATGCATTTTATGATTTAAAAAATCATTAAAAATTGATGTCTTTAAGACCCCTTTCCCTTTAATTTGAGTTGAATTTCCTCTTTACAATCATATAAATGATTGTTTAGAGGAAATTCATCTCAAAAAGCTCCTAAAATTTAGGCATTTGAAGTGGGTTTTCTTAGTAAAAAAATATAGGGGTGCTACTATAAGGGTGGGCATTATTATTAGAGGAAATACAGTTTCTTAAATGCTTTTCGGTGGTGCAAAAGCAGTGAAATTTAATTATCAAAAACTTATACCCTGATTTTGTGCATTTCATCCTATCTGACGTCATCTATGCGAGCGAAATAAGTGACGTCACAATGAATGTTGCATAGCTGCAAACCAGCTGACTTTGTGTCTTTGTGTGTTCTTTTGGTCGTGTGCATCCATGCTTCTGACCCTAGATCTGCCCAGTCAAATTTCACAGGAATGATCCTTTGGGCCCCCTTATTCATATTCCTTTAATGAATTTTAGTCAGTCATTTTTCAAAAAATATCAGGTTTTAGTTCCTTGAGATGTCAGGTCTATGCGCGTATGAAGATCGGTGTTCGAAGATAAATAATTGAATGGGTCATTCATTTTCTGTCCTTTGTTTAAGGTTCTGATAAAAAGTGTTCAATTGATCTTGCAAACAGTGCAAATATCAGATAGAGCAGAATCACTTCTCTCTGTATTTACTTTAGCAATTGTGTGAGCAGTTTGCAGCCTGATTTTATGGGAGGTTTTGTTTGCAGACCTTATTATTGAGGGAAATTGGGCTGGTTAAATACAGAACTGTTGCTTGTATTTTTGTGAGTGGCATATATGATCTTAAATAGTTGTGTTTATTACTATCATAATTATCTATTATTTTTTTAAAAAAATTGCATTTATATATAATATCAAAGGGTTGAAAGTCTTCAAAGCTATATTCAACAGTTTAAAAGTCTGAAACTGTTGTCTGAAAATTTACAATAAAAGGAGTATACTATAGACTGATAGCTGAGCTGTCTATTTACAGATCTCAAAGCTCTAAATCAGTTCATTGAAAAACATCTTTTATTACAGGTCACAAGTTTCCTAAATAATGGTTTTTGATCATTTTCTCATTAATAAATTGGCTAGAGCACAAAACAGCTAGTGTCTGGAACTAGGAAATGTCGGTTTACACTGTTTAAGTTCATGACTGCCAAAATGTTGCGTATCTATTTCGGTTCCACTACCTTAAATTGTCAATCTGTATAAAAACTCTGGTAAAATGGCATTAAAACAAAACTGCTGAAGGCATCGATGCACTAATTGTGCATCAGTATCTATCATGAAAAATGTAATATTCCAATTTTTTAATAAAAAAAAGGAAAACTTGGTGGTATAGCCTAAGATACACCTGTACTTATGTGCAGACTGAACTTTGTTTATACCTCCTGCCCAAGAAGGAATTACCCTTGTCATGCTGAACCTGGAATATTCCTGCTTTGGCAGGATGGATAGACAAAGATCAGTCTGCACATATGTGCAGTCTGATCTTAGTCTTTTCCAGCTGATTTTACTTTTAAGGCCAGAAAAATTTCAAGATTGTATTTTCAAAATAAATAAAGGTGGCTTGCAATAAGTTTCCGGTACTTTCAGTACTTTGATCATAATGCAAATTTGCCAAGGTTTTTATTCAGCATGATAATTAAGGATTAAGGGTTCGGCATGACAGGGATAGAAAGTGTTAAACCTATTTAAAGATGCAGTACATGCAGTTCCCGAGTAAATGATAATGCAAATTATAATATTACTTACATCGCGGGAGTGAAAAAAACCTGTTGAATATTTTTGATATTACATAGAGGATAATCATTTGTTTCAGTGTAAGATCGATTTATATTTCATTGAGTGAACAACAAAAACTATATTTTCACGAGTGGCAGAGCCACGAGTGAAAATATAGCTTTTGTTGTTCACGAAATGAAATATAAATTGGTCTTACTCGAAAAACAAACAATTTTTCTATATTTCTTTATTGCTAAAATGAGACAAAATGTGAAAATTCTAGGACATATTTTCGTAAAGCCCGTCATTTTGCACGTGATTGCTATCCAACGTTCATTGTGACGTCACTTATTTCGCCCCGCATAGATGACATCAGATAGGGTGAAATGCACAAAAGCAGGGTATAAGTTTTTAATAATTTCACTGCTTTATTGGTGAGATTATCAAGTGATAATCTACCGTTATTTCTCATTAAACCACCCAAAAGCATTAAAGAAATGGGTGTTATTACACTAGTGGAATAACTATTTCAAATGAGCTCAGCAAAGGCTATTTTGTAACCGCGAAAATGACGTCATAATGTATATATTGTGATGTCAGTTTTATATGGTGTTTAAGTTTCGTGGGAAAATTGAAATGTTGAATTGACACATTTGGCGATTTTTGCAAAAATCCGGGTCATATTATAAATAGAATATAAAATTTGTGCTCATAAAATACCGAATTTATTAAACTCATCATCTATAAACAAATAAAAACTCGGCGCAGCCTCGTTTTTATCTGTTTATAGATGACTTGTTTAATAAATTTGGTATTCTATGACCACTCATTCAATATCCTCTATTTATTGAATCCCTGCAAGTATAAATCTTTTGGGTAATCACGCTATTGAAATAGTTCATAATTTCCAAGTTTAAATAACTTTTTCATCTAAGAATATTTCCAAGTAGTTTCATTTGGGAATTCAAACAATATTTTGCCTTTAAATTGGCATTAGCAATTTTCCAGAAAATTACTTGAAAAGATCAACTGTTTCCCAGAAAACTGTCTTGCTTTCTCCAGCTTTCTCTAATTTATGACCGTATGCAATTATTTGGTGCAGCAAATATTTTTATGAACCTGACTGTGGCATTTCCAACAATTTGATATGTGACCCATTTAAGAGATTGAGAGAGTTTTTTTATTGATTTTGTGAAGGTATGAAACTAAAAACCTTATTACACTGTATGAATATGCAAAGCAGATTCATGCATATGTGTGATTCGGTTTTTAGTTTCATACCTCCATGAAATCAACAAAAAATCTCTTCATATCTTATAATTTTATTTCTTGAAGCAAAATACGTAATGATTTCCCCTCAAATACATGGATGATTTATGGGACTACTTTTGCAAAAGTATACAAAAAAGCTGTGTAATCAAAAATGTTTTCTTTGAGTAATGAAAGCAGTTTTTCAGCCAATTGGAATGCAAGAATCTTGGTGAGCACAACTTAAATCAAATTATTATACACCCCCCCCCCCACACACACACACCTACGAAGTAGAGGGGGTATATTAGTTTCACCATGTCTGTCTGTCTGTCCATCCGTCTGTCTGTCCATCTGTCCGTCCGCCCGTCCGTAGACCTTTTTGTTTCCGGACTCTAACTCAAGAACCAAATGACGTACAATCATGAAACTTTATACAAATGTTCCTTATGACCCAAGGAAGTGCCCTAATATTTTTAGGGTACAAAGGTCAAGGTCACAGTCAGCCTTTGTTCTCAAAAACCAAGCAACCTAGAATCATGAAACTTCATGCAAATGCTGCATATGACCTCAATATTTGTTACAAACACATCCTGCACTAATAGCACTTGCATTCCGACAAAGTGCTTGTAGGGGGTATTAGTCCGCTCTGCGACAGTTCTAGTTAAGATTGAACTCAGCCAGTGCTTAAATTCATACAGTCTCAATGTAAGAATGTTAATGTAGTACTGGTGTGCAAAGTATCAGGAATGCATTGTTAGGTGTTGCAGAGGCAGCTATATGACTAAAAAGAGTGTAAAAAGGAGTGTTAAACCTCATTTAAGGTAATGGACCCGTAATATATCTGCAACTTTTCAGAAGTAATGAACTTTAACAGTGTTAACCAAGGTTTACTAATGATTTTCATTAGGAAACCTCAGTCAACATTGTGAAAGATCATAAGTTCCAAAATGTTGCGTAACTACTACAGGTCCACTACCTTATTAACGTACAAAATGTCATCATCAGTGTACTCGTGAGTAGGCAAGGGCAGTTTTACAAACTTTAACCTAGGTCTAATGTCCTGTTTCAAACTTTAATTTTTATGGCCCAACATCAATAAAACCATGGTCATATTGTTTTATGATTGTCCATTCTGTCCCTTTTTGGGTTAGTCTGCAAAACTTAACCAAAAACTTTTACAATGGCAATTACTTCCAAGCTATTCAAAATACAAAGTTAATATTTGAATAATGGTGATAGATGTCATTGAAATGCAGTTGCAGATATCAAGGTGACTGGTCATCTGTCAAGGTTAAAGTTTGATATAATTGCTGTTTTGGTAGCATTTGTGAGTATGGCATGTCTCATAGGAATATTATGGCATGTTTATGCAACCAGAAGGCGACATCTAAAGAATGTATGGGAGAAAGGCGACAAAAGATAAATGCCCTCCTTCCCCCCTTTTTTATAATTTGAGTTGAATAATCAAATTATCTTAACTACAGCTTGAATAAGCTGTAGTTTTGATGTTATGATCATTCATCAACAATATTTCTCAACAGAGGATTATTTTTTTACGCACTTGCGTAAACTGTGTAAATTGCGTAATTGGGAGTTACACCCTTATGACTACTTGCAGTACATTTGTTTCCATATCTTTTGTACATGGCTAGGTTTTTAAACGCCCTTCCAAAGACAGAATGTATAGTGGTATCACATGAGGTGCCTTGGCATCTGATGGGTGGACAGCATCCATTTCTTGGTCTGTCAACTTATGTCAAGTTAGCATTTATGTTCCTTTCATGAATACGGAATGCAGTCCATAAGAATCGAAAATTGTTATTCATACTTTGAAATAGTGAGCAGAAATGGACATATTTTGTGACGATTTGCCACCTTGTTCTGAGATAACTTTTGATATTTGTTGAATCTTTATATTCTATTATCAAATTTGACACATTTAGAATGTGAAGACACAAAAGATTCTTCAAATAAAATCTTGAGGAAAAATTTGAACATTTTTGTGTAGGTCTTAATTCAATTTAATCTAGGTAGAATTGAGCTGTAAATTCTACTGGGATTTTATTTATTTAGGAAACCATATGTAGCTTAAAGATCACCTTGCTGTCTACTGTATTTTTTCTAACAATATAGTCTTCTCCTATAATTAACCTCCCCCCTTACCTTTTTCATTAAAAAAAAAAAAAAACTAGAAAAACCCACTTCAGTAATGACTGATATTACCTAAATTTCAAGAATTTTGAGATTCCTTTTCTCTAATTTCAGATTTATGTAATTTCCTGGAAATAATCAATTAAATGATTGTTTAGAGGAAATAAACCTCAAATAAAAGTGAAAACATGAAAAAATCATTTTCAAAGATATCCAAAGATAAAACTTATATATATAAGCTTTTATAGGAACGAAATAAAAGCTTTCATATACAGTTCTGGGGAGCATTTATTAGGCAAAAAACAAAAAGTCCAGAGATTTAGACCAAGCTCCAGAAAGTCATGTGTGTGTGTGTGTGGGGGGGGGGGATTCAGATTTAAATAGATGAAAAATGTTTGCATAAAGCTATGTTGTGGGTACTCACTAGAATTGTGTAGTCAGATGCGAACCCACAACATATGGTTACATTGAGAAATCAAGATTTAACATTGCAAGACATTTACCCCCTATTATCTGTATTATGCGCACGCGATAAGCGCGATATTGTATACAAACACTGGATCAACCCATGTTATTGAAAACAGTGTTCATGTCGATTGGCTGTGTTTATTATACTGAAAAAACATGCAGTAGTTTATCGGAGTGGCGTAGTCGAGTGGATAAGGACGACAGAATTTTGACCAAGCGGACCGAGTTCGATTCTGCATTGCGACATAAAAATTAACTTTTTCAATTTATACATTTAATGGCATATTTTTTTTAAAAAAAATTGTTACATGTTGTGCTAATTTGAAAATTCTTCAAAGGCTTTTTGTATTCTTTGGATTGAATAGATATATACTATATTTTCTTCACCGTGGGGATGGATATAAAGTCCACTTTAGATAGAGCTTGAAACTGCAATTTGACTATTCGAAGATTCCAAATTAAAAAGATTTCACGCTGATAAACCGAATGCAATAGCCAAAACAATTGTAGACCAAAGGCGATTGTTTCATGATTCGATATTTTATCGTAAGAATCGATAAAGGTTTCTCCGAACGGTATAATCCTGTATGTTTAATCCTATGATACATATCTAAAATATAAAGAAACACATAGAAAAGAAATTTATCTGCGTGTATTTGATGATGTAAAAAGTTTAATTTTCTCGAATAAAACCAACAATAAAAAAAATGTGCCGATGACAGGATACGAACCGGGAGCGTTTTGGTAACAATCAGTCGATAGTCTAGCATGCGTATCCACTGAGCCATCGCAGTCATTTACACTCATCACGGTATTTTAATTATATTATATCAGGTTCTGTACAGGAAGTTAACATATTCGATAAGTAACCTGCACTACCTATAGAAAATATCGATACAACCGTCTAAATGTTAACCTTATCGCGTGCAATTTATACCTCTGCATTTATTTACAAATTTGGATTTGGAGAACCTAGACGATTATCTTCCATGAAGATCCTTCTTTAACAATGAAGCAAAAAAAATCAGGAAGAAAAGATTGTATTTTCTCGGTTCCCAATCTCTTTCATTATCCACTTCATGTAATATCCCATAATGCCTTTGGGGTTTTTCCTGTTAACGGCTCCATCTTCTATAAAGATAATAAAGTACATATCCATATATGGCTTCATTTAGAATAAATAACTGGAAGAAATCAGATGCACCCTACATATCATAAACTAGTAACCCTTCCTATGAAAGAAACTATGTTGACTGCAGAAAAAAAATCTTCAATCAGTTAAAAATGAAGAAAAAGCTTTTGCAACATTTAGTTTAGGTTTGTTTGAATTTTAGAAATTGTGATCATAATATTTGTGAGACTCTATGAATTTGCTAGTTACAATAATGTCAGTCAAGGTTATGAACTTTGCAAGAGGTACAAATTAAAGAGGGGGTAATGTCATTCTAAAATATTTATTTCTCTTTGAAACCCTACATTGTGGGTACTCAGTTGAATCATCTCAACAAGACAATATCAATTAGTTCCCACAATATATGATTTGTGCAAGTATTGACAATTACAGTTAAAATTGCTTGAGTGACCACTTCTATAATAAGCAACCACTTTTATTAAGTGGCCATTTTAAAAAAAAACCTTCATTGTAAGCAAAATCTTTGAGTAAGTGGACATTCTTCTTAAAACCAACAATTGCTTATTATTGTACCTTATGAAGTTGGAACCCATCAGAGTTTTAGACGATTCTATTGGGTTTGAACACCATAAAATTCAGTACGAATTATGCGACAATTCACAATTACTATTCAAATGACCCATGTTTTTTTCCATGAAATGTTGCATGAAGCGACCATTCCCATAGAAGACCACTTTTTATTGTACCCCTAAGTGGTCAATTAACAAAAGTTTAACTGTAAATAATCATAAATGTGTAAATTCTAGTAAGTGATCAAAGATCAAAATTATAACCCTAATTCTCAAGACTCACTAAAGCTAGTACATCTACTAATTATTGACAGTAATTTTTGCATTAAATTTTAAAATCTCATAACTGTTAAAGAAAATATTTGATGGGATCACAATTAAGAGGGGTCTATAACCACCAAGACCCTGATGATAGTAAACCCAAGTGGGATCATTATCAGAGATGAGCACTAGTCTTGTAGGTTCCTGGTATTTCTCACATTCAGGTCTATGACTTAGCTTGTTGAAAATCAAGTGTATTTAAGATGCCTAAATTAGCAAAAACTGCATAGAAATAAGGGGACGGTTGCCCCTCTATTAGCTTTATATGCCAGAGAGAGGTAAATTGTCATCGCAGCCAGGAGCACAGGAGATAGAAAATAGTGTGAGAATTTAAATGTGCCGTCAACACAATATAACTGAAATACTGTTAAAAGTGGCATTTAAACAAACACAAATACAGAGTTTCCTCTGCATTACAATAAGGAAGCAACTTTAGTATAGCAAAGCCTTTTTTTTTGTTCCTGAAAAATTATTATAGCCTTACAGACCAATTGGGTAATATTTCTTAGTGTTGACCTGTCTGCCAGTGTTTGGTTTACTCTACAATAATGTTCATTGGCTGACTTTAATATAGGTTAAAATGTCTGTTTTATCATTCTAGATAGTTTGTATAGCCTTTTTGAATAAAAGTGCAGTTTGAACTGCTATTCCTTACTTGTTACTTTATAGTGATGTGGTAAAGCAATTGCTTCTGGATGATAAGACCTAGAGATTCATCAAAAGTCAAATGACCATGAAGTCAATAATTCTATGCAGGTTACATTTATTGAGGACATTTGGCATCTGCTTTGTTTTTTTTTAGCTCACCTGAGCACGAAGTGCTCAAGGGAGCTATTGTGATCGATCGTTGTCCGGCGTCCATCTTTCCACCTGTCTGTCTGTCCGTCACTGCATCAACTTTTTCTTTAAACGACATCTTCTCCTAAACTTATGGGTCAAAATCAACCAGACTTGGTAGAAAGGTCTCTTGTAAAAATTGCTAAAATGGAAAGGATCGGTGCCATATCACGGGAAGAGGGGCCTTAATGACAATTTTCTTTTTTACACTCTAGAAGCCACAAATATGCTCTAATCTTCATGAAACTTGGTCAGAATGTTTGTAAGGTCATGAGGATGAAGTCTTTTGAAAATGGGAAGGATCCGTGACATATCACAGGAAAAGGGGTCTTAATGACAATTTTGTCAACTTCTTCTTTTAACGACATCTCCTCCTTAACTTGTGTATCAAAGTCAACCAAATTTGGCAGAAATATTCCTTGAGTGGTCCCTTGTTAAAATTGCTAAAATGCAAAGGATCCGTGCCATATCACGGGAAAAGGGGCCTTAATGACAAATTTCTTGTTTACACTCTAGAAGCCACAAATATGGTCCAATCTTCATGAAACTTGGTCAGAATGTTAAGTCATGAGGATAAAGTCTATTAAAAATGGGAAGGATCTGGGCCTTATCACAGGAAAAGGGGCCTTTATGACATTTTTTTAGTTTACACTCTGAAAGCCACAAATATGGTCCAATCATCATGAAACTTTGTTAGAATGGTAGTTAGGTCATGAGGATAAACTCATTTGAAAATGGGAAGTATCCGTGCCATATCACGGGAAAAGGGGCCTTAATGACAATTTGCTCTTAAGAGCTCCAAAAGCCACAAATATGGTCCAATCTTCATGAAACTTGATCAAAATGTTTGCCAGGTCACAAGAATGAACTCTGTTGAAAATGGGAAGGTTCATGCCATATCATAGGAAAAGGAGTCTTATTGATAATTTACTTGAAATATCAGGTGAGCGATTTAGGGCCCTCAGGGTCCTCTTGTTACCAATTGGTACCATACATATTTGTTCTAATTTGTACTTGTAAGTTACCAGTTGAATATTGCCAAAACTACCAAAGTGGAAATGATCTCTTTAAATCTTCTTATATCTTAACCTTGAAAAATATTATTAACAACGAAAACTTCATGTAATTCAAATTATGTTTGAAAAATAAAATAAGATTTTTCCTTCAACAGCTCTTTAATCTACCTATCAATAGCAACAAATTTTATTTAAACAATACAAAAAAATTGACAAAACATTCAGTAATCATATTGCTTATTTCCCATGTGAGGAATTAGATTGTATCTTCAAAGTTTTGATGTCATATTATTTCAGAGTATCATTATATCTTTTGTTAATCTGGAGACAGGTTTCTAACATGTAAATCTTTGAAAATACTCTGAGCTTCTGCTTGCTATGTTAGAATAATTGAATAATCTTTTAAAGATTTATTCTGTCATTGAAATTCACATGTAGAAATATGGGCCAGCTTTGATAATTATTTACAGGTATTTAGATTTAGATGCAAGTTCTCTAATAGTAGAAGCAAAGATAACTTTAATAGAAAGATAGGAAGGTCCATATGAATACAAAATTCAATGTTCTGCTACTGATTGACAAAGTGGTCTAATTATAATCATTACATATTCATGAATGAAATATATAATCCTGTGTCTGTGTATTTAATCTTTAAATTTTTGGTGGTATAAATGCACCCAGTACTGGAGATGAAAGCGTGTCTTTACTTTATTGAAAACACAACATGTCTGAAACTAGCTAGGTCACCAGGAATTGGCACCCATTGAAGTCTCCAGATTCTTGCACAGTGGTGACATTTTTACATCGGTTGCACAAGATTTCATGGTTTTCACTTGTATTATCAGTAATATTTTCAACTCGGATTTTATCATTAGACTCGTATTTAATTTGATTTCTGAAGAAGGTAAAACGATTTCAGAAACAGTATGTAAAAAGGGGATTTTTTTCAATGCAAGTTATTCAGAATTTCTATTTCATTTGTGTTGTAAAGGAGTTATCGCAAGATTTGGATATTTCTGTTTGATATTATATGTCACACTTCATGTACTAGGAGAATTATTTTAAATTCTATGGTACCTTTTCACATTTCGTGACTCTGGAATAATGCAGGATTTGTATGTGCTATATTTACACTGTCTTAGTCGGGCAATCTTTTGAATCTGAATATGAATCCTACAATCACTAACCCTGATAGGGATGAAAGATATTTAAAACATAAACATCTCTCTTGGAAGTAATACTATTTACCAGAATTAATTTTTGGACTGGATTTTTTTCACCATGGATACTGGGGAGGGTTGGATGTTGGTCAGATAGTCGAGAAGCGTATTTAATGGGACGCGCGTTTATTAGGTGAAATATGGTACGTGGTTAAGTTGTTTGAGAGGCATACATTTATTTCATCACAGAAAATTTAGGAAAAGTGGTTCAAAGTTTGGAATATTTTCAACACTAAATAAAAATTCTCTCAATGTCAATATTTTGTCAATAATTGCCTTAACCATGAAAATTATGACAAGAATAAGATCTGTTATTTTTCTTGATAAATATATATATATACATAAATGTTAATTAGCAGTTACAACTGTTTAGCACTTAGCCAAAGATATATCTGACCAATGGCTTCACAACAATTGATTTTGCTACCTTAACTGGTCACCAAATCAAAGATACTGGACAGTTATATATGGTGTCACTAATTGACATTGACAATGATTGAAGAGGCTGTGTAGAAATATCTAGCGTAATTTTAAGTATATATTTCTTATGTAGGGACAAATGCTGTGCTATGTTTTATACATATCAATGGCTAAGTGTGAAACAGTTGTTACTGCCTATTAATATTTATGTTAATTAGCAGTTACAACTCTTTAAGGCTTAACCAACAATATACAGAACATTAGCAAAACAACAATTGATTATGCTATTTCAACTTGTTGCCAAATCAAAGACACTAGACAGTTAAATATGGTGTCACTAATGGACATTGACAATGATTTAAGAGGCTGTATAGAGTTATCTAGCGTAAATTTACTTAAATGTTTGTCATGTAATACTGTAGGTTTAATGCTTAGCCAACAATGTACAGAATCATTGGAAACACTTTATAACAGTAAGACGACTATGTCCTGAAAACGAGTAGATTTTACTCAAACAGTTTCTGTGCTTTATCTCCTTTATCAGAATTGCCGACCTCTAACAATTGTTACTTGATGCTGGCCATAAATCTTAATTATAAGTAAGGTAGGCTGCTGACAGAGGACAGTTATATTATTTAACCAGATTTTATTCTTTACAAGTGGTTTGATATAGACCTACCGAGAAGTTAATGAAATTACGGGATTTGTAAAACTAATTCTACATCTTTTTCAACACATTAATATTATTCTGTATTTTTATATAAACCCTTATCTCCTAAAAATAATATAAACCCCTGTGATGCTGAATGAAAACAGTAGTAAAATTTCATTAGAATCATAGTGCTAAAGGCACTGGATGCACTAAATGTGAGCCAGTATTTATTTTGAACATATCATTCATAAATTCTTCTCTTTTAGTAAAATAATCTTATCGGGATAACATTGATGGAAAAATAACCAATATATAAAGAATCAACAGCTCCTTTTATCACAATGTTTTACTATATTATCTTGCAATTAACCAGTGTTGAATGAGAAAAATTGACGAAGAGCAGTCTCTCCAATGCTTGTTAGACTGAACTGAAATATTTTATCACAAATAATTTTGGCATTTTGAATCTTCTGATCCGGGTTCAATCCCTTATGGTGGCACTCATCCTTTCTGGCTTTAAGTTTCTCACCAATGTTTTGATAATCATAGAAGTATGTGAGATAGCAGCTGGGGGCTAGAAAAGAATGTAATAGTAGTGCTTGTGTGAGAAAAACTAGGAATCAATTGTTAGGTGCTCCACCTGCCGAAATAAAACTAGATGATTGTCGAAAGTGGCGTTCAACCCCATCCAAACTAATGATACTTCTGATAATGATTATCAGAGAATTTTGAGGGTTTTTTTGTTATTTTTTAATAAAACATGAGAAGTAGCCCACATGAAAATACTTTTCAACTTTATCTGATTTTTTAAAATTTATTTGAAATTATATTTAAAATAAAATGTTTACCTTCTAATGATTTTTAAAGAATTCATATAATTTTCTAGTTCTTTATATACTTAACTCCAAAAGAAACACCCACAAATACAAATTGAAATTATTAAAATCCTTTATTTTTTATCTTTCTTTGCTATTTTTGGTAGAATCGTGTTCAAATGATTAACAGATCGTCGGGTGAAAAGTAACGAAAGCCAATTACTCAAAAGCTTAGCTAGGTAGAGTTACAGTTCTTGTTCACAGTACTTTCCCTTGATGAGATTTATCCACCTAAAATATTTCACAATCATTGTTAATACTCTATCAGAGATATGCTCCCAACAAAATCCATGTGTTAAAACCAAAGGACAAGAACTAAAAAAGGCTACATAGAGTTACGGTTCTTATGCAATACATTTTGCATCAATACCGTTGATCTATCAGCCTAATAATTTTCAAGATAATTATACTTTCAGAGATATTGTCCGAATAAAATCCAAGTATGCAAACCAACAAAGGAAAGTAACTCCAAAATTAAGCTAGATAGAGATACACTGTTTGTGCAATGAACTCCACAATCATGAGAGGAATAAAACTAATAAGTTCCAAGTCAATCGGACATAGCTAGAGTACAAACAGAAAGCTCTTGTCACAAGCATTACACATGTAAAATATGAAGGCTCATTTCCTGACCAATCAAAAGTTATGGCCAATGTGAAAGGCTTCGGGGGACAAACTTTCAGTCAAACACACAAATAAACAAAAGGGCCTGAATGCCTCTAAACCGCTCACCTGAACTTTATTGGTCCAGTGGATGTCATCCAAGTAACTTTCTGGCAAAATTTCATTCAAATTTGCCTAATTGTTGAAGTGGAGAATTCCAAGAATTTAATATGAAAATAGACCCTGCCCAATCATTCATTACTTAGGAGACTCAAAAAAGCCTCACCTGACACGCCCATATTTATTGGCCAATAAAAATTTAGCGAACAATTTTTGAAAAGGGTCACCGAATAACTTTCTAGTTAAGTTCATTGAAATTGGCCCAGTGGTTCAGGAGGAGATGTCGTTCAAATGTTTCAGGCTCAAAATAAGCCACACCCTGTCATGCCCATATTTTGGGCCAATCAAAATTTTGCGAACAATTCTTGAAAAGGGTCACCCAAGGAACCTGCTGTAAGTTTCATTGAAATCGGCCGAGCGGTTCAGGAGGTGATGTCGATTAAAGATTCCAAAGTGAAAAATACCACACTCTGCCACGCCCATACACATTGTATATGGGGGCCAATTAAAATTTTGCGAACATTTTTTAGCTCCACTGGCCGAAGGCTGCTGTCATGGCGTTGTGTCTGTCGTGCCTCCATCTGTCCGGTCGTAAACTTTTTCTTTAAAAATCTTCTCCTCAGAAACTGGATGAATTTCAACCAAACTTCATAGGAATGATCCTTGGGTGACCCTCTTTCAAAGTTGTTCAAGAAATTTTGATCCAATTAAAACATTGATTTAATGGGCGTGGCAAATTTCCAAATATGGTGAAAAGTCTGTTTTCTCAGATTCTAATTCAATGATACCAATTAAATTTTACATAAATGGTCCTTGGGTGACCCTTTATCAGTCTACAAAAAAATCATAGTAATCAGATGAAAAATATGTATTTCATGGGCAGAGGTCATTTCTCTATATGTTATATAGTGGAAACTTTGAGAATCATTCTCTTAGACTGAAACAGATGGATATCAACCAAATTTCACTGGAATGATCCTTGAGTGACCCTTTATCAGTCTACCAAAACTGTTTTGTGATCAGATAAAAAATATGTATTTTATGGGCAGAGGTCATTTCTCTGTATGTTATATACTAGTCAAAACTTCTAACCGGCCACTTTAAAAACAAAAATATTTTTTTCTGTGGTGTTTGGATTTTCGTGATATTTGCTATGTGAATTTTTAAGCAACTTTCCAGGTGATTTTGGAGAAAAGTTACCGTTATTTCATTGAATTTAAAGTGCAACAGGAGAAAAGCTCAAAAAGCTCTAAATTTACACAGAGCTCAAAATATTGTCAATGTAGCGATTTTTGTCTCATGGGTCATTAGCTGCAACATAGACTAGGAAAAAAACTGAAAGTGTTCGACAATTGTGCGCGGCATATGGCCCTGGAAGAAAGTGATAGAGCTAATGTATGCAGAAAACGGTTCCTAGAAACAACACGTAAAACACGCTTTTCTTCAAAAGTGCATAAAATATAGACAGATAATTCCCGTTGAGCTACAAAATGTAGGATATGTGAAAAAAAATCAGTTTGATCCATCGTTTTTTGCACACCAGACCATATTTGAGCAAATACGCTAGATAAAATGGTTTGCCGGTTGAATTTAAACACCATTTTACCATGTCTCCTATTCTTTCTGTTTCTCCTGTAGACAAAGGTCACACAAAATTGTCCATGTTTTCCTATTTTTTTCTTGGTCTGGGTTGCAGCTAACGACTTGCGGACTTTGATTTGTTGAAAGTGTAATATCCCGAGCTCTATTAAGATTTAGAGCTTTTTGAGCTTCTTCTTAATTACACATCCAAATTTGATAACTATTGGTAAATCATAATGGAAATCCACAAACATTATGCTAAAAAATTCACACATCAAATTTCATTAAAATGTTATAACTTTTAAAAAAGTTATCGTCATTTTTTAAGTGGCCGGTTAGGACTTTTGGCCAGTATATAATGTAAACTTTGAAAATCATTTTTCTCAGAATGTAACCGATGGATATCACTCAAATCTTATTGGAATGATCCTTGAATGACCCTTTATCAGTCTACCAAAAGTAATTGTGATCGGATGAAAAATATGGATTAAATGGGCGGAGGTCATTCCTCTAAATGTTATATAGTGGAAAAATTGAATATCATTTTCTCAGAATGTAATTGAAGGATATCAACCAAATTTCACTGGAATCATCCTTAAATGACCCTTTATCAGTGTAATTAAAATTATTGTGATCGGATGAAAAATATGTATTTTATGGGCGTAGGTCGATCATTTCTCTATATAAAGTGGAAATTTTGAAAATCATTTTCTTAGTGTATTACTGATGGATATCAATCAAACATTATTGGTATGATCCTTGGGTGACCCATTATCTTGCAGCCAAAAATTATTGTGTTTGGATGAAAAATATGTCTTTTATGGGCAGAGGTCATTTCTCTATGTTATATAGTGGAAATCTTGAAAATAATTTTCAACATCAAAAGAACCCAAAATATCTAAAAGCCTGGTCAAAACCTTTATTTGCTATTACAAAAATTTCAAGCCTGTGGAGCGACTCAAGCCATTCATGGCTTTCTAGTTGAAAAGGGTCACCTAAGGAACATTCTGGTAAAGTATACGCGTTTCATTGAAATTCGGCCCAGTGGTTCAGGAGAAGAAGAAGAAGTATTTAAGATAGTTGACGACGGACGATGGAGATCCATAAAGGTCCCCTTGAGCATGTTGTGCTCAGGTGAGCTAAAAACAATATGCCCCCTCATCGGAAATTGATGCTTGACATAAAAAGCACCAAATTCAAATGTTATGATACATTTTTTTTTCTTTTTTCATCAAAAGAAATTTTTCTGGCTTGTTATTTATGTCACCTTTCAGTTTAATTAGTAATTGATAGATTTGTTGTGAGTAAAAGGGTTAAAAAGATGCAGACATTACAGATAAAAAAATTGAAAAAACAAAATGTTGAAAGTAACTTAAAATACATAATCAGTTTAGAAGATGTGTGTTCGTGTTTAAGACCCTAAAACTTCAATTACCTTGAAATACTTCTTTGTCATACACCTGGTGTTGAGCAGGGAAGGAAGAAATTTATTGCTCTGATAAGCCCAACAGTAACTTGACAACATATAACCTTATAACTGGCAAATTAGATTTATGGCAGGGATAGAAAAATTTGGCTAGGACATAGTCGCTAAACTGATAAGTGATTATGCTAGTTTAACTGGTCACCAAAGCAAAGACAGGACAGTTGTATATGGTATCACTAATTAACATTGACAATGATTTAAAAGGTCTTATAGAGATATCTAGTGTAAATTTACTTAAATGTTTGTCATGCAACGCTTAAGGTTTAACACTTAGCCAACAATATACAAAATCATTGGCAACACTTTATAAGTGATTATGCTGGTTAAACACAGGTCAGCAAATCAAACACACTGGACAGTTAAATATGGTATCACTTATGGACATTGACAACGATTGAAGAGGCCTTATAGAAATATCCAGCGTAAATTTACATATATATTTTTTATGTTAGACTGTACTATGTTTTATACTGTGCTTTGTTTTGTCTAAATTTGGCTTATTTTTGGCTAAGTGTAAAACAGTTATAACTGCCTGTTAACATAAAGTAAGTTATATCTGATTATTGCTTAACAAACAATATACAGGATTCATAAACCGAATCATTAGCAACACTACAAGTGTTTTAAGCTATTTCAACTGGTCACAAAATCAAAGACACTCAGGACAGTTATATATGGTGTCACTAATGGATATTGATAGTGATTGAAGAGGCTGTATAGAGATATCCACTGTAAATTTACAAATTTACGTAAATGTTTGTCATTCAAGAAAGAATACTGCGCTTTGTTTATACTGTGCTATGTTTTGTTAAGATTTGGCTTTAGTCGAAAGAACCAAATGAAAAAGAATTTAAACAACAAATCTATGAATTCTTTTTCTGTGGCTGAACAGAGATATCTATACCTTAAATCTACATAAATTGCTTTAAGTAAGGAAGTACAGTAAGACTTATATTAGGCGACCACTTAAGGGACCACCAAAAAGCAGTTGTTTATGGGAATGGTTGCTTAGTAGGAAATACCATGATAAATGTGATTTAAAGATTGTTGGTCAAGTCGTACTGAATCTTATGATGTTCGAACCCATTAGAATCGTCTTATTTAGACGATTCTAATGGGTTCCAACAACATAAGATTCAAGAATAACCAATTTTTCGTTATTATGTCCTCTTTTCAGAAAATTTGCTTACTGTGCGGGGACTTTTTATGGTGGTCACTTAATAAAATTGGTCTCTTAATAGACGTGGTTGCTTGAGCAATATCGACTGTACCTTAAAAGTTCTAAAAAAAACATGCTCTAATATAACTTAGGATGTCAAGATTGGCCATTTGTATGATTTTCTCTGTAATAAGCCCCAATGATTTCACCAGAGGGAAAATGTAACTTTTATGAAAGAAACGTTAAGCTTTTGTATTTATTCAATGCTTAAATTGATTATTTGCTTTTAAGTGTTTCTTTGTTTTTCCGAGTGTAATGTACCCTAGATTATTCAAAATGCCTGTAAGCTGCCGTCATAGGGCAGTTGGTAGGGCATCAGACCGTCCATCTAGAGGTCCCGGGTTCGATCCCCGACGGCGGCACTCATTCTTTCCGTCTATTTGTCTCTCACCAATGGGATGATTGTCGTAGACCTATGTGAGATCGTAGCTGGAGGCTAGGAATGATGTGATGGTTGTACTGGTGAGTGAAACACAAGGAATCTATTGTTAGGTGCTCCAGCAGCTGCATATAACTGGAAAAATGTTGAAAGCGGCGTTAAACTCCATTTAATCAATCAAAATGCCTGTATTCAATACCAGAGTTTTACAGTTGAGAAGACATGGAAGAATGGCTAAAAGTTCAGTAACCCCAGATTTTGTATAAATAATGCTGAACCCGGATGATGTATAAATAAACCCTTATCATGCTGAACCCGGAATATACCTACTTTGGCAGGACCTATAGGCAAACATCAGTCGGCACAAATGTCTACACCACCTGTTTCTCAATTTCGAACCAGAATTGTCAATATATTAGTTTTTCAAAATAAAAATTGACCTATAGTTGGTACTTTTTGATTTTGATGAAAATCTTTAGCCAACATTTATTCAGCATAACAAGGGATAAAATAAAGCTTTTAAGGTATAGTATTAAAAGTTTTAGTTATCTAGAATTTTATTGAATGACAAAAAAAAATCATGTCTTACATCATTCTTAGTATTGACATTTAACTCAAAATTAGAACTCTTCATTAATCAAATCATTTTGACTTTCTAGCATTTAAAAAGAAAAAAACTTTTGTGCTGTCTACAGATCTTCTTTCATGAAAACTAAATAATCTTGCAATTGTAAAACCATGTAAGAAATAATAAAAATCAATTTCATTTTTTTTGTAAACAAAAAACTCTGAAAATTTTAATGCTTTCTTACACAATGTAAGGAAGTAAAAATCAATCATGGTGATTTTCAAAACTTGTCTCAGTGAAAACTTGACCTTTCATAAGATGGCTTAACAGCTGGGTTGACTAGACATTCTGGATGAATTATTCAAGCTAATTGGTCCTAAATCTTCTTGTTTGTCTCGGGATTTAGACAATCTCTGTTAGAGCTTAATCTACAGACACTTGTCTTGGGGCTCAGATTCATTGAGAAGTTTGTGTTTATGTCAAAATTTATTATAACTGTTTGACCTTATACAATTATTTTGTGGTATTTAATGTGATAGTGAAAACTGTTGTCCCATTAGGTGGAGGGATAGGTGTTCTGAACTGTTGCCCAAGGCTGAAGGCTAAGGGCAACAGTTCAAAATAGCATCCCTGACACCAAGAACAAAATCATTTCACTTTTCTTAAAGTCTATCTTGAATTTTGATAAGTTCTGGTGATTTTTTTTTCTTACACATTGTAAGGAAATAAATCCATTGTGTTGATGTGTAAAACTTGTCTCCGTGAAAACTTGACCTTTCATAAGACTGCTTAACAGCTGGGTTGACTAGACATTCTGGATGAATTATTCAAGCTAATTGGTCCTAAATCTTCTTGTTTGTCTCGGGATTGAGACAATCTCTGTCTTGGAGCTTAATCTACAGACACTTGTCTTGGAGATCAGATTCATAAAGAAGTTTGTGTTTATGTCAAACTTTATTATAACTGTTTGACATTATACAATTATTTTGTGGTGTTTAATGTGATAGTGAAAACTGTTGTCCCATTAGGTGGAGGGGATGGTGTTCTGAACTGTTGCCCAAGGCTGAACCCAGAGGGCAACAGTTCAGAATAGCATCCCTGACACTAGCAAAATTATTCACTTTTCTATAAAATCATTTTGAATTTTAAAGTTATCATTTAAGTAAAGTGAAAATTATTGTCCCATTACATGGAGGGGATGGTGTTCTGAACTGTTGACCAAGGCTGAACCCAGAGGGCAACAGTTCAGAATAGCATCCCTGACACCAAGAACAAAATCATTTCACTTTTCTACAAGTCTATCTTGAATTTTAAATTTTGATAAGTTCTGGCGATTTATTTTTTTTCTTACACATTGTTAGGAAATAAATCCATTGTGTTGATGTGTTAAACTTGTCTCAGTGGAAACTTGACCTTTCGTAAGACTGCTTAACAGCTGGGTTGACTAGACATTCTGGATGAATTATTCAAGCTAATTGGTCCTAAATCTTCTTGTTTGTCTCGGGATTTAGACGATCTCTGTTAGAGCTTAATCTACAGACACTTGTCTTGGAGATCGAATTCATTGAGAAGTCCGGGTGTCAGTAAGAATTATTAACTTGATAGATTTAACCTAATAGGAAGGGTTTCCAAGTGATAGACTTAACTTAATTGGGAGAGTTTGCAAAGACGAAAAATATGTTTCATTGAATTTAAAAAGAAAAGATAACCAATTTAAATAAAGAATTTTGTTTTTATAAATCTTAATTTGGCCTTGCCAGAAAGTTCAATCAATCAATCAAACAAACAATCAATTAAACAATATTCAATCAATGTTTGTTAGTGCTATTTTAGAAAGATAATGAAAAAAATTAAAGTCAATAAATTAAAGGGACACTTTTTTAGCTCACCTGAGCCCGAAGTGCTCAAGGTGAGCTATTGTGATCATAAAATGTCCATCGTCCATCGTCAGTCGTCCGTCATACGTCGTCCGTCGTGCGTCGTCCACAATTTCTTTAAATATCTTCTCCTCCTAAACCAGTGGGCCAATCTATTGCTTTGAAACTCTTCTTTAACCATAATATCAGCCTCTAGACAAAGATTCTCTTCTCTTGACTTTCATTTTATTGGAAATTTCATTTAATTGAATTTCCATTGTCGATATTGATTTGCTGTTACTATCCAGCACTAGGAATAGTGGAGCTTGGCTGTCCTCCGACAGCTCTTGTTTTAAAACTAATAGCTTTGAACATTATAATGCTTTCTTACATAAACGCATGGAAGTAAAAATCAATCATGGTGATTTTCAAAATTTGTCTCTGTGGAAACTTGACCTTTTCTAAGATGGCTTAACAGCTGGGTTGACTAGACATTCTGGATGAATTATTCAAGCTAATTGGTCCTAAATCTTCTTGTTTGTCTCGGGATTGAGACAATCTCTGCTAGAGCTTAATCTACAGACACTTGTCTTTGAGATCAGATTCATTGAGAAGTCCGGGTGTCAGTAAGAATTATTAACTTGATAGATATAACCTTACAGGAAGGATTTGCAAATGATAGACTTAACTTAATTGGGAGAGTTTGCAAAGACGAAAAATATGTTTCATTGAATTTAAAAAGAAAAGATAACCAATTTAAATAAAGAATTATGTTTTTATAAATGTTAATTTTGTCTTGCAAGAAAGTTCAATCAATCAATCAAACAAACAAACAATCAATTAAACAATATTCAATCAATGTTTGTTAGTGCTATTTTAGAAAGATAATGAAAAAAATTAAAGTCAATAAATTAAAGGGACACTTTTTTAGCTCACCTGAGCCCGAAGTGCTCAAGGTGAGCTATTGTGATCATACAATGTCCGTCGTCCGTCGTCAGTCGCCCGTCGTACGTCATCCACAATTTATTTAAACATCTTTTCCTCCTAAACCAGTGGGCCAATCTTGTTGAAACTATGCAGGGATGTTCCTTGAGTCAAGCTTTACCAAAGTTGTTCAAATAAATGAAATCCACCCTTAATTTTTCCTTTACCCTTAACAAAAAGGGTGAAAATATGAAAATCTTCAAAAATCTTCTCCTCTGAAACAAGAAGGCAGACAGCTTTCATATTTCGTATGTAGTATCATCTAGTAGACCTCTACCAAGTTTGTTCATATCAAGACCCTGGGATCATATTTGGGCTCCACCCGGGCGCAACTCTTTTTACATAGAATTAAAGAGCAAAAATCTTAAAAAATCTTCTCTGAAACCAGATGGCAGACAACTTTTATATTTTGTATGTAGCATCACCTAGTGGGCCTCTACCAAGTTTGTTCATATTAAGACCCTGTGGTCATATTTGGGCTTTGCCTGGGCGCATCCCTTTTAGCTCTTCTGAGCACAAAGGGTAAAAAAATGAAAATCTTCTTCTCTGAAACCAGAAGGCAGACAGCTTTCATATATAGTTTGTAGTATCATCTAATTGACTTCTACCTAGTGTGTTCATATCAAGACCCTGGGGTCACATTTAGGCTCGATCCACCCTGTTGCATCCTGTTTTACTTAGAATCAAAGAGCGAAAAGGCATATCTGTCTTGCTCTTGGCTAAAAACATTCCATGGTATTGATCTTATGTAGAAATTATCTCCTTTTTGACATCTGCCTGTTTGATTAATGTGATGTCCCAGGGGTCAAAGAGACGCAGGTGAGCGATCTAGGACCATCATGGTCCTCTTGTTTTGATCTTTCAAAAAAAAACCTGTTGGATTTATCCCTATAAATAATACAGATAATGATTTCATGATTTACAAAAAAATATAAAGAGTTTAAGTCAAAGGAATATAAAGGCTGTACATCATATCATTAAATGTTGAATTGTTTCCTTTGCCTATACCAATTCTGGAGACACGAGAGTGTGATGGGGGTACAGACAAAACCCCACCAGGACAAAACCCCACCACTATATTTGGCAAGTAGGACACAACCCCACCACTATTTCATATAGATATATTTATTGAAATCTGTATTGATTTTTAGCTCCACTGGCTGAAAGCCACTGGGGCTATTGTCATGGCGTTGTGTCTGTCGTGCGTCCCTCCATCCATCCATGCGTCTGTGCGTCTGGTCATAAACTTTTTCTTTAAAAATCTTCTCATCAGAAACTACTGGATGGATTTCAACCAAACTTCACAGGAATGATCCTTGGGTGACCCTCTTTCAAAGTTGTTCAAGAAATTTTGATCCAATGATAAACATGGATTTGATGGGCGTGGCTAATTTCCAAATATGGTAAAAAAGGATTTTACACAGGTTATAATTGATGGATATCAATGAAATTTTTCATGAATGATCTTTGGGTGACCCTTTATCAGTCTACCAAAATTATTGTGATCAGATGAAAAATATGTATTTTATGGGCAGAGGTCGTTTCTCTATATGTTATATAGTGGAAACTTTGCAAATCGTTTTCTCAGAATCTAACAGATAGATATCAACCAAATTTTACATGAATGATCCTTGGGTGACCCTTTACCAGTCTACCAAAAATTTTTGTGATTGGATGAAAAATATGTATTTTATGGGTGGAGGTCATTTCTCTATATGTAATTGTGAAAAATTCCAGTTAAACACTTATTAGATATTTCCTTTAAACTTTTAAATAGTAAACATTTTTTTCAGTTGATTTGATATCTGTCCAAGATAAGCACTGCCCACAGATGGTAAATCTTAAGGTTCCCAGTTCAAACCCCACATGACAGGAACCATCATTTCTGACTATTTGCCTCCTACCAATGGGATAATAATCCTAATCATGTTGGGAGGCTTGAAATGGATGTGATGGTAGTTCTGGTGTGAGGAATATAATGAATCCATTGTTAGGTGCTCAAGTCACTTCAATATGTCTAAAAAATGCCTGTACGAAAAATTCCACCCGTAAAAGAGGCGTAAAATAGACGTAATTATCAAGCGGATTCCTTCTCATTTTACGCTAGGAAGCTGGTTGAAACTTATTAAAGCAATGAGGCGGAAACCAAGCGTAAAATAGACGGAATTTTAGGCGAATTATGTTAATTAAGCGTAATTTTTTTACAGGCGTAATCACTTGCCAGCGGAAAAACCAGGCGGAATTATTAAGCGGACTCCGTCTAGCTTTCCGCTAGTAATAGCAATGAGGCGGAAACCAAGCGTAAAATAGACGTAATTTGAGGCGAATTATGCTAATTAAGCGGAATATTTCTACAGGCGTAAATGCTTGTAGTTGAAAAACCAGGCGGAATTGACTAGAGGATTACGTCTCATTTTCCGCTTGTGAGCTGGTATGGAACCAGGTGGAAACATAAATGAGACAGAATTTTAGTTAAAAGTGAATGTATAATTGGTTGAATTCTACAATAATATTTCAATGCTTAACTATAGATCCGTCACAAAACAAAGATTCCCCATCAGGGCTTTATTCAATTTCTGCAGAAGGTTACTGGACAAAGTTCAATTGTGACCTTGACCTTTAATCTTTGTAACCAAAAACAATATGGCACTGCCCTTGGTCATGGGCAACAATAGTACAAAGACCATTATTCTAGGACACTTTGTTCCTATGTTAGAGCAGGGTAACAAAAAAGGTCTAAGAAGGTATGTCAGACAAACAGGCCGGGGTGAAACCAATATTCCCCTCTCTACTTTGTAGGTGGGGGCTATAATAAAGAAATAAATCTTTACATGTACAAATTAGTAAACAAAACAAGATCTTGACACACTATTGAGACAACAGACACAGCATGATCCCGTAACCTCACCTTTAGCACTTAGCGTTCTGGTGAGATACAAAACTCAGCTTAATTGATATCATATATTCTCAAGGAATAAAGAATAGGTCATCCTTTGGGGGACAAACTGAAATTCATATTCAGGGTTTCAACAAAATGTTTTTGTAAAACACCTCTGCCCTTGAAATGGCCTTTTTTTTTAAAAAATATGTTTGACCTTGAAGAATGCCTTGATCTTGATTGATGACTTTGAATTGACTGCTTTGTTCATGTAAAATATGAGCATTGTCAATCCAAAAGTGTTGAAGTTATAGGAAAATATTTGGTTATAAGGTTAAGTTTTCGCAGACAGACAGACTTGGTAAAACAATATGCCCCCTATCTTATTGATGTGGGAGCATAAAAATGTCTTTTTACTCAATTCTCTAGTTTTCAAGCCCCTGAGTAATGAAAACATTGTGTGAACATAGCAATTTCTCCTTTTCCCTACATACTAGGTACATGTAATAATATTTCAGAGTACAATCACTTTGAATTCTAGCTTCTTTGGAATTTACCTAAATGAACAATTACTCTATTCATTCCAAAATCAGGGTTCAACACTTTTTTGCCTTCAGCATGCTGGACCTTTATGTCCTAAATCTTACAGTATCTCCCTGATAATAACAAGTCCTTGATGGAGACTATATTCATTCATGAACACTTGAATTAGTATTCTAGTATAAGGAAAATAGTGAGTGAATAGAAGAAAATGCATATAACAAGCAATAATTTATTTTCTCACAATGTTTTCCTCAGTGGAATGAAACTCTTATGTGTTGAAATGAAACAACTAAAATTACATGATTTGGTAAACAAAAGCACAGCATGCCAGTACCTGCAATCAGCTGCAGGTGCTAGATAATGAAAAAATCAAAGAAAAAAGGGGCATAACTCTTACAAAAAAGATGCTATAGTTATACCACTTGATAGTTGGTAGCTATCGTGATAGTGAACACATGCCAAATTTCAAGTTCATATCTTCATTAACAAGAGATATGACCAAGGTTTAAGTTTGCCAGCTGCCAACACATACGCCAATACAAATGCAAACAACACCAATGTGATGATAATACCTTGATGTTTTGTTGTTAAACAGCCGAGCTGAAAATCTTGGACAAGTACTATAGGCCTGAAGAGCCTTTGACATGGAGGTTACTATCAATCCTCCAAAAGATCTACAGGTCCTAGGACAAGTTTTAAGTATTGATCACTGAAAATCCATAGTTACGTGCCATGAGCTCTGCTATACACAAGCCCAATTTTTACATTGACCTTAGAGCTATAGATCAAAATTTTATTTGAATGGCACAATTACTCAGACTTTAGATCTGCATTTTTTTAAATCTTTACCCTATTTTGTGTGTGCTCAAAGGGAATGAATTGATGAATCATTTCGAATGAGTACCCACAACATAGTATTTGATGAATAATATAAATTTTCATTTTGAAAGGGAAATCACTAGCTCTGTTGGCGCCAATGCTTGGCTAGATGATCCAGATAAAAAAAACTCAGTAAAAAGGGGCATATCACACAGTTTTCCACAGTAGATCATATAGTGAACACATATGGAAAATTTCAAGCAGATCTCTATATACAAATGTATTTTAAATAATGACAGTGATACAACGATAGCATGATGAAAAACTTCATTTTTTATGTTCTAGAACAGCCAAGCAAAAAGGAATGACAACTTTCACATAAGAAGAAGGATAAATTTATACATTATGTAATAGTACTTCAAAAAAAATTCAGAATTCTTTATTTTCAGTCTACAAATTATTCTTGATATTCATCCATTTCTGTTCAGTGAATCCTCTCTGTAAATTCCTCATCTATTTCAACCTTTTTTGTCCAGAATGTAAAATGACCATCAAGCCAGACTGGAATTGACATATTCTGAAAAATAAAACAAATAATCATCACATTACTTGGCCAAAAAACTATACAACTTTTTGCATTCTCTGATGAGAATTTTTTCAAACTATAGCTTGATATTAAAGCTTATATTTTGTATGTTCATAAAAGATAATATTAATAAGTTGTAAATAACAACTTATTAATTTCATTTTTTATGTTCCACATTTATTTATATTCTAGATTTAGTCCACAACTGATTTTCTTTTGAAAACCAGAAAACTTAAGTTCTTGGTAAAATTTCTTGCCAGAAATTTTAATTTCTCATTTCATTTGGCTAAATGAGATATCTTTGCACATGACATTCTGAACCAGAATTATCGCTGCAAGGGTTATTTAGCAGTTTATCTATTTGTAAATCTGTGATCTTTGACAATCCCAAATTGAGTAACCATATGATTTCTACACACTTTCTTCTCAAATATTTACTAAACCTAATTCCAAATACTTAAAGCGTCAAAATGTGAGAAAACTTTAACCAAATTCACTGTATGATTTGTATAAGGCAAAAAGTATCAAAACAATGTATTGAGGATGTTGAGCAATTTTTTTTGTGTTGAAAATATTGGGTGTGTTGAAAATATTGGGTGTGTTGCACACAGTTTCATCCATGTGTCCTACCTGAAATATTCTGTTGGGAAAACTCAAGCCTCAGCAAATTGGTTGTTTCAGGGAAAAAATCAATATAGTTTTGAAAAAAAAAAATGCACCAAAGTATTTTAAGTGAAATGGATATGTAAATACCTTTCATACATACTTGATGCAATCTTGTTAGTTTTCATAACCCATCTCCTCTCAGTACTGATGACAAGTAGCTTATTTTGTTGATCTTTTGATCCCTGAAAGTCCTTAAATCAGGTATTCTGCCCCAAACTGTTCGGTTAGATGATAGGCTGCTTTCTCATGGCCTCTTTTAACAGTTAATCAGTCCAGCATAATTCTCAGGGTTTTCACTAGCATCCAAAAGCCAAGAGTCAATGACCCTTGAGTCAAAATTTCCAAGAGTCAAAATGAAAATCTCACGCGTCAAAATGTGACCGAATCATGCATCTACCCCCCCCCCCCCCCACCCCACCCCCTCCCAGGAAAAACAAAACAATTAAAAATAAAATGAAAAATAAGTTTCAAATTTATTAAAAATGGAGGAAAATCATTTTAATAGTATTGAAACAGATAGAATTAGGTACAGGTATTTTTTCAAAAGGTGCCTGAAAATAAACAATAAATGATTTATCACCATCATAGTTCACCACAATTTTCAGTCATTAAAAAATTACTAAAGAGCTTAATTTCAGACTAAATTCTTGTTTTTTTGTAAGTACAATGAGGTGGAAATAGTTTTGAAGTTGCAAATGCTAGTAAAAGGTTCTGAATATTTCTATTTTTCTCTAAAAGAAATAGATTCCAACCACGAAAACCCATGACAATTGACAACAGATCCTACTCTTGATGTTTACTGGCTTCCTTTTTAGATACTGTTTGAATTATAGTGAAATTATTCAATAGTAGGCTGATTTAAGTATGAACAGAAGTAAAGCAAAGGGGTTTTAGCTGTTTTTCACAGGTGTCAAAAGACTGTTCATTACGATCGCCGATGCATATCCGATCACCGGAATGTGTTAATTGCCAATCATGCTAGGTGTTATTAGACCAATAATTTACTATTTTCCAATAATATGACACACTTCAATTAACCCTTGACGCACAGCTGCTATTTTTGAAGAGTCAAAATGACGCACCAGCTCAAATTGCCAAGAGTCAAAATTGCATCATTTTGAATTTCTGCGCGTCAAAACCCGGGGTCCCGGGTCAAACGAAAACCCTGATTCTAATAGGTTCAGGAGGACAAACTTTGTCTGAAAATTAGAAATAACGCTTGTAAGTCAGGTCAATACAGTAAATACACACTTTGAAAATTCATTCATATATTAAGGTGATTGCTTGAAAAATTATTTTAACTTATATTGTGAATAGGATGCACAGTGCTCTCAATAAGTGGACATCGACGTAATGTATGTCCAAAATTTCAGAAATTACAAGAAAATCAGACTCTTTTATGTAAAAAAAAAGTCTGAAATTCAAGAAAAACGCTCTGTTTTTTGACCTCGGACGACTATCAATAATCAACGCGAGCATACATTATAGCTGACAAAAACAAGTCATATGTAACATATATGGTATTGGACAACGCAATGCGTCATTACAGCTTCTGTCATTCTCTTTCTTTGTCAGATACAGATCGCTAGGGTCCTTTGATAGGCCTTTCGAAACAAATGAAATTCAAATCAGGGGAATATTCCTAAGATCAAACAGAATTTATACAGCTCTGACTGATAAAATTTCGAAATATTGCTTTGTAAGTGTCTAGAATAGACCTACGGGTAATTTAATCGAAGTGAAAAATGGCGCTACCGGAAAACAATACGGAAAGGTCAATCGACTTACCCTCGTCTATAAACAGCATCCTCGAAGAACACAAAAAATCCCAATTACCTCATTTAAAAGTTGACTCCATCAAAATGTCTGACGTGAGATTTGAAAAGGACAGTCATTTTTTGTCTTAGTTATTCAGATAATTCAGCATAAGTTCAAATATATTAATAAGTTTAGGTTCAACTGCCACAACATTTATTTGCACACTACCTGTATAATGTTCATCACCATTGGAACGACAGGACGGGGGGGGGGGGGAATAAAGCTTTGTTATATCAAAGGATATCGAAACATCGTAACTAAAATTTGGGTTAGCAGCATTTCCTAGGTCCATCATGCAAGAAACATCTACAGAGCAATTCCAAATAGAAACTTCAGTTCCGCATATTAGTTTCCAAAATTTATATAAAGAAATAAAGGGTGATTGAGCAACCAAAGTTTGTATCTACAGCCTAAAGATAAAGCTATAAATTTTAACCCTTGGAATTTTATATTTAAAGACCAACCAAGAATAATGGACTTTGGGAACAATTAAACTCATTCAAACAAGGAGAGGAGCATTTACAAAGTGTGTAGGAAAGGGAGGTGTTTGGAGGGGGGGGGGGTGGAATTCCTTAGTTTGTGAGAAAAAAAACCTTAAAATCGAACATAGAATTACAAAAATTCCTGATTTTGGCCATTATTGAGAGCACTGTACAATATATTCATGTAAACATGTTGCTGAAATAGGACATAGGGTCGAAAATTTATTGGTACGAATCTACAAAAATTAATACAATTTGTTATAGTTCATTTCATATAATTCTTCTATACCTTTGGGGTAACAAGGTTAATTGTGGGTTTAATAATATTTGGAATTATGAATTTTGGCTTAATTCATTAAAACCATGGAATCATTTTTCAATTTTTGCATTCCGAAGGACTCACTAATTACTGAGTTAAAAGTTGTCTTATATTCGTAAATAACTTGTATTGAGCCCAACAGGACAAGATTCTATTAAAAATCATCAAATTACTGCTTTTTACATACCTTCTATGTGCTATTCTTCCCAAAGTGAAAGGAAATAAGGCAAAAAAACATGTCAACGGAAATTTCATTTAAAATCGGAAGCCATCTTGGATTTCTATAGACTGGAGCTCTAGTCATTTTTAGACTTGGACATTATCAACTGCATTCGTTTGGGTAAAGTAAATAAGCTTGTAGATATTTTTTCAAAAATATTTTCAGAAACTATGGTTGTATTTAAAGATATTTACTTGAGAATAAGAAGATTTTTGTGAGTATATTCAGATTTTTTTTTGAGGGGGGTGGGGGAGGGGGGTGAAAGGGGGGGGAGCCTTCATATTTCACATGTAAAGGGATATTTTTGGATCAATTTCATGATGGGCCATTGAAATGGGCCAATGGCCCATGTCCCATTCATTTACATGTAAAATCTAAGATTTTGATGGGCCATCTGCAAAATTGATGGGCCATTAGGAAAAAGTGGTGGGCCCAAGAACCCTTTATACCTATCCTAGATTAAAATAAGCATCAGGTTTGAATAGGTTATATATGGGGCCCATCCAAAACTGTAATCAGATTTAGTCTAAAACAAATAGTTTGTCCTCAAAAGCAGTACGGCCCATCCCAAAATAATCCCCCCATGTATGATGATTGCTTGGGACAAGACCTTTCTCATGGAGTTCTTGGTCATCAGTCAAGGTCAAGGTCATTTTTCAAGGTCAAATTTGTAAAAGATTAAAACTTTTACATTTGCTCTAACTTTGTAATGGTAAGTGATATAGCATTGGTATTTTACATATGAATTGCTAGTGACAAAGCCTTTTTGTTGATAGTAGAGTCAAGGTAATTTGCCAAGGTCAAGGTCACACTTTGGAGTTCACTGAATTTCAGCATGAAAATATGAACATTGGACATAACATTTCAAGGGTAAGTGAAAGATTGATTGAAAGGAGTTTTACGCCTCTTTCAACATTTTTTCAGTTATATCACGGCATGAATTTTCCTCACAGTAATGTTTTCTTTCACATGAAATGTTTAAGTTAGAAAAATACGCCTCTAACAAAAGTTTAAGTTATTTTACGCTTGCTGAAAGTGTCTTTCCGCTTCCATAAAAATGCTAAGTTTGTAAAATCCGTCTCTAGAAAAAGTTAAAGTGTTGAAGTACGCCTGTAAAACTGAATAGAAATCAAATTCCGCTTTGAATTCATTTTACGCCCGTAATTTCTGATGTATTCCGCCAGTACTTTATGATGTAGCAGAGACGTAAATTAAACTTACGCCTGAGTTACAAGCGTAAATGACCATTTCCGCTTCAATTCCGTCTCATTTACGCCTATTTTCCAAGCGGAATCCGCTACAATTTTTCGTACGGGTGGTTAAAATCAGTGTAAATTCTCATTGAAACAAATAAGCTAATCCGATAAAGGAAATATTTTTAGCTCACCTGAGCATGAATTGCTCATGTGAGCTATTGTGATCACCTTTCATCCGGCGTCCGTCCGTCGGTCGTCGGTCGTCAGCTGTCGTCAGGCGTCCGTCAACAATTTCTTTAAACTACTTCTAAACTACTTGGCCAATTAACACCAAATTTTACAGAAATGTTGCTTAGGTGGTCCCCTTCAAAAATAGCTAAAAGAATTGAAATCAATGAAAAACTCTGGTTGCTATGGCAACAAACAGTGAAATTTTAAGAAAATCTTTAAAATTCTTCTTCTTCTCAACCAGTAGTCCTACAGACTTAAAATTTGGCATGGATGATCAGTTCATAGACCTGAATTAAAATAGCTAAAATCATATCTTTTGGGCCACCAGGTGCGGAGCACCAGGGGGGAGAGGGTAGTACTTTTGTGAAAATTTTGTAATCTTTAACCTTCTTCTTCTGATGAACCACAAGCCCTACAGACTTGAAAATTGGCATGGAGGATCAGCTCATAGACCTTAATAAAAATAGCTAAAACCATATATGTTTGGCTGCCACCAGGTGCGGAGCACCAGGGGGGAGGGGGTAGTACTTTTGTGAACAATTTTGAAATCTTCAACCTTCTTCTTCTTCTGAACCAGGAGCCTGACAGATTTGAATATTGGCATGGATGATCAGCATATGGACCTTTATAAAAATAGCTAAAACCATGACTGTAGATTCACCAGGTGCGGAGCACTGGGGGGGAGAGGGTAGTACTTTTGTGAAAATTTTGTAATCTTTAACCTTCTTCTTCTGATGAACCACAAGCCCTACAGACTTGAAAATTGGCATGGAGGATCAGCTCATAGACCTTAATAAAAATAGCTAAAACCATAACTGTAATGCCACCAGGTGCGGAGCACCAGGGGGGAGGGGGTAGTACTTTTGTGAACAATTTTGTAAACTTTAACCTTCTTCTTCTTCTGAACCAGGAGCCTGACAGATTTGAATATTGGCATGGATGATCAGCATATGGACCTTTATAAAAATAGCTAAAACCATGACTGTAGATTCACCAGGTGCGGAGCACTGGGGGGGAGAGGGTAGTACTTTTGTGAAAATTTTGTAATCTTTAACCTTCTTCTTCTTCTGAACCACAAGTCCTACAGACTTGAAAATTGGCATGGAGGATCAGCTCATAGACCTTAATAAAAATAGCTAAAACCATAACTGTAATGCCACCAGGTGCGGAGCACCAGGGGGGAGGGGGTAGTACTTTTGTGAAAATTTTGTAATCTTTAACCTTCTTCTTCTTCTGAACCAGGAGCCTGACAGATTTGAATATTGGCATGGATGATCAGCATATGGACCTTTATAAAAATAGCTAAAACCATGACTGTAGATTCACCAGGTGCGGAGCACCAGGGGGGAGAGGGTAGTACTTTTGTGAAAATTTTGTAATCTTTAACCTTCTTCTTCTTCTGAACCACAAGTCCTACAGACTTGAAAATTGGCATGGAGGATCAGCTCATAGACCTTAATATAAATAGCTAAAATCATGACTGTAATGCCACCAGGTGCGGAGCACCAGGGGGGAACTGGGTAGTACTTTAGTGAAAATTTTGTTACTTTAACCTCCATCTTCTAATGAACTAGGAGCCCTACAGACTTCAATATTGGTATGGATGATAAGCATATGGGTCTTAAATAAAATAGCTTAAAGCATGAATGTAGGGCCACCAGATGCAGAGCATTAGGGGGGAGGGGGTAGTACTTTGGATCAATTTTGAAATCTTTAAGCTTTTTCTTCTCCAGGATCAGGAACCCTACAGACTTGAAAATTGTAATTGGTGATCAATATATTGACATTAATAAAAATAGCTAAAATCAAGACTGTAGGGTCACCAGGTGCTGAGTGTCTTGGGGAGGAGGTAGTACTTTGGATCATTTTTGAAATCTTTAAACTTCTAATGAAGGAGTCCTACAGACTTGAAAATTGTTATGAATAATCAGCATATGGACCTTAATTGAATTAGCTAAAATCATGACTGAAGATTCACCAGGTGCAGAGCATCTTGGGGAGGAGGGGGTGCTTTGTTGAGAATTTTGAATCCCTACAGCCTTTATATTTGACATGGATTGATCAACTCATTAAAGAAAACTTTAAAAGTCTCAGACTCAGCCTGTATATCTGGCATAGATTAGCTGATCACAGACCTTTTATTAAAAAGCTTATGACCAGGGGAGGAGCAGAGGGGGGGGAGGATTATTTCAAATGTTATCTGATTGAATAAGTATAAAATCTCTTTTTCTGTGGTTGCATGGACATACCTAGGTAATGAAGCTTTTTTCTCAGGTGAGCGACCCAGGGCCAACGGCCCTCTTGTTTTGCTTTATTTTGAACTTTATATTTATACGGTGCATTTTATTTGTCCTTTGCAATACTCCTTAAAATGGAATTACATGTATGTGGTAAAGGAATGACAGAAATTATATGAATAAATAAATATATATTTTTAAAAACACATATACTTGCAACTCTTACGTATAGGATAGAAAACGAGAGCCGTGGTATATGGGAAATAGACACGAGCGTTAGCGAGTGTCTATTTCCCATATACCGCGGCACGAGATTTTCTATCTGACTTAGACCACGCTTTTCTTACACTTTCTGTATTTATTACTCGAACCTCTAAGTAATGAAAAAGAGTAAATATCGCTGTGATAATACTCTAATCAAGTGAGTATTTGCTGAAATCACTTATGAATTTATTACCGTTACCATTTTCCGAGTTTGTGCACTTTTGTGACTGTTAAAAGTATTCAGGAATGAAGAGCTGTAAAAAAATGCTCGTCAACTTTTTAAATGACTCTGCCCCCAAAACCTGTCGAGGTTCACATGCAAGAAGGCTACAACCGTATATCTGTAAATTCAACGCTCGGAGTTGTATCTGTGATATATGATTTTGAAATACTGTTCTCTGATTGGCCGATTCCCTTCAAGCGTGGTCTAAACTATAATATATATTGGTGGGGTTTTGTCCTGGTTGGGTTTTGTCCTGGTGGGGATTTGTCTGGTGGGGTTTTGTCCTGCTGGGGTTTTGTCCTACACTCGTGTGATCACACAACAACTTTTTTCAGTCAAAGTACACATTCAGGTAGACTTCAAATCATGGGGTCACAGGTTTGATCACTTGTTGTGGCTAACTTCCTTTCTGACATTTGTCTCTCACCAATGGGTGGCATTATTATATACAGTTCGTGAGCAGTTTGAGGGTCTGAAAGGATGTCATGGTACTGTTGGTGAGAGAAATGCTATGAATCCATTGTTAGGTGCTTCAGCTGCCCTTTCATGGCTAAAGAATTGTTACAATCGGTATTAAAATCCATATGATAAAAAACAAATCAAAAATATTCAAGTGAATCTAAGGCCTTGATTAGAGCCTTAGACTGTTTTAGGAAAGATGTTAATACGCATGAGGTCTAACAATGTTACTGAATTTATTTGGTATTTCACACACAGAATTACCATGTTTCCTCTCAACAACCCTCCAACGCTTCAAATTGATCTGATAGAATAAGTGACAGGCTCAACAGATATGAATTGTAGGAAAACCTGGAATGAAATTCTCAGGGAATCTGAAACTCTCAAGGTCAGAATAAGAAAATCAGTGGTTTTCTGTGCTCTTTATTTGCTTGTCTCAGACCCAACATATTATCGATGCAGGGATGAAAGGGGCTCATTACAGGTATTGCAAGTCTTAGATTAACAAAAAAATAGCAAGGACCCTCAAACTATCTGATGCTTGTCCCATAAAACTTTTTTGGGTCAATGTTAAAAAGAAAAAGATTAAGACGTTTTTAAACATAATGCGTCGCTTAAATATTAAAATGTTCTAACAGACATTTTTACAATTGGGAGAAAATCGAGTTTGAAATTTCAACTTTCAATAACTTTAACATTTTTAATCCCATTTTGATAGAAAAAAGACATGAAATTTAAAACTATTGGTTCTATTTGATAGTACTGTTTGTTGGATAGTTTAATAAATACTTTTTTGTTGATTATGATTTTTTTCATTTTCAGATAGAACATAAATATAATTTTGTGCCCATTTTTTTCAATATTAGAATGTTAAATGTTTGATAGAACATTTTAATTATTAATGATTTATCAATAAAATGCAGTAAAGACATGATATAAGTAGAATTCGCTATTCTGACTCGTCGATTGTATGCAAATGTATTGTAATCACAAGTCACAATACCGTATTCGAGTTATAATTGAGACAAGACTGATGTTTTTTTAAAGCTTTTATTCAAGTTGTACTAATTTCTAGATGATGAATCAGTTTATCAATTTCAAGACTCGTACAATTATATGGTCGATTTTTTAATCTTTTCTTGAACTAAAACTTTTTCTAAAGCTTTATATACATGCTCCGTTATCCAGAAAACCTGTCTAAATGACAGACAATAAGATCGAAATCGGATATAACCCCCATTTCAACATTTCTTATTGATTAAGGCAAGGGATGTTATCATGTGGAAAAACATTAAGAAAAAAAGAAATTGCTTGGTCAAACAATTTCTTCACTTTCTCAATGTTTTTTTCACAATTTTAATCTATAATGATCTATAATGACGCAAATTATTTGACGTCATTTAGGTAGATTTTCCTGGAGAACGGATTATATATATTTCGAACTGTTTTGAAAAAGGTGAACCTATCACCTTGTTCGAAAAGTAAGAAATAAAAAAGGATGAATATTTTTGCGAACAAGAACGAAGCATCCTATTGATAATAAATCAATAATCATTTGCTGTTAAAAGAATGAGGCATCCTATTGATAATAAATCTATAATTATTTGCTGTTAAAAGAATGAGGCATCCTATTGATAATAAATCAATAATCATTTGCTGTTAAAAGAATGAGGCATCCTATTGATAATAAATCAATAATTATTTGCTGTTAAAAGAATGAGGCATCCTATTGATAATAAATCAATAATTATTTGCTGTTAAAAGAATGAGGCATCCTATTGATAATGAATCAATAATTATTTGCTGTTAAAAGAATGAGGCATCCTATTGATAATAAATCAATAATCATTTGCTGTTAAAAAATGAGGCATCCTATTGATAATAAATCAATAATTATTTGCTGTTAAAAGAATGAGGCATCCTATTGATAATAAATCAATAATTATTTGCTGTTAAAAAAATGAGGCATCCTATTGATAATAAATCAATAATTATTTGCTGTTAAAAGAATGAGGCATCCTATTGATAATAAATCAATAATTATTTGCTGTTCCTGTGCTTGTTAAGTGATATTTGCCAATAAAATTGATAGAATGTATTCAGCATTTTGTCAATTTTGCCAATATCAAACATTATTTCAAATATTATTCTTAATGTATGGGATGTAATGGTTCTCAGCTGCTTGGATATAGAAAAAGATATGATATCTGATATGGGATTACTTTCAATATTCATTGAATACTGATAATTCAGTTATATTGAGGTATTAAACTAAAGAAAGGGGGTGTTCCAAATATATAGTAAAATGTGCCCACGCTTAGATTTTTATGATATTGTGGGTAATTGTAGTACTGGGTATACTGATTAAGAAAATGACTTTTTTTCCAAAATGAGTAAAGAGGGTCGACCATAAAGTACCCGAAAACACATCTTATCGAATGCAAAGGGGTGTCAGGAAAAAAATCATCTTGCAAGGAAATTTTAGAATCTGTAAAAAGAATTTGTTACTGATTTAAAAGACAATTGGTACCTTTATGTTTTTATATAGGTTGGGATCTTATGTCTGTTTCCTCCTAACAGATAACCCAAAAAGTTCTTGAAAAATTCATGAAACTTTGATAAAAATGAAATAATGTTCTGAGTTAAGGGGTTAAAATTTTCAAGTTGTAGCTCTAATCCAGTTATCAAACTCTTTTAAAATTAAGATACATATGTTCTTAATGTTTACAGAAAGTTTCATTGAAATCGAAAACCGGTAAGTTAGTCGAAAATCTCTTAGTGTTGAAGATAGTGGGTGGGGTAAGATATAGATTTCACCCATCGGATAATCTTAAAGTGTGCATAACTTTTCAACGGCTGTAGACAGGATGTTCATATTTCAAACATAGATCCTTTGTGACAAAGCCTATTCCAAAGATTAATCAAAATCAACTGTCAAGGTCAAGGTTAATTATCAAGGTCATTGTTATAAAGAAAAAAACTTCATTGAGCTTTGGGGACATACTTTGCAAAAGTAATGAATGATGATTTTGATTTTCAATCATAGTTTCTTTTAAACAAATGTATTTCAGTTTGTTCCTAACTCAAAGTCATTTGTGAAGGTCAATGTGAGATTTTCTTTTAAACAAACTCATTTCAGTTGTTTCCTTACTCAATGCCATGCTTGAAGGTCAAAGCCACATATGAGGATGGTGTTTAGGATTTGACACTACGTATTTTCTGTCACAATCCTGTAAAAGTTTATTGTTCTATGTTTTAAAGGTCCGTTTTAGAAATAAGATTCCTCCCAAGAAAACGCGAGACACTTTTAGCAATAAATCAAAATTTAATTGTAGGTTATGAAATGAAAAACAGTGTATGAAAAGAAGGAATCCCTTGTTACAAGCATTTTCTTCTTTTTATACAGTGTTTTCCTTTGGGTAATGAAATTGTCTAGTTTTTGGGATAGGCAATTTATATATTTGAATTTGTTAAGTTTACTAATGAAGATGAACAATCACTACATTCCTGAAGGACTTGCAGCATTCCGGCATTGCTGATACATGTACTAGACCTTCCTAAAATATACTTGCCTCCGGCCCGAGGGTTATTGTCTGTGCCGACCCCTAGTCTTTATTCAAATAAGAAATACCACTATAACAATAATAAAATTTGAAAGAATCTTTTTCCTTTGTAAATGAATGATTCTCCTAGGTCTTAAGGTAAATGTTGTTTGTAAACAAGGGGGAAAGAATGAAACTAAATCACTCATCTGAGTTTTATTGGTCACTGAAGTGACATTCTGGCAAAGATTCGTAGAAATTAGCCTAGTTATTGAGATGTAATTCAATGAAAAGGGTCAGCTTAGACATTATTGAAATTGGTATATTGGTTAAAAAGATGATGATGTTTTCATCCGCCAAGTCAAACAGATTTTTATGCCAATTTCAAGAACAGTGTTTGCAATGGGTTTCCAAAGGAATATTCTCGAAAAGTTGCATTGAAATTGGCTTGATGGTTCAGGAGGAAATGTTGTTCAATGATTTAATAGTGAAAAAAAGCCGTGGTCAAATTTATGGGCCAATCCAAATTTTGCGAAAAGTCTTTGAGAAGGGTTACTCAAGGAAAGTTCTGGCAAAGTGTCATTGAAATTGCCTTGAGGGTTAAGGAGGAGAAGAAGTTTTAAGAAATTTGGAAGACGGAAGCCACATGACGCACGACCTGCGACGGACTAGGGATCCTAAAAGCTCCCTTCGGGAATGTTGTGCTCTGGTGAGCTAGAAATAAGGAAACGATACAGTTCCCTATTACATTAAATTATATCTTAATATTACATTTATAATTAAACTAAAAAGTTTAAGAGATATTGTGTAGCCAATTTAGTGAAAGTAAGACTTTAACCTTTGAACTTGAGTTGCAACAAACGACATATTTTCTGTTTCTTTCTGATATAGAACTGTGTTTATTTAATCAATTTCAACCAAATAGTTTATGGTGATTCTTTTAGACATTTGGGACAGAAATAGGACATTGAACCTAAAAGAAACAAAAGATGTTCTAAAAACATTTAATTCCCCCATAAGAGCAAGCTGATGCCTTGTCAATTAACAAGGGCAATATCTAAAAAATATGATGAGTAGAGTTACGGTTCTTGTGAACTGTATATTCTCCTCAATAGATGAACAGACCAACAAAGAGTGGTGCAAATCAACAGCAAAATCTCAAATTTATCTCCTAGAGGATATTACCGGCCCCTTTTCCGTTGTCATTCAAATAAAAAAAACGTAATTTATTGTTATAATAATGTGTTTATATACTTTTTTTTCATAACTGGCCACGATACTTATACTTGGCCAGGTCGATGATATCATAAGGTTATGCATAAACATATTATGGCAATCTTTCATAAACCCTAAAAGGAGTATTGCATCTTAAGATCAAGAGGACCGTGATGGTCCTAGATCGCTCACCTGAGTCTTTTTGATCCCCGGGACATCACATGAATTAAATAGGCAGATGTAACCAATGTGACACTTTCTACATAAGATGAATACCATAAACTGTTTTAGCAAAGAGCAAGACAGATATGCCTTTTCGCTCTTTGATTTTATGTAAAAAGGGTTGCACCAAAGCCCAAATGTGACCCCAGGGTCTTGATATGAACAAACTTGGTCCATTAGATGATGATACATACCAAATATGAAAGCTGTCTGCCTTCTTGTTTCAGAAGAGAAGTTTTTCAAGATTTTCGCTCTTTGATTCTATGTAAAAAGGGTTGCGCCCGGATGGAGCCCAAATATGACACGGGGTCTTGATAGGAACAAACATGGTAGAGGTCTACTAGATGATGCTACATACCAAATATACAAGCTGTCCACCTTCTTGTTTCAGAGAAGAAGATTTTTGAAGATTTTCGTTTTTCCACCCGTTTGTTAAAGGTGAAGGGAAAGTTTAGGGTGGATTTTATTTATTTGAACAACTTTGGTAGAGCTCGGCCCAAGGAACATCCCTGCCAAGTTTCATCGAGATATGTATATCTTGAATAGGCTCGCATGTTTGTTTATTTTTGCTAAGTTTAACCTTTTAGGTGAAATTGGACGTAGAACTTGAATGTGTATACATACATACTTTTAAGCAATTTTTATTTTTGGGTGTGTAAAAAGTTGTCAAACAACATAGGACTTTTCATTTTATATATTCATTATCTTAATCACAATTATAGGCTTTACAGTACGTGAAAACTATGCATATGCAATGCATAAATTGATAAGTATTAAGAAATTCTAGCATATTAATCTACCCCATCAACTTACCTAAACATGGATGACCTTGACCTCAGAGATTTCAGATCTCAAGTGATTTGATTCATTATGATGTCACATATGAGTAGTGTATCTAGAAAAGGACTGAAGTAATTGGCAAATATAATTTTTTATGATGTGCAGACAGATAGGCAAATTTCTAAGAGACAGACAGACAGACAGATAGATAGCCAGTCACTAGCACACAATATTTTTCCTATTCTTTTCTACTCAGGAAAATAAGAAACAAATTCTGTAAAACTTACTGTAAGATACTATTGAAATTTTTGCAAGGATTAAAGAAAATCAAGTAAATTGTATTTTTCATCTTACCCCACCCACTTTTTCAACATTGGGGTAAAGCAAGGGCTGTAATTTGACCAGTTTAGTGATACAAAAAAAACATCTAATGATGTAGATGCCTTGACTAGTAATTATTTTCAAATTTATATAAAGATAAATGCATAGACATTTAAATAATGTCTATTTCAGGGCATAATACAAGATTTTGGATGAATTTTGAATCTAAAGATATTTATTTATAAGCATAAAAAATAATGTTACCGGTTTTCAATCTTCTTTAAATTTTTACACAAGAAAGAAGGATAGTAGAGCTTATTTTTTGAAGAGTAACTAAACTGGACTAGCATCAGAAGGTACTAATCTATGCGCTCAAAATTTATATTCACCTCAATTTTTTTTAAAAAAATAATTAATTTTTATATTCAAGAGTATAAAAATTCGTCAAACAACGTAAAACTTGCAATTTATATATTCATTATCTTAATAATAACTATAAGCTTTACAGTACATAAAAAACAATTCAAAAATTGACAAGTATAAAGAAATTATAGCATATTAAATTACCCCACCCACTTACCTCAACATGGATTAAGACAAGGGGCTGTAATTTGACCTCTTTTTGAGATATTGACAAATGAAAGTTTGTTCTGTGGTACATTTAATGTGTAGTATGTATTTGCAAAGTTTCATGAAAATCTGTGCGTGGGCACTTTTGGAACACCTCCTTTTTATGTTTCTAATAAAAACAAATATATGGGTTTTTTAAACCAGAAATCTATCTTAACTTCTGATTTTCTGAATCAATATTTTGAGTGCAAAAATTGACAGTTTTCATGGCATTTTAACTAGTCTTGCTTAAGTTTTTCCACAATTATTAATAAAAAGAAGGCAGTGTAGGTTAAGATCAGGCTGCATGTATGCGCAGGCCAATGTTAGTCTACACTGTCTGACAAAGTTTTGTGTATAGCAGCAAATTATCATGAACACATCATTAAACTTAGATAAAAGAAAGAAATGAACAAATCTTAGTAAAGTGATTCTAAACCATTATTTTTAACACAACTACCACTGTTCTTAAGATTTTTTTGGGTGATCTTCCCTTTGATTGCCAATTTTGCATAGATTTTCCATAAAGGCAGCATCACTTATAGGCATGAACTTAAGCATGCTCTCTAAATCTTTCTTTTTTTCCTTCGTCAGGAAGGTCTCTTTTTAGCTCACCTGAGCATGAAGTGCTCAAGGTGAGCTATTGTGATGGGCTGCTGTCCGGCGTCCGTCGTCCGTCGTCCGTCGTCCATCGTCCGTCGTCCATCGTCCGTCGTCAAACTTTACCTTGTGTGCACTCTAGAGGCCACATTTTTGGCCCAAATGTCTTGAAACTTGGTCAGAATGTTTGTCTCCATCAAATCTCGGTCAAGTTCGTAATTGGGTCAGGTGGGGTCAAAAATGGGGTCAAGGGGTCAAATTTTAGAAAAACCTTGTGTGCACTCTAGAGCCCATTTTTGTGGCCCAAATGTCTTGAAACTTGGTCAGAATGTTTGTCTCCATCAAATCTCGGCCAAGTTTGAAATTGGGTCAAGTGGGGTCAAAAATGGGGTCAAGGGGTCAAATCTTAGAAAAACCTTGTGTGCACTCTAGAGGCCACATTTGTGGCCGAAATGTCTTGAAACGTGGTCACAATGTTTGTCTCTCTCAAATCTCGGTCAAGTTCGAAATTGGGTCAGGTGGGGTCAAAAATGGGGTCAAGGGGTCAAATCTTAGAAAAACCTTGTGTGCGCTCTAGAGGCCATATTTTTTGCCCAAATGTCTTGAAACTTGGTCAGAATGTTTGTCTCCATTAAATCTCAGTCAAGTTTGAAATTGGGTCAAGGAGGGTCAAAAATGGGGTCATGGGGTCAAATCTTAAAAAAACCTTGTGTGCATTCTAGAGGCCATATTTTTGGCCCAAATGTCTTGAAACTTGGTGAGAATGTTTGTCTCCATCAAATCTCGGCCAAGTTTGAAATTGGGTCAAGTGGGGTCAAAAATGGGGTCAAGGGGTCAAATCTTAGAAAAACCTTGTGTGCACTCTAAAGGCCATATTTTTGGTCCAAATGTCTTGAAACTTGGTCACAATGTTTGTCTCCATCAAATCTCAGCCAAGTTTGAAATTGGGTCAAGTGGGGTCAAAAATGGGGTCAAGGGGTCAATCTTAGAAAAACCTTTTGTGCACTCATAAGGCCATATTTTTGGTCCAAATGTCTTGAAACTTGGTCACAATGTATATCTCCATCAAATCTCGGTCAAGTTCAAATTGGGTCAAGTGGGGTCAAAAATAGGGTTAAGGGGTCAAATCTTGCAAAAACCTTGTGTGTACTCTAGAGGTCATATTTTTGGTCCAAATGTCTTGAAACTTGGTCAGAATGTTTGTCTCCTTCAAATCCCGGTCATGTTCAAAATTAGGTCAAGTGGGGTCAAAAATGGGGTCACTGGGTCAAATCTTAGAAAAACATTGCGTGCACTCCCGAGGCCACATCTTGGGTCCAAATGTCTTGAAACACGTTTGTCTCCATCAAATCTCAGTCATGTTCAAAATTGGGTCAAGTGGGGTCAAAATTGGGGTCAAGGGGTCAAATCTTAAAAAAAAGAAAACATGTTTACTCAAATATCTTGAAACTTGGTCAATATGTTTGTATGAAACCTAGGTCAAGTTTGAAATTGCCTTGAAATCTTACACAAGTTTGATAGAGGGTCAAAAAACGTTTTTTAGTACTTTAGAGGCAACATTTTTAACTGAAATGTCTTCTTCTTGATCTCTTTGACTTTTGTTTAGCCATGCATCAGGTGAGCGCTTTAGGGCCAATGGCCCTCTTGTTTCAGATTGCAAGCTTTGGGAAAATTTCTTTTATTTGAAAACACGTTTCTTGTCTCTTTTGCAATAGCAGTTTCTTGGAAAGAGGATCCTTCATTGAAAGAAACCTTGTAGCCCACGTGGTATGTTAATTCTGAATAAAGAACTATAGATTTTACCCTCGTGAATGGAATTACTTTAAAGTTCAACCCTCCTGCTGCTGCTTGAAAATCATAGATATGCCTTTTATCCATTTGTATGACTTCCATAAAATCGTTTCTCAACGTTTTTAATACCCTCATAAAACTGAGCAGGCTGTATATTTCGGAAATTTTCAAATTTTTTTCGATATGCGAATGTATGTTATCAACTTCCTGAATTGATGAATGTCCTGGTGTACACAATTTCTAAACAATTTTCTTTACAGATGGATGGTTCATCATAAAGACTTTTAACGAAAAACACATGATAGAGTTTCTATTTTGGGAAATACACGAATCTGACCATAAAGTGATTTCTGATGTGTCGGGATACTCTTCTAACACCTTTTCAAGTATTAAATGCAGGGCACTTGCAATCTCATTGGCGCCTCGCCCTGAAACCACTTCATTCCATACAACATTGTATCATATTTTTATTCCTAGAACAATGGCCCGTCAAGTTGAAAACATTCAGCTTTCTTTTGTAAAAGAAATTTGACACATTACTTCTTGGACAGGAAACAACATTTTCCAAATCAAAACAAATAACCAAATGATCACTTCTTCTGTCACTATCTCGTTCGGTTTTGGTCTCAATTCTATCCTTCATATGATCATCATACTTAGTTTTCATAACCGGAGGTATTTCTTTCTTTTGTTGAAGAATTTTCCACTCTTCACACGTGTCACAACGATCTTTCTTTGGTGTATAGAATCCAATGTTAAACTCAGTTTTGAAAATTTTTCTGTAAACATGAATGGGCCGGACCTTTCTTCCATTTGCTTTACATTTATCACTGTATAACGCGTGCATTTTCGATACATTTAATCCTGGTTCTAAGAACTCTTTTCCTGACGAAGCTCTACAGTAGTGAGAGGGAATACGATTAAAGGAATTAATATGTTCTTTTATACATTTGACGTCTTCAGTAGGAACCTTTCTTTTGCTGTGTTTTCCTCTTAGGTCCTCAAATTTAGCCTTTTCACTTACTTTACTATGGAACCATTCTATACGTCTTTGGCTGATATCTAAAGTAGTCAAGTAATACTCTTTACACACGCGAATTCTTTCAATATTCTGTCTGAAGAAGTATTTATAGCTGAATTTTCGTCGTGAATTGACTTTAGAACCTCTGTTTTTAGCTCACCTGAGCACAAAGTGCTCAAGGTGAGCTATTGGGATCGTAAAATGTCCGTCGTCAGTCGTGCGTCGTGTGTCGTCCGTCGTGCGTCGTCCGTCGTCCACAATTTCTTTAAACATCTTCTCCTCCTAAACCAGTGGGCCAATCTCGATGAAACTTGGCAGGGATGTTCCTTGGGTCAAGCTCTACCAAAGTTGTTCAAATAAATGAAATCCACCCTTAACTTTCCCTTTACCCTTAACAAAAAGGGTGAAAATATGAAAATCTTTAAAAATCTTCTTCTCTGAAATCAGAAGGCAGACAGCTTTCATATTTGGTATGTAGCATCATCTAGTGGACCTCTACCAAGTTTGTTCATATCAAGACCCTGGGGTCATATTTGGGCTTTGACCGGGCCCAACCCTTTTTACATAGAATCAAAGAGCGAAAATCTTTAAAAATCTTCTTCTCTGTAACCAGATGGCAGACAGCTAAAATATTTGGTGTGTAGCATCACCTAGTGGGCCTCTACCAAGTTTGTTCATAACAAGACCCTTGGGTCATATTTGGGCTTTGCACGGGTGCATCCCTTTATCTCTTATGAGCACGAAGGGTAAAAAAATGAAAATCTTCAAAAATCTTCTTCTCTGAAACCAGAAGGCAGACAGCTTTCATATTTGGTATGTAGCATCATCTAGTGGACCTCTACCAAGTTTGTTCATATCAAGACCCTCGGGTCATATTTAGGCTTTGCCCTGGCCAAACCCTTTTTACATAGAATCAAAGTGAGAAAATCGTTAAAAATCTTCTTCTCTGTAACCAGATGGCAGACAGCTTTAATATTTGGTGTGTAGTATCACCTTGTGGGCCTCTACCAAGTTTGTTCATATCAAGACCCTTGGGTCATATTTGGGCTTTGCACGGGTGCATCCCTTTATCTCTAATGAGCACGAAGGTTAAAAAAATGAAAATCTTCAAAAATCTTCTTCTATGAAACCAGAAGGGAGACAGCTTTCATATTAGGTATGTAGCATCATCTAGTGGACCTCTACCAAGTTTGTTCATATCAAGACCCTAGGATAATATTTGGGCTTCACCCGGGCGCAACCCTTTTTTACATAGAATCAAAGAGCGAAAATCTTTTAAAATCTTCTTTAATCAAAACCAGAGGGCACACTGCTTTCATTTTCGGTATATAGCATCATCTAGTGGGCCCCTACCAAGTTTATTCATATCAAGACCCTTGGGTCATATTTGGGCTCCACCCAGGCGCATCCCTTTCAGCTCATCTGAGCATGATGGGTGAAAATTGGAAAACCTTCAAAAATCTTCTTCTCTGAAACCAAAAGGCAGACAGCTTTCATATTTAGAATGCAGCATCATCTTATGGACCTCTTCCAAGTTTGTTCATATCAAGACCCTGGGGGTCACTTTTGGGGTCCACCCGGGTGCATCCCATTTTACTTAGAATCAAAGAGCAAAAAGGCATATCTGTCTTGCTCTTCGCTGAAAACGTTCCATGGTATTGATCTTAGGCAATTATCTTCATTTTGACATCTGCCTATCTAAATAATGTGATGTCCCAGGGATCATAGAGACTCAGGTGAGCAATCTAGGACCATCTTGGTCCTCTTGTTTATCTCCTTGTCTGTTGTGTTGGCATAAAATGTGGATTTTTCACTATCTGTTAAGCTCCAAAAATGGTTGAAAATGCATTGCCTATCCTTTGTGGAAAAATACTGGACACATTTAAATTTACACTTTCCCTGACAATCCTTTTTCACTTTAACCATTCTTGCAGACACTTGCTTTCCAGCGGTTGATTCATACTCTTGCCCCATTTGTCTTCTACGTTTTCTAACATTTTGTTTCCATTGGTCTTCGTTTTTGAAACGTTTCCTGCCCTTACTGGTGTTATGATACCATCACTTTCTCTAGATGAGCCTGGTATTTCTGATGAATCTATAGTCACAATATTTGGGTTAGCCTTATCACTTTCTTTGTTGTCACTATTAGGTATATTATCTTGGTCATATTGAAAACTTCCTGTATTTGATTCTAAAATCGATTCGAAATCACTCTCAACAAATAAATCCATATTATTGTTTTCATCCATTTCAACTTCAGTCTTGTCTGTTTCGAATTCAAAACCTATATCGATATCTTCGTAAGAAACACTGTCCAACATTCTCACAGCTGTAGCGAGGTCAAACTTCTCCATATTTGTATACACCAAATGAACAGTCAATGTAAACTAGTTCAACACTATGATAAAAATCACCTCTAGATAAACCATCTTCCAGTGAAAGCTGAAAGTGCAAAAGACTATCAAAACAATTTTCAACGACACATTTTATGTCACCAATACTCAGTTTAACACCACACACGTCAATAGTTAGAAGCTTTTTCTCACAGGTTATTATACACAGTACATTTGGTGAAATATTTGTGAATGACAGGTAAAGATGATCCAGTCTATAGCAATCTTTTATTGCAAGAAAGTCATTATCAACAAGATTTTTACACCCACTCAAATTTATCACCTGTAAATTAGGCGTCAGTCTTAAAAACCCTAATGTAGACAATGGCACACTTTCTAATGCTAACCAAAATAAAGATGTTGTGCATTTTAACTCTCTCAAAAATACAAAGTCAAAGTAGGTGGAATGTGAAACTGTCGAAACTTCTTAGAATGAGTAATAATCGTTCTTAGATCTTCTAGACGTATTGTCAGTCCATGGTTAAATTCAAAGTCCTCCCAAAGCAATGAGCTTGACTTTATTAGTTGGTAAAACCGCTTGCATGTTCGGTTAACTGTAGTCAATAGCTCACTGAGACATAGAACATAGGATTGTAATGAGAACAATATCTGGCAGTAATAGTATCAACCTGAAAGAAAAATAGAAAAAAATCCTGTTGAAAAAAACATAGGTAAATTTGAAAACAAATGAGCATGAAATAAATAAATTATTGAGTAATAGGTAAAAGTGGTTCTCGGGTATTTAAGTACATATAAAATTTTCTTAAAGTTTGCAACATGATAAACACACGATAAACTTCTCCAATAAAAAGAGTAACCTATTTAAGAAAATATTGTATTTTCAAATTTATGAAATAATCATGGATTGTATTTCTCTTATGCATTAATAGTTCTTTTGATGCAATAGTCCAATTTAGAACAATATCTGATAGCTCTCAGAATTAATTCGTCGACTTTACCATCCGAAGATTGATCCTCTTTGATGAATAACTTTATCTTAATTTTTAAGACATTTTGTAATCCTTTACATTTTCTACTTATGACAGACAATTTTATTGTGTAATTACTAATGAAATTGAACTACATAAACATTATTTTCTAGTACTTACATTATATAACAGCAAATGCATGTGTGCTTTTCCTTGGTAAACAATCATGGCGGACTTTCAGGAAGCGGATGAATTACACCAATTCTATTGGTTATAAATCAGATAGAACATTCAAATAATTTCTTTACTTTCATCTGGAACAGTTTAATACTGAACAGTTTTGAATCATATGACAAAAAATGCTACCTTTATTGGTTGACATTAATAGAACATTATAAAGATGAAATGTAGGTGAAAATAGTACAGATAGAACATTCTGTTACTGGAAATCTCTTGAACTAGACCTCCTTCCAAAAATATGTAAGCACCATTAGATAGAACACTTTAAGACGAATCCAACGGTACCAAAATCTCAAATTTCTCAAAAAATCAGTAACACCAGTCTAATATTAAGGCGACGAATGGTCTAATGGCCTTCTTGTAAAATCAATATTTTTTTCCAATGTCATTCTTCTGAAAAGTGAAAAGTGCTTATATCTTGCTCAATTTCGTTTCTAATAAGGAAGGGAATATCATTGTATTGAATTCACATACTTAGAATTTATAATTCTGTGGTGGTAGGGGGGGAGTGAAAGAGAGAATGGGTTATAGGTTTCCACAAATACATCCTGCTTTATCATAACATCCAACCCCCCTTAACTATGTTTGGGGGTTTAGAGGGGTCAGCTTTATCCGTGGGTCGGTCCACTGGTCCCTCTGTAGCTTTTTCTAGTCTGCTCAATTTTTCAGCAACCAAAGGGCGGATTTCATTGAAACTTCACAGATGTGATCAGTGTCAGGCAGAGATGTGCAAGTGATATATTGGTTATGATCCATTGACTTTTGACATAGTTATGGCTCTTTGATGGAAAATGACTTTTCACTATTGATATTAGCACTTACAGGGGGGGTAAGTCCTTTTTTGCGACAATTTCATTTCAATTAATAATACCCTAACTTAGCCTGCAAATCAACAATTTGTATATTTGATAATGAAAAATACCTTTGACCATATCTTGAAAGGGAAGCATTTTATATTCCAAAACAACAGACTCTTTATTCTCTTATGAATCCTAATGTTACGTAAATTTACGTAAATTTAATTGCTGTTATTTCTAGAACAGTTTTAATGTGGAAGTTACCATTTTAGTTGAATTATAATGGTTGAACGAATTATTAACAATTAAATTCTAAGAAATTACAGAGTTATAAAGATATCTAAATTTCACAGTGTCAAAAGAGAATCAGACCGATCTATATTTTTGGCTCTAACTGCTCTCTGATGCAATTTTGAAAACCTTAATTTGCTGTTTTGTGTATATAAATCATTGTTGATAATAAAGAAAATTGCTTGTGTCAAGCAATTTCTTCATTTCAACAATGTTTTCAAGACTATTTTTCTCCATAGGTGTCACAAATAGGATTGCTGGGAATGGATGAATAAAATATTGAAAGAGTGGATAAAGATGCCTGCCTGTTATGGAGTATTTAAAGAATGATTCCTACCCTATATCTTGATTTGAAACTTCTATTTGATTACAGAATTATCAAAATTATTCAATTTCTTTACTTCTTTACTTCAAGAATGTTTTCCAAAGCTTTTTATGCCCCCGCATCGAGAGATCGGGGGCATATTGTTTTACTCATGTCCGTCTGTCTGTCTGTCTGTCTGTCTGTCTGTCTGTCTGTCTGTCTGTCTGTCTGTCTGTCTGTCTGTCTGTCTGTCTGTCTGTCCGTCCGTCTGTCTGTCCGTCTGTCTGTCCGTCCATCTGTCCGAAAACTTAACCTGGAAACTTAACCTTGCCATTATCTTCAAGCCTATTCAAGATACAAAGCTAATATTTTTTCTTCGAGAAATGTCAAATTTTGGATAGTCTTAGAAAGTATTGACAATTTTGAAAAAGCTGATCGCGACTTTTAGAAAAAAAATCAAAAAAAAAAATCAGAAGTTAAAGAATGATTTCCGCCCTGTATCTAGATGTGAAAATTCTAATTGGTTTGAAGAATCAATAATGAGTTCAGAGAGAAACTTTGTGGTTAGGAAGCTGTGAATTTCACTTAGAATGTCGGAACGCTATTGTTTTATCGTGACTGCCCATTTAATTAAGTTGGGAAAAGAAACTTGGTTATTTCTTGAGGCAAACATAAAACACTTTACGTGAAAAGATGTAGAGAATAACATGTTAGTGGCTTAAGGTAGTAGACCCGTAATAGTACCACAATATTTCAGAACTTATGATCTTTTCACAATGTTGACTGAGGTTTCCTAATGAAAATCATTAGAAAACCTTGGTCAACACTGTTCAAGTTTATAACTCCCGAAATGTTGCGGAACTATTATGGGTCCACTGCCATAAAAAATCAATGTTATCTGGTCAAGGTTGGGAGAATTTATCATGACAAGGCTTTGACAAGTTATGTTAATTTCAGCAGCCGATACCAGATAACATTGATATTTTAAGAAACTTACATGTTATTCTATTTATCATGCAATCATTTTTCTGCGTTTAATTATAATAAACCTTTAAAAATCAAAGATATTCAGCAAAAGTTGATGCAAATTTTTTCTAAAAATAGACTGAAAAATAGACTAACTGATATCAAGTTTTGTTATCAGACATGTGATATCAGGTCAATACAGGCTTCTTTGCATGATAAAATGGTAGTATAGTATTTCTCCTAATAAACACTCACAGGGCTATACATAACATGGTCCTGCAGCTTTTGTTTAGTATACATTTAGTAATTTGACAAAAACAATGAAATTGATGTCCTTTATGCCCTTTTCTCTTAAATGTTAGGTAAATTTCCTCTAAACAATCATATAAATGATTGTTTAGAGGAAACTCATCTCAAATCAAAGAAGAAGTCACAAAAATTTAAAGAGGGTTTTCTTAGTAAAAAATGTACAGGTGCTACTTTTACGGGCACTATTATTAGAGGAAATACGGTACATTATAAAACTTGATTTATTGAGATTAATGAGACCTAACAGAGGTTTCATATAGTAGTCAGTCAAGAATGTAAAATATGCTTTAAGAGGTCGGTCAGTTATGTAAATAATTTCAAGCGATACACATTCTGTAGATGCAGAGGTCAAGATCATATGATAAGGTCAAGGTCATCTGTATCGGACAAAGTTCGGAAAATATTGCTGTTTCAAGTGCATTTTTGTTTCACCAATCACATCTTTTTAGGGCTTGATTAAAATAACTATCTGAATTTTAACCAAGATAGGACAAGGATTAATTTCAATTTAAGGAATTAAATAATGCTGTGAAATAAACAAGTCATGTGGATAATAGTTTCATCAATAACTGAGGAAAAACAGAACTTTAAAATTGACTTAAAAGAGGCATTCTGGAATTGAGCTCTCAAATCAATTGATTACATTTAAACTCTGGGGAATGATGGGATTTCTCACATATAAATAGGAGAATAGATGGTTATACAATATAGGGAAAACAATTGAGTGAATTTACAGAAGAAGTATTCAAGAGAACTTAACCCTTTCCTGTTTTACAAAATGTTTGACCTGTCCAAATTCAAAAGTTTTGCAGACGAAAATTTAAAGTGGATTTAATTTGAAAAATAACCATTCAGTAGGGTAGAAAATAGTGTGTAAAAAGAAGAAATTGCTTGTCAGAAGCAATTTCTTCTTTTTTCACTATGTTTTCTCAATCATAAAATCACTGGCATGTAAAAAGCAGGGATTAAACAGCAAAGGGTTAAGTAATGCAATTTCTTTCACCATTTTTTAGAATATTTGAAGAAATCTAGAACAATCTTTATTTTAGAAGAAAATAATCAATTACAGATAATGCTGTGTTTCCATTATGTTCCAGGTGGCCATGGCTGTCCCGTTTCTCCAAAACGTGGCACGGCATGGAACTAATGTAATTTATGTATAGCATTTACTGCTTGAGAACTCAAACTAGAATGAAGCTGATCTCTGAATTTCATCTATTTTTTCTCAGCCTGCATGCACCGTGACAATGGTATCTTAACTTAATACACCTTCAGCATGGTGTACCAAACACCGTCACACACCATGGTACGCCGTAACGCCGCAACAAAATGTGTCATGTTTACCTTAGCTTGCCGTGAAGAATGAGATGAGATCTGAGACATCCATGGTGAAACGCAACAAAACATATGGAGCAATTGTGGCTTACAGGGCTGCAAACAATCTTCCCTTTGCACTATGGATCTCTTCCAAGTTTAGCCAGGGTTACAATGTTATGTGCTGTCATTGTTTGTTGTGTTCGTCCCATGTTGTCACGTTTTTCATTTCTGCCGGGATTGCCGTTGCAGATTTTTTGACAGTTAAAAAATTTGTCCTTGGGGCCATGGCAGTCCTGTTGTGTTACGTTGATTATCCTGTTGCTCTGTGTTGCCCCACGTTCATCCTGTTCTAGCCACGGTTGTCTGAAACGGGGCTGCCATGGTTGCTGGGAGCATAGGAAACGTAGCATGTTTAAGAATCTTATGGAGTTAAAACATTATTACTTTATCACCTTTTTATTTTGCCAATATCAAGCAATGGGGTATTATACAAAAGTATGAAATTTGGACCTAATAATTTTATAAAACTTTTTACATGCTGGACTATAGAATTTACTCATTTAGTTTGAGATTATGAATGTTATAATTACCATAAAAGATGCTATTGATTACAGTCAAACCTGTCTTAATGACCACCTTCATTCAGCAAGCAACCTGTCTTAAGCAAGCTGCCACCCAGTTCCTAAAAGAACCATTTGCACTAAAATTGACCTGTATTAAGCAAGCACCTGTCTTAAGCAAGCTCTTTTTGGATGTCCCTTAGGTGCTTGGTTAAAACTGGTTTGACTGTAGTTGTTTTTTAAATAGTAGCTTAAAAATATATTTATTCAAATTCAAATATAAAATTAGAAAAAATTCTAGTTGAGTACAAAAAGAGTTTCATAATCTCAAGCCCTGGTCCTGTAATATTTCAGTTCCAATGGAGATGTGTCTATAGAAATGTGCCAGACTTTATTAAGAAATAAATAGGGTTGTACAACTCCCCCAACTCTTGAGAGAAGAAATATTGCATCAATGTAATTCTAAAACCTCGTAACTACAGCTTTGATCAAAGCTGTAGTTACGAGGTATTGGAATTCAAATGACCATTTTCTTCTATCAATAAAACCGGAGATGAATTTTCACAGATTTTATCACAGAAATCTTATGCCGCAAATCAATTCAGTTGCAGCGAAGCTTGTATTAAAACTGTCAGAATTTTACTATCTTTAGATTATGTCTAGTTTCGAGTTTCTTTTTCATTTCTTGACAAAAATTACTTTTGAACAAGAAACAGTGTCACTTTCTTCCTATTTTTAAATGCTTGTTGAAAGACGCCACATATGAAGTAATCAACTGTGACAATCTGGTATCCGGCAGGCTGACGGTGCCCACTTCTTTGCTCGAAGCTTTAACTCTGAGTGACTTGAAACATTGCAGTTATGTTTCTCTCATGATTACAGAATGTAATGTATAAGAACCGCAACTCTACCTAGCTTAAATGTTTTAGTTATTTCTCTTTGTTGTTTTTTATACTTGGGCATCCAGCAATGAAACAGCTGTATCTTGTATCAATATGCCATCTTGTTGGACCTGAATTCCCTTCAATATTCAGTAGAGCCTGTCTATATTCTTTATTTAAGAGGGGGTAAAGCGGATCTAAAATCTTTATTTTTCAATGAAACCATGTGTTGTTGGTACTCATTTGAATTGTCTTGGCAAGACAATTCCAATGAGTACCACCAACATAGGGTTAATGCTAACAGCATTTATATATTTAAATCTAAAATCCTAAATACCCTTTATATCTATAGATCTGCTATATTGGAAATTCATTTTTAACATTACATAAGTGATAATATTTTGTTTCAGTGTTTACAAGATCAATTTATCTTCCATAGAGTGAACAGCAAAAGCTGTATTTCTATGAGTGGCACAGTCAGGAGTGAGAATTATACAGCTTTTGTTATGCACAATTTGAATAGTTTATTGATCTTACACAAAAAATAAACAATCTGTCTATTTCTTTAATGCAAAAGCATAATTTCTTAAAGTGCATCACCTTGCATGTGATTATTAAGCAATGTCAGGAATACAAGTTTTTCATTGCATTACCAAAGAAGCTCATCTTATGCATGGTTTAGATTGCAGTGCTCACTTGTGCTTTGTTTTAATGAACTCTTGGCAAAAAGTATTCTAGTATAAGTCTTGCATCAAAAAAAAAATTCAGCGTTGAACCATTTATGAATACAGTGAAATCAAACAATGAACTTTTGTGTAATAAAACCTGTTTAAGAAGAATTGCTGTTTGTTTCATTGGATACTATTTAAGTATGAATTTCTCAAATTGACATGACATCTATAATACGGTAACTCCAAAACTGGTGATAGTCTCTATATTTCGTCTATTTTACATAAAGTCCTATGAATTTAAGTGAATCTCTGGCCAGAACAATAAAGGTTGATTATTTGTTTTTGAGACCATAAAAACAAATACCCAATGGACTTTGATTATGCAGGAAGCATTTGATTAGTGAATATTCTAAGGAAAATATCCTTGGAAATACTCAATGATTTGCTTCTAAGGTAGTGGAACAGTAATAGTTCTGCAACATTTTAGAACTCCTGATCTATCACAATGTTGACCCAGGTTTCCTAATTAAATCAATAGGAAACCTCGGTTAACACTGTTAAAGTTCATGACTTCTGAAATGTCACAGGACTTCTAGGGTTCCACTAACTTAAGCAATTCCCAATCCTGATTGTTACCTGTTAAATTTGAACTATTATATGTTTTAATTGCAGGTGAAGTTTCAGCCCTATATAAACACTTATCTGTTTTTCAAAATTTTGGACCTGTCCAAATTAAAAGGTTTTGCAGATGAAAATTTGAAAAGTAATCATTCAGTAGGGTAGAAAAAAGTGTGTAAAAAGAAGAAATTGCTTGTCAGAAGCAATTTCTTCTTTTTTCATAATGTTTTCTCAATCATAAAATCACAGGCACGTAAAAAGCAGGGATTAAACAGCAAAGGGTTAAGCAAAAGGAAGTGAGTGTCCATATAGGACGTCATTTGGAGACCATTATTCATTATTTCTCATAATTACTTCAAATAATGTAATAATTTTTGCAGCAAGGCCTCACAAAATTACTTTCTTGTTTGAGTCTATGTATTGATTTTCGAGTTGTCTGCCCTCTATTTTGATATTACCTTCATTGAAAAAATATCTTTTTCACAAGCTGAGCATTTAATAAAATCAGCTTCATTAATATTCCTGGAGTCAATATTAGATCTACAGATATTTTTTCACTTAACCTGAGTAGGCAAAACTTAATAGACTGATCCATGTTGAAGGTATCACGCTGGGCTAGTTGTAATTCTGAGTATAATACGAAATTATTGTCCAAAATGAAGAAATTGTTATAAGTAATTTCCTCATTTCTACAATGTGTTTTTAACCCCCCACAGAGTCAGCTTGTCTGTCAGTTGGTCTGTTCATCTATAGCTGAACTATTGAGCAGATTTCATTCAACCTTTGCACATGTGATCAATAACAAGCAGAGATTTGCAAGTGATATTCTGGTCATGATCAATTGACTTTTGACAGAGTTATAGCCCTTTGATGGAAAATGGCTTTTCATTATGGACAAGCGTTTGTAGGGCTTATTAGTCTGCTTTGTGACAGTCTATTTTTTCTTGATGGGACATTTAGTAGTGAGATTGTGCAGGAATGTGATAAGTAAAAACATTTTTGACAAAGCAATGTAAGCTATACTCAGCTGTTAAAGCATTTTGTCTCATTTCCAATAGAATAAAGAGAATAATCATTTGTTTTTTTATAAGTAAGATTAATTTATATTTCATTTCATGAGCCATTAAAGCTATATTTTCACATGTTGCTCTGCTACTCTTGATGATATAGCATTTGTTGTTCACTCAATGAAATATAAATCGATCTTACACTCAAACAAACTATCATCCTGAGTTGATATATGTGACTAACTGTTAAATCTTTGTTTTCCTTGTTTCTTTAGATTGGAGTACCGTGAACTTTCTGTATCATGAAATTGAATTTGTTATGATTAAGCAATATATAGAGGATAATAGTTTGTTTCAGTGTTAGAATGATCTATATTTCATTGAGTGAACAACAAAAGCTATTTTTTCATGATTGGCTGGGCCACAAGTGAAAATACATCTTTTGATTTTAATGAAATGAAATGTCATTCAATCTTACTTGTAAAACTAACAATTATTCTATTTCTTTAAAGCAAACATGAGACAAAATCTGGATCTTTATGTAGATGAAAAAATTACAAAACACATGCAATCAAAAAATAAATATAAAAGACAGAAGTAAGACATGCAGCCTTCATTGAATGGATGAAATGCGATGTTGAAAAGATAAGCCTTATTCTTTGATAAATAAATTGGATCTATATGGAATTTAATAGAAAATGGAATATTTCCCCTGGACGGATGCAAATAGAATTTCTCTGGATATAATTGTGTGTTGGGAAATAGTCGTTTAGAATACATTGGTTATTCTTTTATTAAGATGAACTAATTTCTTGAAGGAAAATAATGAAATAAAGTTTGTGAACTTATTAGCATGTGTTTAAATATGTTACTTCATGAAAACTTATTCAAAGCCACAGATTGTTTTAAGCCACCAGAATGATAACGCTCAAATGGATGTAATTCATCATACACAAAGTGTGAATTTACTTAATGGAATTATTTTAAATGTTTCAAGCTTAAGTGATGTATCGGTGATTGTGATATGGTAACCATGGAAACCAATCAAACTGTTACCATGGGATCCGGTGATGGTGGAGTCAATCATGAGGACTTTGCCCTACGCGAGGATTCTCTCATGTACATAGACGAGGACCCAGATGACCTTGAACTTTTACAACAAAATAATGTGTGTCGGAAAAAGTGTATAGTCCGACTGGATAATGCAAGATACACCATAGGTAGTTATATAGGTGTTGTGAATAGGCTAGGTCTAATTTACTAAGATTTCTTATTTGATAAACCATAAAGGTGATCAATATTCTTTAAAATCCATAAACTATTATCCATAAATTTAAAACCCCTGCCAATAAGTTCAAGAACTGATCCTTGTTCTAGCATAGTTCTTTAACCAATTCTAGAACTTGTTCTTGATCTCTTGTTCAAGAACCTAGAATGTGTGTTCAAGAACTTAAGTTCAAGAACTAGCTCTAGAAGTTCAAGAACTAGTTCTAGAAGTCCAAGAAGTTCTTAAAATGCCATTTTATGTGTTAGAATGTTCAATCTTCAGGCATTACAAATAGACTAGATATTATTAAGTAAGATTGGCTACATGATGGACCATAACAACAAACGGTATTATCTAAAGTCCATATTTTCCATATCACCCCCTGCACCAAAAGTTAAATGAACTGGACCTGGAAAATTAAAAGGCAGTTCAATAACTTGAATATCTAGACCAAATAAAAGCTCCACTGGACAAATGCCAGGGAGCTATTGTCATGGCAGAGTGTTGGTCATGTATGCGTCTGTGCATCAGTGCGTAAACTTTTCGTTAAACATCTTCTCTTCCTATTGGTGGATTTTGATGCTACTAGGCAGAAATTATTATTCCTTGGATGACCCTTTTCTTAAGTTGTTCAAGACATTTGGATTGACCCCCAATTATGGGCAGGGTAGGGGGTGCTTATTTTTTTTGTAAAATCTTCTCCTTCAAACCATTGGCCCGATTTCCATGAAAATCGGCATGAATGATCCTTAGATGACCCTCTTCTAAAGTCGGTCAAGAAATTTGAATTGACCTCAAAATATGGGAATGAATTTAGGGCAGGGCCTATTTTCACTATAAAATATCTAAAAATCTTCTCCTCCCAAACCATTGGCCCGATTTCAATGAAACTTGGCATGAATGATCCTTAGGTGACCCTCTTCTAAAGTTGTTCAAGAAATTTTGATTGACCCCAAATATTGGCATGGCCAGCAGGACTTTTTATGCTCATCTGTCCGTCCCCAGCGATTTCTCTTGGGCCAAATCATATGAAACTTACTATGTGAATTTTCTATGATATAGTGTGGATGCATCTGTTTCGGTTTTTGGATTTGAGGCCTGGTCACAGGAAAAGGGGACTTAGGGTAAAATACAGTTTTTCTCAAATTTCTCTTAGCTAATGGTCAGAATTTAATGAAATTTCATATTTGAGTAACAAATCAGATGCCCTTTACTATTAACAATTTGAAATTTTCGTACTAAAAATATATCATGGAAAAGGGGGGCTAATATTTGTTACCTTTACATTGGCTTGTAAAATACAGTTATTCTTTCATTTCTCCTAGTCTTATGTTCAGAATTCGATGAAATTTCACATATAACACCTTTTTTGTGTCCTTGCAATCCGACCATGGAGCATATCTCCTAAAGTATAATAGCTATCAACTTGAAACTTTATGGGTGGATAGATCTTATGGAGGAGAAGTGCATTGCTCAAGAACTACAACTATTGCTTGCATAATTTTGGAGTTATTGCCCTTTGTTATTTTTTATACTTAGATTATGTCTGGAGCATATCTCCTAAAGCATGAAAGCTATCAATTGAAACTTTATGGGTTGATAGTGAGATCGGGGGGCATATTGTTTTACTCATGTCTGTCTGTCTGTCCGTCTGTCTGTTCGTCTGTCTGTCCGTCCGTCTGTCCGAAAACTTAACCTTTGCCTTATCTTCAAGCCTATTCAAGATACAAGGCTCATATTTGGCATGATGATAGATCTCAATGATCCGCATCTGCTGGTACCAAAGTCAAGGTCATGTGACAAGGTCTAACTTTGAAAAAAATTGCTGTTCAGGGGGCATTCTTGTTTAACAAACACATCTTGTTAATACTTGCAAAACTTTAAACCAAAAACGTATCAATGATAATATGAGCTTGTGGGTGACATTTCCAACAATTTCACATGGAAATAGCAAAGCCTCAGGTCAGCCTGTGCTTCTGCACGGTCTGACCATAGTCTTCACTATGTGACTTCTTGATAGGGAAGGTCTTGACCTTTCCTCAAACAGTCGCCAAGACATTCTTCTTGCATTGTGAGTTGTATAGGCTGCTCAGAATTCATGCCTCACACACATGTGAAATTATAGGATTTGTCACGCACAGGCTCGTATATCTTCATGCAATATCAAGCTACAGTGCTCTTATTTGGCATGATGATGGATCTTATCAATGGGTATCTGCAGATACAAAGGTCAAGGTCACAAAATAAGGTTAAGTTCATCTGTCAAGGAAAAAGTTCTGAAAAATTTGCTGTTTTGGAGTTTTTCCTTCAACCAGCACCTACATTCTTTCCTGAGCTATGGAGGCTGTATGTAGTGCTCTTGTTTCCTTTTCAAAGACATGCAGCTGTTTGATGTCATAGATGTAATGAGGATTTCGGAATTTATAGGCACGAAGAAGGTAACCAACATAGAATAATAATAATATCTATGGCTCAGTGCGAAACAGTTGTAACTCCCTATATGTTTATAGGGAGTTACAACTGTTTCACGCTGAGCCATCAATATATAAGTCTATAGGATAAAAGGGATATGTGGAATGTGACAAAAGATGAATGTCCTCCATCTGCTTGGTTTTATGATTTGAGCATTGGTGAATAATCAAAGCTTCATAACTACAGCTTGAATAAATAATCAATGACATTTTTTGAAAGAGGATTTACTTCCATTACACACCCCCAGTGAAAATTGAAGTGAAATTTCAGTGAAATTTCACCAAAGGGCTAGGTTCACTAATGGACAAAAATGGCCCTGTTTAAACCGAAAAACAAAATAGTTCATTTCTAATTGAATATAGCATAAAAATCTATTTAAATATATAATCTGTCCGAAAAATGCGAATCCAACATCAATACATTAATATTTCGCAAAATTTGATATGCCAAAAGTAAGCATGTTTGGCCGTTTTCGACATTTCTTCGCAGATTTTTGCCTGTTTTATGCAAATTAAAATATGAAGTAAAGAGGGCGCATTTATGAAATTCACACACAGACATAATACCTATTCAATTAATATTATATGAAATTTTCATAAATGCGTCTTGCTTACTTCATATCAAAAAAATGAAAAATCTTTGATAAAAGTCAAGCGGCGAACGGAACAAATTACTGAGTTCTGGAATCCTTGGAACTCGTAATTGTTGCCTCTTTTTTCATTAAGTACGCAGTGATGAATATTGACACGTAAACTTTCGAAATTTTTCGTCATTAAGATTCCGAAACTCGTGAAATTTTAAATCCCAACCCTTTTTATTCATCCTTTTATCCGGTAATTACACAATCCGAAAATACAACAATTTCAAGGGACGCAACTCAGCCTACCCGGAAACAGTGGTGTCATTGACAACCGACAATTTTGCTAAAAAGAAAAGAAATGCAGTTTTTCTAGAACATCATGTAAGTACAAAATGAAAATTACTTTAAAAAGTGTGTAAGAACTATTTTAAACTTTATGTTTAAACCGACGACAAGCGAGCGCCTGCATTCAGAAGCAAGGCAGAAGTGCAGACGAGCCTCGGGCATTGCCAAAGAACGATGATCTTTATGAAACAGATTTTCGTTTCATTAATAAAAAATGGGTAAAATAAACGCTTTTCTAACAATTTTCAGAAATTAAAAGCATTTTTTATTATGATTTATCTGTATTCATTTTGATTTGTTATGAATAATATTAATTTTTTGTCCCCACACTGGAACAGATTCAATGGCCTAGTGGTACACTACCTTGCCTATCACGCCGACGACCCGGGTTCGATTCCCGGCTGCTGCCTTTTTCTTTTTAAACATATTTTAACTTTATCGTTTTACCATCAAAAGTTTCATTGTAAAAATTAAACTATGTATGAAAAAAGGTAATGTTTAAAATCTTAGTTTAACCTTGATTACTTTAAACTTTTTTCATTGTAGGTATGGTGTTTTTATTTTTTTTTCTCTCTGATCAATATTGACTAAATTGAACCAAAGTATCAAATAATCACACTAGTTAGATTATTTTAAAACCGTAAACTAAATCTTCAGATAATTTAATCAATATGGCAACATGGATGAGCAACCTGGAATATTTTGATAATATAACTTGGATAATTATGTAAGAAATGAAGGACATCCTATTGTTTGTCCCTTAGCATGATCACGTCGTAGGGCATTCTAATTATCACTAATTATAGTTGTAGGTTATATCAATTAATGCAATTAACGATACTACCTAAAATGATAATATAACAATGAGGCTGTAGTTGCAGGTTTTTGATCTTTCACAGATATAACTCAACCTTAAACTTAGGTCTAATCATTCTTAAAAGAGTTTGTCTTAAATTAGATCTTTTTTTTTAAAAAAAAAAATGCATATACATATTTTATCAATAATGTATTTTCTAATTTCAGAATGCCACTGGTAAAGTGTATATTGTGTTCAAAGGGACTGAAACTTCACCAGAGACGCCCTGTCAACAAATTAATACAAAAGTATTTGAGAAAAACCTTTCTTCTGGAATCTAGTGAACAGGACTGGATATGCAGCCGATGTAGTAGACCCTCATATCCTGGATGTAAAAATGCTTCATCTACCACTAGTTATGCCCAAAGCAGTACCCCGCTTTCGCCTGAGCCGACAGTCCAACCTACCAAACTACAAAGTCCTCCATCAGTGAGACTGAGTATCAAGTCAACTTCAAAAAGTCATGCGTACTGCTTTGTTTGTAAAAGGCCTGGTCCAAAGTTAATTGTCGTTCCACCAAATGTAAGGATCAACACATTTATAGAACATGATATATTGATCACCACAGATAGCAGATGTTGTCCTGTCCATTTAAACAACACACTTAACAAGTTTGAACCATCAATTTTACCCAACCTGAGAACAAATGACCACCTATACCTTAACAGATCATCCATCCTCCAACTCTTGAATAAAACAAAACAGATCATTTTAGATTCCTCTTCAAACAGAATTACTTTCGATAACTTGGCTACCTATACAGATGAAGACCTTACCAATCTCACAGGAATTACGAAAGATCAATTTCAGGACCTACATGGACATGTCGTAAATAGTATCAGAAACACCCCTTCAAGAACCACTCTAACAACCCTTGGTATATTTTTGATGAAGATGAGATCTGGTTTATCAAACAAGTTTCTTTCAACTCTCTTCAACATTTCTAAGTCCAGTATAAGAAGAGCTGTAATTTCAACCAGAAAGGCCCTTATGTTGGACTTCGTTCCGCACCATCTTGGATTTACTCATGTCAGCCGAGAAGAAATAATACAGAACCACACTCGAAAATTGGCTAAAGATTTATTAACTCATACCGACAATCAAGCAATTCTAGTACTGGACGGAACTTATATCTATATTAACAAAAGTAACAATTTTCAATTCCAGAGAAGATCCTATAGCCTCCATAAAGGTAGACCTTTGGTAAAAATAATGATGATTGTCTCTACAACTGGATACTTTATTACAGCGCTAGGACCTTACTTTGCTGACTTTAAAAATAACGACGCCTCCATTCTCACCAGTATAATGACCAAAAATGTTGAAGCAATCAAAGAGTGGGTAAATGAGCATGACGTGTTTGTGGTGGACCGTGGGTTCAGAGATGCCATTGATCTGCTGCACGATTTGGGTATTCAGGCAGAGATACCTAGATTCATGACAAGGGGCGAAAAACAGATGCAAACAGAACAAGCAAATGCTAGCCGTTTGGTGACTAAGGTAAAAATACTTATAACACAATGCACCTTGTATTTTTCAAAAGAAGTGAAAAAATCCAAATTATGCAGTAGCTCCTTATGAGAAATAATTTTTGAATGTTATTAGAAATAATTTCTGAATGAAGTTTAATTATTCTAAAATACATAATAAAGCAATAGGTACTTTTTTGCCTATTTTGTTGATCTTGATCGAGAAACAAAGCTTTCTAGGGCCAAAAACTCAGTCTGAGAGGTGTTTAACACCCCTTTAGCAACCTAACCGTTATATCACCTCAGCTATGAAGTGCAAAATTTAATGAAGTTTCAGTAAAACCAATGAGAGTATTTGATGAAAGATATGAGGTATTGTTAGTGAAACAAACATCATTAGGAGAAAGCAGATATTTTACATCATTTCACAAAAATAAAACAAAATATTCCATTATATTTTCTTTTCTTCGCTGACATTAAATTACTATTAAGAGATGAAGAGCGTACTTGTTGATTTCATGGGAATATGAATCTCAAAAATTTAACACACTAAATGGTTACGTGAAACAGATTCATACATGACTGTGATTAGGATTTTTAGTTTCATATGCCCATGAAATCAACAAATTGAGGGGTCTGCACAACACTTTTGTCAGTGCCTATACATTTATAGGCACTTTCAACGGTATTGCACTTAGCCCTCGAAATTATCTCATAGTATCTAATAATTAAATTTCATGAAGCAAAAATGATCCACAATGAAAATATTTCTGAAGGGACCACATTGTGTGGAAGCTTGCAAAATAGCTGTGTAGTTAAAAATGTTTTCATTGTGGGATTAAACCAATAATCCATCTAATCAGAATGCGTAAATCTTGGTGAGCACAACCGATATTAAATCTATAATGTCAATATTTTTGTGTGTTTTGAAAGGGACAAAAGCACTCATGATAATTATAATAATCACACTAGTGCATGAAAAATTAATTTCATACTTCCTTGAAATAAAAAGAAGTTCAATCATCTCTTATATAATTTGATACGAGTTAGGTCCATTAAGATTTGTGCATTTCGACTGGCTGAAAAATTAGTTAATTCATTAATCTCATCCAAAATCGCCACATATGTTTTATAAATGTATATTCGAATGTATATATGAATATATAATTTTTCAGGTTAGATGGATTGTTGAAGCAGCCAATGCCCGACTGAAGTGTTGGAAATACCTATGTCACATACTACCAACAAATCAAGTTCCAGCCATTGGTGATTACGTCCGCATCATCTGTTCCTTGTGTAACAAGTATCTACCCCCATTGAATCCGACTCAACAAAACGATGAAACAACTGCACAACAAATGCTTGACAGATTTTCAAAAACCAATGATCTACAGAGTTATATCGAAACCAATCATCTCGAAAGGCGCAATATTTCAAAATGGGAGGATGTGGAAGATGGCACTTTAACTGATTTCCCTGAATTAGACGAAACCATGCTCAATATAATAACACTCGGAACCTACCAGTTAAAATTAAGTTCTAGCTACATACAAGAATACGTGGGTGGAGATTGCACATTCCAAATATATAAAGATTCCCAAGATTTGCTTCGTGTTAGGCTTCAGAGCCGCCACGTATCTTCTAGATCATACCTATTGTGGATAAGATATGATAGCGACCACGTGAAAGCATGGTATTGCAAATGTAAGGCAGGTGCCCGTACACTTGGAACATGCTCCCACGTAGCTGCTGTCTTATGGTATTTGGGTCGAGCTTTTCGCAGAGGTGACAATGTGTTTGGTGTACAGGACTGGGGTAGATTTGTGGAAGATGCTGCAGATATCCCTCAATCTGTAGACTCATCAGATTCTGATGAAAGTACAATTGAGGAATAGAAGCAGAAACTCTCTTATTTATTACCTGATTTGAAAAACATGTATTAATGTATGTAGCCTTTCATAACTTTATCACAGGAAACTTGTTTTAGCAGAAGAAAAGTATTCCTTGTAAGCAACATTTTAGCTTAATACTACAGTACCAAGTGTGTTTTTTTTCGCTTTTTTCTAATATTAAACCATTTCAACTAGGTTCGATATATATGTAACTCAAAGCACAATGTTTTGCATATATTTGTAAACTAGGAAAATGTATTAAATTTCACTATTCGTCGTCATTCAATTTTTGTTGAGGCTTTCAAATTAGATCATTTGAATGGCTGAACATTTTTACTGGTACACTGATAAATAAAGAAAGAAGTTTTATGACAAAAGTGGCTAAAATATTGAGAAACTGTGTGAACTGATAATAGTGTTTTATTTTTTCGAATTCATGAAGTCATGAAACAAAATCAATACACTTATGGATAAATCAACTTTACATATTCATAAATGTAGTTTAATTATGTTTTCAGTTTCACACCTCTACAAATTTCAATTAACTATATTATTTTCATCTCATGAAGATCACCAGCAATCTCTTTGATGTTGGTACTCACAAATTGTCAAAACCAGATATTGTTACAAACAACATTTATTTTTTATTCTAAATATAAGGCAAATGGGATAATGACGATATTAATGTGTTTCTAAATGAGACTACTTATCCAAAAAACGCTGTTTTCAGCTGTAAAAATGTCTAGTGGTCATAATCTAGCCTTTTTATTAAACAGATATCAAGATTTAAAGGGAAAGTATGTGGTTGCTATGGTAACAATGAATCTTCATTTTTCATAACTAATTGAAACTCCACTTTTGTAAATCATTTAAGTATGTAGTGTATTTTAAATAAAAGAGTTGTTCAACCACCGTGTTACATCAAATGAAGTATTTTACTATTAATGGATACTATTTTTAGTTTTAATTAAAACGGTTTCCATGGCAACTAAATTCTAATAAAAGTTTTTTTCGAAAGATATCATATTACTTTATATGACATCTCTTTATGAAGATGTTACAAGTGACAGCAATCAGTTTTATTACAAATTTGCCTTGAAAAACGCCTTTTTACAGGTTTGGTTGGTTATTGTTGCCATGGTAACATAGAAGAAGAAAAATGCGACTTGTTATTTATTTTTCATCTAGCATAGACCCAAAACTATCTTTTGAAAATGGTTTTGAGAAAAATCTTGACAGGGCCAAAATCACCATTTTGTGAACCTAGCCCTTTCAGTGAAATTTCAGTGAAATGTTAAAATATCACTGAATCTCAGCAAAATGACCAAATTTCAGTGAAATTTCAGTGAAATTTTGGCAAAAAATTTTGAAATTTCAGTGAGATGTTTTTTCTTTATGAGGCTAGAATTTCAGTGAAATTTCAGTATTTTTTTTTTTAACTTATGAAATTTCTTTGAATATGCCAACTTAAAAAATGTGTTTATAATAATACTGAATCTTTATAAAAGCACTAAAAAAAGTAGGAACACAACAGATTCACAACATAATTGTAGCAAAAGACATGTTTATTAAGATTGTCAGAAGCAGAAATATATAGCCTAAAATGAATATACTTTTGTGAACATTGTGGACTATTCCGTTCCTAAGCTTAAAGGAATGAACATGTTTAAAGAAATGCATGATTTCTTCCCTCTTATGAAGCTTTATATTTCTCAAATTGCTTGAAAATGTCAATTAAAAAAAGATACAGACAAAAATAAATAAGAACAAAAAACACACATATATATACTATGAATATTTTTTGTTAACACAACAAGTATGTTTTTTTCTTCATTTATGCAAGGAAATCTATCATACTACAACCACAATATCTGTTACTTTAGCATAGATATATTTCACTACTATAAATATTATCTGATAATGGCTGGGACAATTTCAAGTCAAAAGAATCTCTTAAAAAATATTACAGAATAATAAATGATATTATGTGATTTGTAATGAACTATTTCTCATGCAATTAACCATTTTCATTTTTAGTTTGTCTATTAGTATTATTTTGTTAAATAGCAAATTTAAATGGTAAAATGAAAATTTTCTTTATGCCGTGGAGTAAACAGAAATTTCCAGTCTAAAATTTCTAGTCTAGATTAAGTCATGTGATCGATAAGAACCAATGAAAATGTTACACGGCTAAACTTATCACGCGCCATGATGCAAACGACGGAGGTGAGATTGTGGGCTCATTTTGTGTATAATAAAAAAAATATCCGTAAGAGATGGCTACGTTATGCTATTGATATGCTGTTAATATCATAATCCAACCGAAAGACGAGTTACAAACCGGAACGTAAAGAAACACGTAAGTTTTTGAAGTGAAAATAAACAACTTTCAATATCAACTTGACCTTGCTATTTCGCGGATTTGTGCAAAATTTGGCTACAGTTTAAATTCTTATTCCGTAATGAAAAAAAAATAAAATAAATAAATTTGATTAAATAAATATTCTTTACTTGTCTTTTCAGCAATGATAAAATCCTCAACCAATGTCATTAAATCGTATTTCAAAATGAAATTCTTTCCTTGGAATGACTATCAAAATGGAGGTCAGGAATTCTCGTAGAACAAACAGTCAACTGATTCTATTTTTAGACTACACGGAATTCCCACAGCTGTTAAAGTATCTTACCCTTTAGATGTCCCGTGAAATAGAATAAATATTTTAAACCTCAAAATCGTTATTAACAAGTAAAGAGTGTTTATAAATGGAGATGATATCAAGGTATTTATGACTTGTTAGTATTTTACTGGTCATTGGTAGTGTTTTGTGCCAGGAAAACATTCATCTGCACCATTGTTGTAGAAGAATTTTAATTAAAAAAATAATAGGAAAAGAAAGTGTAGAATGTCTTCTTCCCTCAGAATTAATTATTAACCTCCATAATATTTTCAAAATCACCTAAATATTATCTTAACATGACTTAAATAATTCGTAGCTGATAGGTAAAGTGTAATAGTAACTGGACAAGCCATTTTTCGGATATTGATAAACAAAGAGACATTTATTCGCTAAACCAAACAAATGTATTTATACCCATCAGAATTTATGATTAATACATTAAACTGAAATAGATTTGACAAATAATTTATGAATCACAAAAAAGAATATAGATTTTTTTTCACATTTTTGAAAAAAATATATCTTTCTCAGATTAAATTTGACAGAAATAACATCAAATATCAATTTAGCATTTTATATGAGAAATGATAATCTCCCCTTTTGATAGTTTTATTAGAAAATGTATTTAGAAATTTGCTGATTGGGAGGCTTTCATATATAGTCTCTCAAAACTGAGTAAAATTCACAACATATTTCTCTTATTAGTATCAATAAGAATAGATAGATCATATTCAGTGATATTTAATAATTTAGACTTGGTATTTTATTATTTTGAATAAATACAAAAAAATTCATTTCAGATAAATGTCACTCAGACATGTAGGCCTAACAGCATAATACTGGTGCCATGTATACATGCAAGATTGTCACTGTGAAAACAGATATGTTCAAGTAATTTGTAAGTAGAATAAGATGACACTGTATCAGGGATAATTCTGGCTCAGAATTTCATGTGCGAAAAATCTCTTTCATTCGGAACTTATGAGAAATACCGAGTTTTCAAGGGTAAATTGAACCAAGTCCCTTGTTAAAAAGATATTTTGCTGTGAGATTTTTCTCTCATTTAACCAATTTTGATGAGATTTATGGCAGAAAAATGAGAGAATTTACACAGATCTCACCCAAAAATGATCCCTGCTGTATTCATTATTTTACTACATGTCCACACATAATAAGATCAAGGGTGTAATGTTTTATGCTATTTGTCCATCTTTCTGACTGTCTATGAAAACTTGATGCGCCAACTAAAAATTTTTCTATAACCTGGACACTATTCAAGTTACAATGTAAAAAAAAATGCATAAAAGTTTCTTTCACCATTCCATTCCACATATTTTGATGTCAAGGTCATCATACTAAGTCAAATTTATCAAAACTAAAAATACTGTTTCAGGTCTTATTACATGCCATCAGGGGTGGACACATGTTCATCTTCTATCTCTGATCTTAGTGAGGAGAAAGAATTGCAGTATCTAAGGACCCTAATTCTCGCTAGCTTCAGTGTATTGTACCCCCAAAATATATGGGGGGGGGTATTAGGAGTTAGCTTGTTGGTCGGTAAATCTGTCTGTTCATAGTTTAGTCCATCCATCCATTTGTAGTTTTTATGTGTCCATTCAGTTTCTCAGCAACTAATGGGCAGATTTCCATTAAACTTTACTGATGTGATCAGTGTCAGGAAGAGATATGCACGTGATATTTTGGTTATGATCCATTCATTGACTTTTGTGTTTTGACAGAGTTATGGGATGATGGAAAATGGCTTTACATTATTGACAAGCACTTGTTTTGGGGTAATACGGTATTAGTCGACAGTCTAGTTTATCAAGCTTTTGCAGTTGGGATGGTCATACCCAACATGACTCTTAAAGATTGATTTCAATATGAAGTATTCACACTTACAACAGTCCTTTTATCATTATATCATTAGACCTTGAGCTTTGAACTTTTAGATTTAAGAAAAATTCGTTCAAATGGTAGTAGGCTTAAGAATAATTGTAATTGAAATCCATAAGTGCAAGCTATTATATATACTTACCTCCACATTTTCAGTTTTCTTTTATATTGCAGATACAACTCAAAATATAGTAAAGGGATAAACCTTATAGTGTAACTGCTGAATATTTTGGAGTCTTGAGAAAAACATGAGTGAAGAAGATAACAACTGTAGCCTTAAAAAAACAATAACATTAAGTTAGATCTGGAACAAAATTATGTATAGTCCAACCATGGAATTCGAAAACGCGGGAAAATGTGGAATAGCCAGGAGTAGGGGTGGACTGAACTGAAATTTAACAAGCGTGAGATAACGGTACTTAATCACAACTGTAATCATAGATATGTAACAATGCTATAAAATGTGAAATCTGGTGTTGCACTATTTGGCATGATATTGCACTATTTGTCACAATATTTGAAAGTCTATAAAATTTGTCACCAGAAGCAATTTCTTCATAAAGTTTGATTGTAATCATTTGGCTTAATGGATAAGACCTTATCTAAACACATTGCCTGCTTAAAGCATTCTCTTCACAAAGATGTTAGATCATTATCATATGGTTTCATGGATTAGAATTTTATCTATTAACACATTGTACACTGCATGCTGAGCTATCAGCCAATCTTATTAGAATGATAACTATTTGAGCTCTGGAATTATTATCAATGCAAATTTATGTTAATCTTGATAAGTTTTGAAGGCAGGTCACTCCAAGATTAATTAAGATCATCCTATGATGTTCTTGATGTAGATTGGATAATCATGTCTAAATTTTCATTGGTCAACATTTATCATCTTTATATCTTACAATTTCATTGGTTGTGTTTAGAATAATCTTTTAGGTTTAAATAATAAGAATGTTGGCTTCCTAGGCAGTTTTAGTTGTTGAGTTGAGTTTGAGTTTTAAGTTAGGTTAAGAGTAAGAACTTTGAATTAAGAAATTGTCAGTATAAAATTATCAGTGCTTGTCTTACTGTAATATCATATGCAAAAACTTAGTGTCTACTTGAATAAAAGAAATACAAAACGAAATTGGACTTTATTGAATCATTGTGTTGAACAAATACTCACGCCAAGCGAGTTATGAAACAATGCGATAAAAGGACAAATTCCCCAACCCAAATTCCCCAAAAGCGTGATCGGGGAAACGACCCTCGGTCACAGCTTTATTGTGGTGGAGAATCCGGGTAGAAGAACCGGAACTTTGTGAATATGAATCAGTGCATTTAGTGATATAATTGTGGAACAAAATCAGCTGAAGCTGTAGTGCCTGTTGTAAGATGAAAATGAACTTGGTTGAAAAATAAGAGATAACAGTTATTCCAATTTGAAACCAGTGAGTGGGAACCAAACGAACAAACATTGTGAGAAAAAAGCCTACTGTTGAGACTCTGTGAATCGTTTAAATGAGATGATAGAACATTGTGACTTTACAATATCTTGCCGAGACCAATTCTGATCTGAAGTGCTAGAAGTGATACAAACGAACCAATTCCAAATACCTGAGGAGATACCAGTGTGTGCCAGATGAGATGATCCATACCAGGAGCCAAAGAGACAATGTTATACAAATTTTGTGTTTAAAATTCAGACTTTTGATTGTATTTAAGTTTTAGTTGTGACCATCACCAGTAAATTAAAGTGCTACTTTATGACATAGTGAGGGGTAAGTGAAATTTCAACATTTTAGTGCTATATTGTTTCTTGTTTGTATTGAAACAGTTGTTATATTTATTTTTCCTTGCTATTCCTCAGAGCATTTAAATTATTTTACAAGTAACATCCTTTGAAAACTTTTTGATTAACCCTAAAGTTCAACGCATTTGCTTAAAATATTAAATTTTGAAAATTCTGATTTTAATTTAAGCTAATTGTTGTTGTTCACTTACCAGTCTGAAATATAAATTACAGATTTCTACATTTGTTATCATTTTACACAAAATTTTGTTATTTTTAAAAGAGATTTTATTTAAATTAAAATGGCAAATCAATATAAGGCTCCCTGGCAATGTTCAAAACAAACTTGTGCTAAAAACAATGATACTTGTAATGTCACACCCACCATTTCGTTGGTAACTTCACTTGACAAAACATGCAAAGCATACATTCAGATAGAATCAAAGCAATTTTCTGCACTTTTCGACTCAGGAGCAAGCATTTCATGTATAAGCAAACATGTTGTACAGAAGTTAGTTAACAAACCACAATATCAAAGTGCTAAAATTACTCATGTATATGGTGTATGTGGTGAGATCCACTCTGTATTAGGAACTGTAACACTCTCTTTCTTACTAGATGGCTATCCTTTTGAGCACACATTTCACGTCTTTTCTAACCTGCATCAGCCTGTAATCTTAGGTCGAGATTTCATGGCAAAAGAAGGAATACAGCTCAATTTCCATGCTAACACTATTTCTCTATCTAAACCAAACTCTGAACCAATCAACCTCTGTCAAATCTCACATCAATATTCTAAAACTGACTTTGGCAAAACTTTCAGCTCACATGTAATCCCTCCCCACTCTGAATACATCCTTCCTCTGAAAACTAACAAATTCTTTGAAGGTGATATTGTGTTGTGTGAACCACCTCAATATCTTGTGAAAGATGAGCTTGTCGGAGGCAAGTGTCTTTCGAGAGTTACTGATGGCAAAATACTCTATCGCCTGATGAACCCTACTGCTTTACCTATCTTTCTGAAACCTAAAACTAGAGTCTCTGTGCTTACTGAAGCTAACAGTGCTGAAATAACACAAATTTCTGATTTCGATAATCTCATGCATGAAAATTCTGAAACTTTGAACTCTGTGGAAACTAATACTCTAACAGATGATGAGTATATAACTATAGCTGAGGATCTTGGAATTAACCTTACTGACTCTGATCTCACCAATACCCAGAAACGCAATCTAATGATATTCATTGGTAAAAATAGGCAAGCATTTGCAAAAGATTTTTCTGAATTAGGTCTCACTAACTTATTTTCGCACAAAATAGAAACAGGTAATGCAAAACCAATCAAAAAGGCACCATATAGGCAAAATCCTGAAATGCGACGGGAAACCGAGCGTCAGGTTAAGGAAATGTTAGAGAATGGCTTTATAACTGAGTCTGACTCCCCTTGGAATAGTCCAATTTGTCTTACTAAGAAAAAGTCTGGAGAGTACCGATTTTGTGTAGACTACCGGGAACTTAATAAGGTTACAGAACCAATGTCCTTCCCTATTCCCCACATAGCAGATGTGTTTGACACAATTGCCGATGCAAAGGCAGAACTCTTTACAGTTCTTGACCTCAAATCAGGTTTTTGGCAAGTTCCTCTTGACCCTGAAACTGCACATAAAGCTGCATTTGTCACACATCAATCTGTTTATTCTTGGACCAGGCTACCCTTTGGATTAATGAATTCACCAATCACCTTTCAAAATCTAATGAGCAAAGTACTCAAAAATCTTAATTGGAAAATTGCCCTTGTTTATATTGATGACATATTGGTTTTCAGTAGGAACTTTGATGACCACCTAGACCATCTTGCCAAGGTCTTTGCAAATCTGAGATCTGCAAATTTGACTTTGCAGCCTTCCAAATGTAAATTTGCAACAAGAGAAATTGAGTACTTGGGTCATATAATTTCGAAAAATGGCATTAAGGTCAATCCCGCCAAAACAAAAGCAATTGATGAATACCCACAACCTAAAACATCCAAACAAGTAAAGTCATTTCTCGGGATGACCTCATATTATAGAAAATTTATTAAATCATATGCTAAAATAGCTAACCCATTAAATGCACTACTAAAGAAAGACACAAAATTTAAGTGGACACATGAATGTGAAAATGCATTTCAAACATTGAAAAAAGCACTTGCTTCTCCGCCCATATTAGCATTTCCCAACTTTGATCACCCTTTTATGTTAGCAACAGACAGTTCTGACTATTCAATGGGCTATGTTTTATCACAGTGTGATGAACAGGGATTGGAACATCCAATTGCGTATGGTGGTAGAACTTTGCATGGCCATGAATTAAAATGGCATATTACAGACAAAGAAGGTTTAGCATTGGTAGAAGCTGTAAATCATTTCAGACCCTACCTTGCTAATAACTTCTTTACAGTGTTTACAGATAACGTTTCTGTAAAGTGGCTAAAGCAAATTAAGAATTGCCAAGGTCGTCTCGGAAGATGGGCTCTAACCTTACAAGGTTACAATTTCGAGATTGTCCATAAGGCTTCTAGTGCCAATGGCAATGCTGATGGACTCTCACGACGTGTTTACCAACAGGTTGACAGTGAGAAATGTGATCTAGGTGAAGATGAGTCTGCACAAGTCTGTCAGATCTCAGACAACAAGTCTAAGCATCTGACAGCCGTGACTTTGATCTATAGTCACGAACAGGATCACAATCCATCTGTGGCTGCAGCCACTACCAGCACTGAGACAGCACTGATACTGAATGACAATAAAAATACTGACAGACACGATGATGAGAATACTAACAAATGCAATGACGAAAATACTGATAATAATGAAAATATTCCTGTTAAACCTGACATGGACTTGATTTTTTTGCAAAGAGATGATCAATTTTACAAAGACATAATTAAATACAAGTTTCAAAATGAATTACCAGATGACCTAAGACAGTCAAAATTAATTGTGGCAGAATCAGACCAATATGAGTTATCTGAACATGGCATACTTTTACACATATACACACCTAGAACAAAAGGCATTCCAAAAGAACAGAAAATAATAACACAAATTTGTGTCCCTTCAATACTGCGTGATGATGTCTTGAAGTCGTATCATGACAGTCTAGCAGGTGGTATGCACCAAGGCTTTGAACGCACTTATGCAGCTATTAGACAAAAGTACTACTGGCCATCTATGTTTCGTGATTGCGAATCATATGTCAAATCATGTGACCAATGTCAAAGGGTGAAGCGGGACGTGCATGGTAAGCCACCACCACTTCAACCTTTACCAGTAGTCGATGTCTTCCAAAGATGGCATATTGACATTTTAGGAGGTTTACCAACCACTAAAGATAAATACAAATATGTACTTCTTGTTGTAGACAGCTATTCAAAATGGTGCGAAGCTTTCCCTCTTCGAACACAAGAAGCTACAGAAGTAGCAGCTGTGCTATTCAAAGAAGTTATTTGTCGGTATGGAGCCCCTAATGTTCTTGTTTCTGACAGAGGACAACAATTTCTATCTCAGCTAGTCAAAGCTCTCTGTGAACTCTTTCAGATAACACGGTTCTATACAAGTTCTTACAGGCCATTACTGAATGGAGCTGTAGAGCGTATGAACAGTGTTATCCTTCAAGCTTTGCGTCTTTACTGTAAAGGACAGCAGGACGATTGGCCAGATCTTCTTCCTTCTATAATGATGGCCTATCGAATGACCCCTGCAACTCAGTCCACTTTGCATTCTCCATTTTTCTTACTCTTTGGACGAGAAATGAGACTGCCGATTGACACTTCTCTGACTCCTAAATCTACTTTATCTGTAAACTTTAAAACTCATCTATCAAATGTCCTCAAAAACCTTGAAACTGCAAGAAAAATAGCTGCTGATAATATCAAAAGTGCACAAGAAAAATACAAAGAACAATATGACAAACGGACAGAGAACCCTAAATATCGACCTGCAGACCGTGTTTGGCTATATTGTACAAAAGTACCAGTAGGAATGGCCCCTAAATTACATAGGAAATGGGTTGGACCATATTATATTGTTTACCTTGGACCCCATAACACATACAAATTGAGAAGATGTGGTGACAACAAAGAGGTTAAGGTCCTTGTAAATGCAACTAGATTAAAACCCTATTTTGATCCTAATGAAAGACCAACAAATCCCCCGCCTGGTTATGAACATTTAACCCAACCACTAAATGCTGAGCACATACCAGATGAACCACAAGCACAAAACACACCAGATCAAAATACACAAACTAGGCAGGCAAACAAAAATCAAAATGCTAAAACAAATTCTGGACCACAAAATAAAGGCAAGCATCCCAAAAATCCAAAATATAAAGCAAGAGTCAAAAGTTCAAAAACACAAAATCGATATAATGCAAATAATGATGACAATCAAAATGAAATACCACAAAATCCAGAACATAATGTTCAAAATAATCCACAACCAAATCAATCAGAAATCCCAAAACACAGTTCACAAACAAAAGACAAACAAAACAGTCAAAAACAAAATACAACAAAGTCAGAAAAATTTGCAGAAAAAGACATAGAGAAAATAATAGAATCAAAACGCAGCAATAACACACTTTATTATAAGATTAAATGGAAAGAAAACAAAAAACCTAATACATGGGAATACGCAAGCACTATACCAGAAATCTTCATAAGGGAATATCATGTTCACAGAACAATGAGTGGTAGGAAAAGAAGAAAGCCACTAAATCCAACTCACAAATTCTTCAACAGCACCACAGAAACTACAAACACACAAATCAATACCAACCAAGATCAGACACCAAGTACATCAAAAGACCAAACTGTGCATTGCTTACAAAATTCAAATATACACACTAATTGTACAACTACAGCAAATGTTGAATCATGTAATAATTCCCATGTAAAAGAAAACTTAGTTGGATTGAAATTCTTTGGTGAAACTGCATTTGTAATAACACAATTTGGACAAAACCCCATTCAATTTAAGTCTTTAACAGCAAGTCATGAACATGCACAATATCTTATTTTGCACCTTCAAGAAAAATTTGATGACATGAAAAGACAAATGAAAATTGATGCAATAAATGATAAAAACCCAAAATTGCCAAGCAAAATAGAGACTGAAACAATTGTTATAGCTAACTCCATCCATGAACTTAGCATCGATCACTATGGCAACATTAAGTTTTTAATGGATTATGAAAATCCCTTGCTTTCTCCAGAATGGAATGACTTTGATGATACACCACCTGGTTTGATAAACTCACTAATACGCAAACTTACTGTGCAATTCACAAAATTTGTAAGCAGAAAAAACTTTCATCAAAGGAAATCAAAGTTCAACTAATTTCATAATTGTTAAAGAAATCAGTAAAATAAATTAAACAATGTAGAATAAAAAATATTTTGTAGTGACCTTTTCAGTGATTTAATTGTGCAAACTTTTGAGAATTTTTATTCCATACTTTAGTTCATTTTGTGCTCTGACAAAAAGGAAGGGAAAATTTAGATGATAATGTTTGTATTTTATACTGTTCCAATGCAAATGATAGAACAATGTACCATGGAAAATGTTTAAAATTTCAACTTACACTGAAAAAAAAAGAAGGAATATTGATTAGTAATTTAGAAAGAAATGTATAATACTTAAAAGTGATTTATTTGAGAATCTGTATAAACTAATAGTAGAATTAAGAATTTCTATTTGTTGCAATTATTGAAAATGAATAAAAAACTGAAATATTGTTGAAAATGAGTTAAAAGCAGACTGAATGATTGTTGAATTATAGTTTGTAGCACATAGGTTGGTGTAACAATACTATATTTGGTAAAGAAAATTTCTGACTACTGTATATTAGGAAAAATGATGAAGTAAGGAAAATATGATTGAGAATTTGTCAATTACCGGTATTGCAGCAATAAATACCTAGTTATTTAAACTATGAATCAATGTACGGAGTAAATGATGAAATAAATGATTGCTTATTGGAGCATAATTGAAAATTGTACTTTGCTCAAAGGAGCACATGAATAAATATAACTGTTCATAGGAACTTGAAATTCTATTGCTCAAAGGAGCATGTTAGATGTAAATGCTCATAGGAGCATGTTAAATGCAAATTGCTCAAGGTAGCATGTCAGAATGGTTATCGCCAAAAGTGGCATATTGTTGGTAGACAATTAACTTATTCCTAACATTGCTATTTATGTTTGTGAACTATTGATTGTCTACTAACTGAATAATATGTTTTATGAGGATATCAATTCAGTGAAATTGATAATTGCATTTTTCTTTCTTATTGCATTTTAATGTTGTATAGCCATACAACTGCAATGTTTCTTTATATTTTTTTGTACTAACTATCAACCAGATATAAGTCAATTTATAAGAAACTGAAAGTCAGTGCTTTGCCTCATATGCATATCTAACTATTGTTTGTTGAAATAATTGTATGTGTGTATTGTATGATCTAGCCATGGCAACGAAGAATGAAATTACTGTGTGAAAGAAATAATTGTGTGAATGGATCTATTTGAATTTTTGCATATTTCATGTGTTGTTATTTTGTATTTTCTTTTAATTAGAGTATGATTGAGGACAATCATTTTTCAAGGCAGTGGAAAGTGTAACAATGCTATAAAATGTGAAATCTGGTGTTGCACTATTTGGCATGATATTGCACTATTTGTCACAATATTTGAAAGTCTATAAAATTTGTCACCAGAAGCAATTTCTTCATAAAGTTTGATTGTAATCATTTGGCTTAATGGATAAGACCTTATCTAAACACATTGCCTGCTTAAAGCATTCTCTTCACAAAGATGTTAGATCATTATCATATGGTTTCATGGATTAGAATTTTATCTATTAACACATTGTACACTGCATGCTGAGCTATCAGCCAATCTTATTAGAATGATAACTATTTGAGCTCTGGAATTATTATCAATGCAAATTTATGTTAATCTTGATAAGTTTTGAAGGCAGGTCACTCCAAGATTAATTAAGATCATCCTATGATGTTCTTGATGTAGATTGGATAATCATGTCTAAATTTTCATTGGTCAACATTTATCATCTTTATATCTTACAATTTCATTGGTTGTGTTTAGAATAATCTTTTAGGTTTAAATAATAAGAATGTTGGCTTCCTAGGCAGTTTTAGTTGTTGAGTTGAGTTTGAGTTTTAAGTTAGGTTAAGAGTAAGAACTTTGAATTAAGAAATTGTCAGTATAAAATTATCAGTGCTTGTCTTACTGTAATATCATATGCAAAAACTTAGTGTCTACTTGAATAAAAGAAATACAAAACGAAATTGGACTTTATTGAATCATTGTGTTGAACAAATACTCACGCCAAGCGAGTTATGAAACAATGCGATAAAAGGACAAATTCCCCAACCCAAATTCCCCAAAAGCGTGATCGGGGAAACGACCCTCGGTCACAGATATACTGACAGAGTAAAGAAACTCACAAAGAAAAACACTTTTTTCTCCCATTCGATATTCAATGATTTTTGATGTTTCAATTTTAGTTTCTTCGTGAAGAAGTCGGTTTCGAAAGCATGTTTCTTTTACGCTTTGACACATGACGTTTACAGATGTAATTCAAAGGATGGTGAAAATGCCGTTACTTTTGTGTTTCTTTGATCCCTCAGTATATTTAAGAGACCGTTACAGCAAAAAATTCGTCGGTCCAAATTTTCTATATTAAACTCGTCGAAAGTCTGTTTATAAACATTCGGATAGCATGGTTTACCTATAGTTGAAGGTAGGTAATTGTATTGAAGTTAAATGCTTTCCAGTAGATCCTCAAAATTTCTTGATGGAGTATCTTATAAAATTTAAATGTCACACCACTAATATTATCATAATTGTAAACTCGCTGTTTTTCATCACTCTTCTTTTCATTCTATCTCCTGAGGTATAAGTGCTATTTACTTGAAACTTTATAGTTGAATAGATCTTATTGAAGAGATGCACAGTGCACATTTTTTAAGAGACGCCAATCTTGCTTTATTTTACCCCACTTAGGCACTATATATATAACAAAGTAAAGTGGCTATACTGGAGTCACCATGTCAGTCTATTCATCCATCTGTCTGTCCCATGTTTTTTAAACAGGTATTACTTCTTTACTAGTAAAGCTTTTAACTCGATGCACTTACACAATTTGACTAGGATAAATGCAGTATATAGTAATGGTCTCCACCCGTCATTTCGACATTCTGTCACTAAACTTGGCTGGAGCATATCTCCTAAAGTTCAGTGGCTATCAACTTGAAACTTTAAAGATAGATAGATCTCATGGAGAAGTGCAGTACTGCACAAGAACATCAATTCTTGCTTGCATAATTTTGGATTAATTGCCCTTTGTTATTTCTTAACTGTTACTCTTTTTTTGGGCATATCTCTTAAAGTAAAATAGCTAGCTATCAACTTGAAACTCCATAGGTGGATAGTTCTTATTGAAATGAGCAATGCACAAGAACTATAACTCTTGCATGCATAATTTACCAGTTATTGCCCTTTGATATTCTAAAGACTTATATTCTGAAGGGGGCATATCTCTTCAAGTACAAAAGAATCTTTAATAGATTAAGCTTCAGTATACTATCAAGCTTTCATGATTGGGGATGGCCATGTCTGACATTGCTGTTGTCATTTTTGCCTTTGCTTATCCTTATTTGAGAGAGTTTTCAATACATTGCTCCATACACTATAACCATATGTAATATATTTTAAAACCATAACTAATATTCTGGATCTTACCTTTTAACCCCTTGTCATGCAGAATAAAAAACATAGAATATTAAATTGAAATCGATATCCTGAATGCACTTATTGTGGGTAAAATAAGTTTCATTTCAAAAATATTGTTTTTAAAGAAAAATCAAGTGGTCAGGATTTAGATTAAAATGCTCACATGTGCAGGCTAATCTTTATCTTTACCTACTGTCAGAGCAGGAATATTTTAGATTGAGCTTAACAAGGGTCATTTTTTCACATTTTGTTTTTCAATAACTTCAGAAAGTGGAAGAATTCAACAGAAGAGGAAAAAAATGTGATCTTTGCTTTGTGTTTCAACTTAACCATTGTAACCTAAATACCAACCACTACAACAAGAGGTCATGGCATGAAGTTTTTGGTACCACAATCAACTGTGAATGTACACATACACTATATGGAACCAGCCTAGAGACAGAAGAGAATGCTTCAGAAAATAATTAACCTTGTTATATAAATAGCTGTTTTTAAAGTTTGAAATGTATTTCTCTGGTTTAAACTGTTTGTAACTTCACCTTCCTCTCTTGTGTGGCTGCAAAAAGTTAAAAAATACCCAGATATCTGAGGGTAAGATCTTTTGGTATTTGAACTTGCTACTACTTGAACTTTCTACTTGACCATGAACAAAATGAACATGTCTGCAAAAAAGTAAATTGATACATTTTGAGAAGATATTGCTTTTAATGATAAAAATGTGGAACCAGCATTTTCATCATTTTAAACAATTTTTTCCATCCTTTAACATGAATATTAGTGAATAATTTATCACTTAGATCTATTGCGTAACATTCAAAGATTTGCCCTGATATTCACTGGTCCATGGACAATTAGCCTTGAAAAATGTACTTGTCTGCAAGTACAAAAGCCCATGTTGGACAAGTTAGGACATGGGAATTCCACATCCTGTGTTTTCATATAATCAAGTGATTCATATCAGGCTGAGTTAGGGTAAACACAGTTGTCAGATTGATAGTTCAGTGTATGTGCCTTAAAAAAATTACAGTGCTGTCTTTTCATCCATTAGTCTATCCATCCATCCATCCATCAGATTTTGTCAAGACAAATACTCCTAAATCAATAGATGGATTTCAAAATAGCTCATATGTTCTCAATCATGAAGAGATGTGATTTTTAAAAAAAATCTTAAAGTTCCTATGTCAAGGTCACATCTCAAAGTCAAACATCTTGTTTGGAGTCAGTCGTATTCGGACAACCATATAGATACTAGTATGTAATTATATTTCCCTCCTATGGAGTAGAGGGGTATTTCCCTCCTATGGAGTAGAGGAGGAATATTGGTTTCAACTTGTTTGTTCAGCTTGATGAAATTCAGTGTTAATTCTTTTAAATTTTCAGTGTAATTCAATGAAATTTTGATGAAAATTCACTGAGATTTTGGTGAAATTCACTGTTAATTCTTTGAAATTTTTGTGAAACTTTGGTGAAAATTCACTGATATTTTGGTGAAATTCACTGTTATTTTGCCCCTTTCTTTCACTGATATTTTGCTATATCTCACTGAAATTTCACTGTTATTTCACTATATTTCACTGATATTTCACTGTATTTCACTGATATTTCACTGAAATTTCAATCCATAATTTCAATTTTAATAGAATCTTGGTGAAATTTTGGTGAGATTTCATTGAAATTTTGATGAAATTCACTGTTAATTCTTTGAAATTTTGGTGAAACTTCAGTGAAATTTCACTGTTATTTTGCCCCTTTCTTTCACTGATTTTTCACTGAAATCTCAGTGAAATATCAGTGAAATTTCAATCCATATTTTCACTGGGGACTTGTGTAATGTGAGTAATTTTTGTTAAGCCCTTGGATATCCGCATTAATTATTTTCTTATTAAATTCCAAGGTCATGAAATGGTGACATGTATAATTATACAGTCCAGGGGTCAAATTTTAAAAAAAAATTCTGTGCACTGGTGATGCCACATTTTGGACTCAAATATCTTGAAACTTGGTCAAACTATAAGTCCACATGACATCTCTGTCAAGTTCCGGCAATGAAATGGGTTATTGGTGGGGGGTCAAGGAATGAATCTAAGGAAAAAATGATATGCACTCTCGAAGCATAATTTTTGTACAAATGTCTTGAAACTTAGATAGAGTGTTGGTCTGCATCAATGTCTGTTGAGTTTGGAAATGGGTCAAGATGGGTAAAAAATTAGGTCATTGGCTTTACAATATGCGGCACATTTGAAACTTCATCAATTAGATTGTGGCAAGTCTGCATCATGATTGAGTAAGTTGGTAAACATTTTGATCCAAATTATTAAGGCAAAAGGGCGCTTCCAAGATAAACACCCATGTCTGTGCATGCTGATCAGCGTCTGATCTTTTTCTACACCACCTGCCAAAGCAGGAATATGGATAGGGTAAACATTATGAAACAATTGTTGTTAATGCTTTATTAATGGATTATGAAGAAATAATGGTAGATTACCATTTGATAATATCACTGCCTAACCAGTGAAATTATCAAAAGATTACAGCCTACTTTGTTCATTTCACTCTTTCTGCCATTTTCTAAGCACAGCCAATAAGGTACATCATCAAGAATCTTGCATAGCAATCAAGTGCAAAATGACAATCTTTGAGAAGATTTGTCCCAAATTTTTCATGTTTTGTCTGTTTTGGCATGGAACAAGTAGAAAAAATATTGGGTTTTTGAGTAAGATCGAATTATATCTCAATTCAAGAACAGGAAAAGCTGTATTTTCACTTGTGGCTCCCCCTCTTGTGAAAATATAGCTTTTGGTATTCACTCAATGAAATATAAATTTATCTCACTCTAAAACAAATGATTGTCCCAGATATAGAGAATAATATGTTAGTGTCTTTGAATAACAATGTTATCTGGTCGAGGTTGGTAGAATTTATCAGGACGAGGCTCTGCCGAGTCATGATAATTTCTCGCAGCCAAGACCAGATAACATTAATATTTTAAGACACTTACGTGTTATTCTATTTATCATATGCAATCTTTTTCAACACTTAACTACAATAAACCCTTAAAAATCAAAGAAATTCAGGTGAAAGTGTACGCAGATTGTTTCTAAAAATAGACTGACTGATATCATGTAATGTTATCAGACAGGTGTTATCAGGGTAATAAAGGCTTCATTGCATGATAAATATAATTTTGGTAAAAAGTGAAGACGCATTGGTAGCCTCTTCCTTTCTGAGTGAGTTTAAATAGTCTTCATCTTTTGTCTTTGAATTTTCTGCGATAAATAATTCATAGAAACAAATCTCTTTCTATTAGATGGGGATTCAGGTTTCACATAATTCGATGAATATTTATAAGAAAAACTATTAAAACGGATATTTATTGTTGCATGTTATCAAAGTATGCGGAATTCCTTTGCCATATTAGTATGAGAGTTGAATAGCCTTATGAAATTTCTTTCATTTATCGTTGTTGCCAAAATATGAGTAACTACCCCATGTCAATAGGTGAGTTGTTGTTGCTGGTTATATAATGCTTCTGGCCAGCCTGTGAAGACGCACAGTCTGACCTGAGAGTCTTCACTATGCACTATATATTAGGTAGATAAGGTCTTAATCGCTCCTCAGACTATCAGCATATATTCTTATTCCATTGTGTCGTTATCTAATCTGCTCAAAGTTTGTGCTTTGCATTATGTGTGAAATTGTTGGAAATGTCACACACAGGCTCAGTTTCCTTCAATTAGGTATTTTGTTAAAAAAAATGAAACAAAGAAGATAAATATATAATACGTACTTAGTGTATTATATGAAAAAAAAAAATCTAACAAGGTTGGGAGAATTGATCATTGTCGAGGTTCTGCCGAGACAATTATCAATTCTCACAACCGAGTTTTATATTTTTTCATACAATACACTTAGTATGTATTATATTTATCTTATAACCTATATTTGTCGTGTTTTTGTCGGTGTTTCTAACTGAATTGTAAGTTTCTAAAAATATCTAACAATATATCATTGTTCTAAAAATAACTTTGTGATATGATAAAAAATATCATATGGGATGTTATCATACGGATATTTGTATAGTTATAAGATAAAATCTAGTAACAAGCGTTTTTTCCTCTTTTACATTTTTCACTATACAGTTTATGGGGCATTTTCAGATGAAATAGAAATAAAGAAGTCTTCTCCAACTTCTTTAGATTTAGACCAGTCAAAATATTTTTTATCCAGAATTGGGCCAATCCTAATGTTTATTAATTTCATTTTTTCTCTTTACAGGTAAGTCTACATTTATATATTATTGGTCCTTCCTGTCCTCCATAGAATTTCATTCTATCAAGGTAAGTTAATCTATCTGTATTGAATGTCATAATTTGAAGAGTTACTTCCCTTGCACATAACGTCTTCACGAGGTCCTGAATTTATCACTATAATTTCACCATCCAGGCTCTTTAGCTGTGAACAACCAAAAGGGCTTCACGAGGGCTAAAATATTCTGTGGTAAAAGCTATAATTTTAATTTTGTTCCAAACAAATAACCGTTTTTTGGACAACAATTTGATACTTGATTCAATTTGATCCAAATTCCTTTCGCAATTTCAAATTTCAAAGCATGCGGTGTAGGCTAAGATCAGACTGCACATTTGTGCAGACTGATCTTGGTCCGTACTGTGTCTGCCAAAGCTTTGTGTAAACAGCCCTGTATTCAGAATGTCAAAACAGTGCAAACTTTTTGCCTATTTAATTCCACTTTGCACGCAAGCGCACATGATAAGCAGAGTGTAATTGGCAAACAGTTTGCACCGTTTTGTCATTCTGAACGCATGGCAGGTAGATACAATGTGAACAGCATAAGAAAGGTTTACCAATGCAGAATTTACTGATTTCAACAGATTAACTCTTTTCATGCTTTTCATGGCATATTAAAGTTGTACTTAAAGCTTTGGCAGATAGTAGGGACTACAATTAGCCTGCACTGATGTGCAGTCTGAACTAAGCCCACATTGCCTATTTTCTCCTTAATTATTTTTTGAAGAATATAAACCAGATTGGTTGAAATATTTGAAAAATCTGGCAATTTGGGTAAAACTTATTTCAAATGCAGCAAGATAAAGGTTAGAGAAATGCACAAAGTGTTCTGATTGAAATTTTGCAGAACTTTTAATGTAAATTGAGGAAAAATAGTTTAATTTAGGTAATTCATTACCTTCTGAAGATTGAATCTCCAGGGTTAGATATTTGAACATCATACAGGTTCGTGGGAACCTAGAAATAGTGAAACATATTAACATAGCTGTTAAGTTTGCTATCTAGCTATTTGAAATTTTGATTGAAATTCTTAATCTAGAACTTTGAAAAACAACATATTGTGCCATATTATGGTCTAAGTTTTAGCATTGAAATTATTTTTCGTTGATGGGTAACTAAAACTCCTATCTACAGCTTGAATACTTAACCCATGTCATGTTAGGTAAAAAATCTTGGCAAAATTGCAGGAAAATCAATATGCTTACGAACACCGAATGCACTAAATGTGAGTCTATATTTATTTTGAAAACTAAATCTAAGCTTTGGGTATACTTGGTTCAGCATGACAAGGGTTATGGAATTAGCTGCATTTTAAAAGGTTGCACAATAATATTATGATATTTGTTTAAAAATAATGATTCCTAAAGACAATGTAACAAGATGGTTTTTGTGCATTTTGTAAGAATATGATGCTCCTTTTTAAAAATGTGAATTTGCTGTCACTAAATTATCACATATATTGTGACCCGTCTCATGAAAAGGGACCATGTAGATACACCGTTGAGTGAACATTTGAAAAGAGATTGGTTCTAGTGCAGGTCAACCAGACTTTGCATTTCAAAAATTTTTCCACAGGAAGGTTACTGAGAGTGATCATTCTTGATTCTGAAAATGGTCAAAAGGCAAAAGGGTGCAATCAGTGCATTTTGACTAGGGTTGACACTTTTTGCACTACCCAGTTTGTCCCTTTTAGCAAGATGGGTCACAAATTTACTTGACCATGTACCAAACAGCCTGGTTAATGGATATTATTATTCAAAGGAACATTAATTTTATAATTGAACCTAGAGGCAAATGCTGAGTTGTTTCCCTTAGTTTATTGACAATCTCATATCTGACAGACCATATTCTACATGTGAAGCAATGGGTTCAGGGTCCAGGAGTCCGAGAACTCCCTAAATTTTTAAGTAAGAAGCTCATCATTAAACCATGATCATTTTATACAATTACATAAGACAAATGCACAGGGTAATAACAATCTTTTCCAACCCTTGCTTCTGAGTGTCCAAGTCCTAAATTATTCTTGAAGATATTTGCTTGTCTCAAGATAAATGGAAAGAAATGCATCTTTTTTAGGAGGTGAAGGTTGTGGAAAAAGAAATTGCTTGGTTTTGAAGGTCTTTGAGCTTTGATTTCAAGAGTTGGGAGTGTGATTGAATCCTTACTTAGAGAACTGATGTCAATCCCTGTGAAGTTGACAAAATGTTGAAAATAGTAAATACATAGATCAATGTTTTTCTTGATTATGTATGCTATCATGAACTTTTTAGTTTGGCTGTTTTCAGAGAAAGCCCGAGGTATTATGATCACCTTGGCCTCGTTTGTGTTGGTGTTGGCAATGGTGTGACAAACTTTAACCTTGGTCATATCTCTGTTGTTATTCAAGATATCTTCATGAAACTTGGCATTTGTATTTACCATCACAATAGCTTTCCAGACTACTAAGAGAGATAACTCTTGAAGCATTTTTGTAAGAGTTATGACTCTTTTTCTACTTAGATTTTTTGCATCATCCAGCACCTGCAGCCTAGCTTTGCAGCCATAGGCGATGCTCTTGTTTAACCCTTGTCATGCTGAATAAAAAAAAATGGAAACCTTCACATATAAATCAAAGTGCTGAAAGCTCTGTATTTCCTGTTTGTGAGCCAGCATTTTATTTTGAAAATGTTATTTCTGAAACCTTTCTGGTTTAGAAAGGAAAATCAGGTTATATGGACTAAGATAATTATGTCCACTCATGTTTGTCCATACCTCATGCCAAAACAGGAATATTCTGGGATCAGCATGACAAGGGTTAAGAAAGTCACAATATTGACAATAGGTTCTACTTTTCAAGAAGACAGATTTTCATGTTTAAGATCTGCAGCCCTGGGGAACTGTTCCTAATTGAATCTTAATTGATTTTTAAGCACCTGTGCAGGTGTGATTTAAAAGTTTATAGTTATAGCTTTGATCTGCATTTTGATTGGGTCTTTGATTATTTTACTTTTTGATTTGCTTTCTCAAAGCATTGAATAAAATATTTTTGTGTTTCGGGAACAAAATGTAGCTGCTAGTTTGGACAAATCTCTAGTTACAATATTTTTGTCACCCACAAATTGAATCTTATCTACACATTATGCAACAAAAAGTATCAATGCTTTATTTTGAAATAATTTAATTCTAATTTTGAATCCATCGGATTTTTCACATTCTGATTGGCTTGGCGTATTCATACAGTGTGATTAGGTTTTTACTTTCATACCTCAATGAAATCAACAAATGATATCTTCATATCTTTAACAATGTTGATTTCTCATCCTCTCTGTCTGTCCTGATGCAGACTGTTCATCTGTCTGTTTGTTTGTCAACATCTATGAACACAACTTCTACAGTTCTGGACAGATTTGGATGAAATTTCCACAGAATCTTCCTTGTAAACAGATCTTGTTTGGCTTGGACCTGGCAAGATGTTCTGCTGGACAATTATATGGCAGTGTATTTACTGACTCTGGCACTCTTTTTCCACAATGTTTTTTTCAGAACCATTATCTTGCAGGTTATACATAAATTAGCTTGGGAGAATCAGTAAAACCTTATTATAGGTAAACCATGCTATTCGAATGTTTATAAACAGACTTTCGACGAGTTAATATAGATAAATTGGGACCAACGGGTTTTATGCTGTCACGGTCTCTTACTATACTGAAAGATCAAAGAAACGCAAAACTAATGGTATCATTACCAACCTTTAAATTACATCTGTAAACGTCACGAGTCATATGGTAAAAGCAACGTGCTTTTGAAACCGATTTCATCGTGGAGAAACCAAAATTGAAACGACAAAAAACATTGAATATCGATAAGGGGAAAAGGGTGTTTTCGTGATGAGTTTCTTTAAAAAATCAGTATATAGGTGTAATTAAGTACCGTTATCTCATGCATGTTAAATTTCAGTTCAACCCACCCCTACTCATGGCTATACCACATTTTCCTGTGTTTTCGAATACCCTGGTTGGACTATAGTAACTACATTTTGAGAAATGTCACCAAGCTTTGATCTAGCAGTGCCCTCAATATAAACAATAATTTGTGGAAAAGTAGAATCATTCTTGATCCTAACCCTTGTCATGCTGAACCAGGATTATTCCTGCTTTGGCAGGAGCTATAGACAAACATCAGTCTGCACATATGTGCAGCCTGATGTTAGTCTACACCATCTGTTTCTCACTTTCAAACCAGAATTGTCAATAGATTTAGTGTTTCAAATAAAAAATGACCTACAGTAGGTACGTTCAGTGCTTATTGCCCTTTGATTTTGATGAAAAATTTTTAGCCAAAATTTATTCAGCATGACAAGGGTTAATATATGAACTATGTCAAATCTTTAGTGGTGGCATTTTCCAAGCAACCAGAATGTTTGATGTCATAGAATGTTGAACCGATTCCAGAACAATTTCACTAACATCTCTAGTGTGATATAAACACTTGATAAAGACGTTATATGACTTTTATATCTAATTCTGACCTTTTTGTAATCATATATATGCTAGGGGATCAAAACCTCATAACTACAGCTTGAAAAAGCTGGAGTTATGAGGTTTTGGTCGCCCACCTACGATATGGTATTTCTTCTAATAAATGCTCCTGGTAGCTTTACAAAACACATACAGGGATCCTCTTAAGCTCAGCTGTTTTTAGCTCACCTGAGCATAAAGTGCTCAAGGTGAGCTATTGTGATCGTAGAATTCTGTCGTGCGTCGTCCGTCGTCCACAATTTCTTTAAACATCTTTTCCTCCTAAACCAGTGGGCCAATCTTGATGAAACTTGGCAGGGATGTTCCTTGGGTCAAGCTCTACCAAAGTTGTTCAAATAAATGAAATCCACCCTTAACTTTCCCTTTTACCCTTAACAAAAAGGGTGAAAATATGAAAATCTTTAAAAATCTTCTTCTCTGAAACCAGAAGGCAGACAGCTTTCATATTTGGTTTGTAGCATCATCAAGTTGACCTCTACCAAGTTTGTTCATATAAAGACCCTTGGGTCATATTTGGGCTTTGCCCAGGCCCAACCCTTTTTACATAAAATTAAAGAGTGAAAAATCTTTAAAAATCTTCTTCTCTGAAACCAGATGGCAGACAGCTTTCATATTTGGTATGTAGAATGCATGTGTATCTACCTCAGTGGCCTGAAAATTGTTAAAGCCTTGTTTAACCCAATTCAATAAATCAATGTATCAATCAAGCAAGCAATCAGTGATTAAGTACTAATTTTCTGTTGTAGAGAAACTATCAAATTGATGTTCTGTTTTCTTTTTCCTACTGTTTTTTTTGGTGTGGCAAAAGTTGTCTCTTTAATTAACTCAAGATTTACTGTAAATCTTTTTTAGGAATGAGTCAGTACAAAGCTACTGTAAGTGCATATAGAGATGAAGATATGGCACTTACAATTTTAACAGTTTTGCGCTCGATTAATCTCTCGATTTTCTTGATTCCAGCATCGTGTACTGAAAGGTTGTTTAATGATTGATTCTTGACAAAACTCCAGAACAAATTCAGGAATATCTCAAGTGAAATATAAACACTTGATAATGAAATCACATAACCTTTTATTATCAGTTTATATGCTTCATCAAGGAAAATCATGGGGTAAATCTAATGTTATAAAGTAATGTTTAGATAATATCATAATTCAGTAATTTTGGTTTGAGCTGTAGTCATATTCAACTGTGGAGTTATGAGGTCTTAAGGTAGCAGACCCATTATAGTTTCACAGCAAATTTAGGGCCTGAAAAATCTTGAAATTTCTACTTGTCCTGTTTTACAAGAAAATATAGTAACATACTAATTTCATAAGAGAAATTTTGCAAAATCCACTTGTCCTACTTATTTTGACAAAGAAGAAAAAAATCATGCAAGACGAGCGGACAAGTAGAATTTTCAAGACCTACATTTTGAAGCAAATGATCTTTCACAATGTTAACTGAGGATTTCTAATGAAATCATTGGGAATCCTCAGCTAACACTTAAGGTTCAATACTAACGAAACCTTGCAGATATTCCAAATTTCATCCCACCCCAGATTCCCACATGTTCTTTGTCTATAGCTCCTGCCAAAACTGATATATACTTAACACCAAGAAAAGCCCTCAAAATATAAATTGAACTAGTTAAAAACCTTAATACAAATTTTAATCTTTCTTTGCTTTTTTAGCTCACCTGAGCACATCGTGCTCAAGGTGAGCTTTTGTGATCATTGAATGTCCGTCGTGCGGTGTGCGTCGTGCGTCGTCATAAGTCAACAATTTAAGTGTTTACACTCTAGAGGCCACAAATATGATCCAATCTTCATGAAACTTGGTCAGAATGTTGGACAGATCGCAAGGATGAACCCTATCGAAAATGGGAAGGATCCATGCCAAATCACGGGAAAGGGGCCTGATGACCAATTTTCTTGTTTACACTCTAGAGACCACAAATATGGTCTAATCTTCATGAAACTTGGTCTGAATGTTGGCCAGGTCACAAGGATGAACCCTTTTGAAAATGGGAAGGATCCATGCTATATCAAGGGAAAAGGAACCTTATTGACAATTTTCTTGTTTACACACTAGAGGCCACAAATTTGGCCCAATCTTCACGAAACTTGGTCAGAATGTTGGCCAAGTCACCAGGATGATCCCTATTGAATATTGGAAGGATCCATGCCATATCACAGCAAAAGAGGCCTTATGACCAATTTTCTTGTTTTCTTGAGGTCATAAATATGGCCCAATCTTCATGAAACTTGGTCAGAATGTTGGGCAAGTCACAAGGATGAAGCCTATTGAAATGGGAAGGATCCATGCTATATCAAGGGAAAAGGGGCCTAAATGATAATTTTCTTGTAAATGCTCTAGAAGCCACAAATATGGCCCAATCTTCATGAAACTTGGGTCACAATTTTTGAACAGGTCAAAGGGATAAAACCTATTGAAAATGGGAAGGATCCATGCCATATCATGGGAAAAGGGGCCTTAATGACAATTTTATTGTTTACACACTAGAGGCCAGAAATATGGCCCAATCTTCATGAAACTTGGTTAGAATGTTGGTTAGATCATAAGGATGAACCCTATTGAAAATGGGAAAGATCCATGTTATATCACAGGAAAAGGGGTCTTTATGATAATTCTTTGTTGTAACTCTAGAGGCCACAAATTTGGTCTTAACTTCATGAAACTTGGTTTTTTGTAGAAATTATCTCCTATATGACATCTGCCTATTTAATTGATGAGACGTCCCAGGGGTCAATGAGACTCAGGGGAGCAATCTAGGACCATCTTGGTCCTCTTGTTTTAGTAGAACAACCATATAGCCACATGTAAGGTATGGAATAGGGATGTTACCCGAGACCGTTATTCAACAGAATCCCCACCACCAAGCCCAACCCCCACCCCCCCTTAACAACACCGTCAGAAAAAAGTTCACAAGGATAGAAATGACATTTCCATTATGAATAAGCATACCCATTTCGCATTAGTATTTAAAAGCTTTGCAATTTGTCTGAAAGATTGGTTAATTGTTAGTGTGCTAATGATAAACAGATCATCTGCTATAATCAAACAACCCAACAACTTGATGTCCGTATCTTGTCTGCACAGTAACGAGCAAAGACTAACCCACATTGTTAGTTTGACCAATCTTTGAAATTCAATCAGAAAATTATTTAAAACAGCTTAAGCCTTTTAAAAAGCAGCATTCAAGTTTGAGGAACAGTTTGAAGTTTGACTTGTTAGCAAAACTTCTACCTTTATTGGCTTTCCTCAGAAGACCCAAATTTGGTTGAAAATGTTTCTCTGTATCATTTGATGCCAGGGAAAATTTAAAGATCTTTAACCCTTTCCTGTTTAATCCCTGCTTTTTACGTGCCTGTGATTTTATGATTGAAAAAACATTGTGAATAAGGAAGAAATTGCTTCTGACAAGCAATTTCTTCTTTTTCCACAATATTTTCTACACTACTGAATGGTTATTTTTCAAATTAAATCCACTTTAAAATTTCGTCTGCAAAACCTTTGAATTTGGACAGGTCCAAAATTTTGTAAAACAGGAAAGTGTTAAATGGTTTATTGCTATGTGCTCAAATGTCTTTCAATGCACATTTAAAATTTTCAACAATCCAAGTTGTTCATCACACCTGCAAGCTCTGGAGACACAAGTACTAAAAAGGCATTGCTACAGAAAGGAACATGGAACCCAAACAGTCAAAAGATCAGTCTAGAAAAGGAAGTCAGTTTTGATATGTATCAAAATGATAAATGAAATTAAGTCATAAACAGTTAACTTATTAAGAGAACATTATATTTGTGGATATTTCTTTTGGTGTCAAGTATAATTTTTGTTCAGTAATTTAACAAGGGGTAAGGAGAACCTATAGTTGTCACATACTATAAATCAAATCAAAATTACTCACATTACATATAATGGGAAGTAATGTAACAAGAGTCCATTCTCAGAATTTTCTGGCATTCCCATTGTTACCAAAGTTGTATCTTGTTTCCATTATGTCTTGTGATTCCATCCAAAAAAATTTATAGCTTACATTTCTGAATCATTGGTTCCTGAAAACATTTAAAACCATACTGTAATGCGAATTTCTTTAAAATTTTGCCTACCCTATATATAGCTCTATTGGTAACGTCGCCATCAAAGGGCAGTTGGTAGCGCGTCAGACTGTCAATGTAGAGTTCCAGAGTTCGACCTCGATGGTGGCACTCATTCTTTCAGACTTCTTGTCTCCCATCAATGGTTTGATACTTATAGACCTATGTGGGATAGCAGCTAGAGGCTAGGAAAGGATGTAATGGTAGAACTGATGTTAGAATTACCAGGATTCCATTGTTTAATGCTCTAGATGCTGCAATATAACTGAAAAAATGTTGAATGCAGCATAAAACCCCATTCAAATAAACAGTCTATTGGTAACCAGAGCTACAGATAGAGGGGGGGTGGAATTTTGGAAACCAGATCAAAGTATTTTAAAAATTATATCAAAAACCCTATGTTGTCATTCCGATGATTACCCACAACATAGGGTTTCATTGAGAAACAATTATTTTAGACTGGCTTTACTCCCTCTTATCTGTATCTCTAGTAACATGTTTGTCTGGCAATCCTGGAAACCTGAGGTTGTTCTACTCCTCTTCTTCCAACCTTCATCTAGAGGTCCCAGATTGGATCCCCGATGGCGACACTCATCTTTTCATACTATTTGTCTCAAACCAATGGGTTGACAATCGTAGACCTATGTGAGATAGCAGCTGGAGGCTAGGAAAGGATGTGGTGGTAGTACTGGTGTTCGAAATACCAGGCTTCCATTGTTTAATGCTCTAGCCACCGCAATATAACTGAACAAATGTTGAATGCAGCGTAAAACCCCATTCAAACAAATAATCTATTGGTAACCAGAGCTACAGATAGAGGGAGAACTTTGGAAATCAGATCAAAGTATTTTAAAAATTGTATCAAAAACCCTATGTTGTCATTACTCATTGGAATTGTCTTATCAAGACGATTCCAATGAGTACCCACAACATAAGGCTTCATTGAGAAATAATGATTTTAGACTTCACTCCCTCTTATCTGTGCCCCGATCTGGTAACATGTTTGGCTATTGATCCTGGAATCCCGAGTTCATTCTACTCTTGGTTCTGTCAACTTTCATCCGACATTTGACAAAATACGTTTTGTGACAAATCAATGGACCTTTAGTATGATAATGATAAGTATGAATGGTTGTCCTGGCAATATTTTGGTCAATTCAAATATGAGCCTAGCCAGATCAAAAATTGGGACATGCAAATGAGACTTCTAGAAAACTATGATGCAGCTGTCATACTCTGTGCAGTTGGTAGCATGTCAAATTGTAAATCTACAGGTCCCGGGTTCAATCCCTGATGGCATCACTCCACTAGGCTAGGGAAGGGTGAAATGGTGGAACTGGTGTGAGAAATACCAGGAATCCATTTTTAGGTGCTCCAGCTTCTGCAATATAACTGAAAAATTGTTGAAAGCGGCTTTACAACCCATTCAAACAAACAAACAAGCAAACTGAATTCACTGTACAAGTCTTACTTTAGTATGGTTGATCATTCATTTGAAACAAAATCATATTATAAGTTTAACTTTGACTTGATAATTTCTAAATCAAGAGCAAAGATGGAATATGCAACAGAGATATAAAGATAAAGGGATAATACTTGCACAAATCCTATAATGTGGGTACTCATTTGAATGAGAGATGAAAGATTTAGTAGTCAAATAAGCGCCTTAGGGTCATCCTGTCCCTCTTGTTTGGATCAATTTTGTAGTAACTGAATATGTGAGCACACAAATATAAGGCACAGGGCAAATATAAGTGTCTTGTTTACTAACATGCAATCAACAATGATCATAAAATGTGTTGCTAAATGGCTCATTACCTGGTTGTCCATTAACCTGTATAGGTGACTTGACTGTGGCATGAACAAATTAATTATATTGTCTTAGGGTCATCTGGTCTTGATGACCTATCCAACCTCACAATTTTAATGGCTAAGTAAATTACTAAGCGATGTGTAGATGTACAGTATTCACCTATAAGACGCTGCCTCCCTAATAAACACACTCTCCCATAAAATTCAATTCCCAGGCCCTTGACTGTCTGACTAACACCCAACTGTCCACGATCCGTGGTGAAAAAATCTGGTCTCAAATTTAATTTTATTAGCTTCTATTCCAAGACACATGACAGAATAACAATTCAATAGCTAATATTTTAATCTTTCTTTTATAATTTATAGCGCTAATAGATAGGAAAGTGTATTGGGAGGGCACATCTTTCATTCGGTAATTACGAATATGTTGACAGTTTGCTTGTGTTAAGTACCATAATCGTCCTAAAGTTTGTAAGTTTTTAGAATTTAAGGAAAATAGGTCTGAAATAATAGCGCCCCCATGATGTTTTGCACTGCGCCTGCAAGCGTCTAATAGGAGAAATACGGTATATATAAGGTCTAAACCCCTGTTCAGGTCATCAGAGAATATCCTTTTTAGTGAGGTATAATCTGGGCTAATTAACCCTTGTCATACTGAATAGATTTTGGCTAATTTTTTGTTATCAAAATCAATTGGAAATAAGCACTGAAAGTACCAACTGTAGGTCAATTTTTATCTGAAAAACTAAATCTATTGACAATTCTGTTTTGAAATTGAGAAACAGGTGGTGTAGCCTAACATCAGACTGCACATATATGCAGGCTGATGTCTGTCTATAGCTCCTGCCAAAGCAGGAATATTTCTGGTTCAGAATGACAATGGTTTATATCTGTGCCTCTTACATGTGAAATTGCTTGAAATGTCATGCACACAGACTCGATTAACTGAGTATTTGTTGATTTCATGGAGGTACGAAATAAATTCATACATATGTGTGATTAGGTTTTTAGGTTCATACCTCCATCAAATCAACAAATACTCTCTTTGTATCTTATAAATCAATTTCCTGAAGTATAAGAGTAAAGATTTACTCTCAAATCAATGGATTGTTTTTGGGACTACTTTCTGTGGAAGCTAACAAAACAACTGTGTTATCAAAAGTATTTTCATTGAGTAATGAAACTAATTTTTCAGGCAATCAAAATACATAAGCTAAGGAAAACGCACTTAGAACTAAATTGTTTGTTAAGAAAGAAATTTGACCTCTTACTTGCTATGCTGCAGGTCAATATCAAAGACAAATATGAATTCTGGCTAAGCCAACAAATAGGCTAAAAAGTGTGATGTGAAAGAATGTTGACTTTTTCACATTTCTATCCCTGCTGTAGATCTCAAATTGTCTCTCATATCTGTATTATGTGTACTCAGATCTCAGTATGTAACCAAAGATTATTGACATTTTGGGAAAACTTTCCTGACAGTTGGTTATGTAGTTTGCCACCACAGGCACAATAGGCTACATGTTTAATAAAGAACTAATAAAGACCTCACTGACACAGAAACTGTTCCAGAAATATCAGAGACATTTTTAGGATTCAACATTGCTTGCTGTCTGTTGGTACTGACTCTTGTTGAAGTTTCTACAAATAAATATTCACTGGTGGATATAATAAAACCTTTGGCTGTTATCCCTGTTATATAGAAATATGGGGAACACAGTTTGTAACAGGACTTACTCACAGATGGAGTTGAATGGAATTTACATTGGAATTGATTTAACAATACTTCCTAAAAAACTATGTTATAGGTACTCATTTGAATTGTCTAAATGAGACAATTCAATGAGTACCTATGACATAATATTTCCTTAAAAAATCCTAATTTTAGAATGATTTTACCCATCTTATCTGAACTTTATTCAGCTTTTGTAAGATGGTTCTTGAGCATCCTGCAGTTGGTATAAATTTACAAGACATTCGATGATCTTTACCTTTATTGGCTGAATAATTAAGAAGGCAAAAATTTGTCATTTACTGTTTCATGGAGAAAATCAAGTTAGAAATGACAGTCATTGTCAATGAAAAATATAATTTTGATTCCTGCTAAACCAACAAGTAGGCTATTAAGTGTTATGTGAAAGAATGTTGACTTTTTCTCATTTCTTTCCCTGCTGTAGATCTCAAATTGTCTCTCCTATTTGTATTATGTGTACTCAGATCTCAGTATGTAACCAAAGATTATTGACATTTGGGGAAAACTTTCCTGACAGTTGGTTATGTAGTTTGCCACCAGGCACAATAGGCTACATGTTTAATAAAGAACTAATAAAGACCTGACTGACACAGAAACTGTTCTAGAAATATCAGAGACACTATAGGATTCAACATTGCTTGCTGTCTGTTGGTACTGACTCTTGTTGAAGGTCCTTACTGGTCTATATATATAACCTTTGGCTGTAATCCCTAGGGTAATAGTGTTATGGCATCGAGTCCATTATGCAGATGCCCATGCCTAAGGTACTTATTTTTCATGCACCTATGTCAATAGATTTTGGGCATATATTTATCAGTGTCTGACTGTCTGTGAAAACTTATGATACAAATTAGAAATGTTCATTTAACTCCAACACTATTTCAGTCACAGTTTTTACATGAAGGTTTGATCCTCTCAATAATACACCTCATTGAAGGTCAAGGTTGTCTGACAAGGTCATTGAGATTGATCTAGGTCAGGCTTCTTAAACTATACCATTTCAGTGGTTACTTTAGTTGTTCCATAAAAACATCTTGTTACTTTAGATAAGTTTAAACCTATTTATTTTACATTTGATTAGGAAACAAGTTCTTAATCCCTCTCGATTCTGCTTCCTGGAAAATTCGCCAGTACTAGCGCAGGGTTTTAAGGTATGTAGGTTTTGTGCATCTGAGACTCACAATTAAGTAGCCTGGACTCTCGAAACTATCTGATTTAAGTCCCATGGACCCGCTAGGGATCAAATTAAGAAAATATTTGAAGACTGGTTTAAAACAGTCTTCAATTCTTTATGGAAGTTGAGCCCCAAATGTTCATAAATATCCAACAATTTCTTTAGATGTTATTAGGACATAGCTCTAAATTCACAAAAAAAACAAACAAAGTTTTTGCTTAAAACAATTTTACTTAATCTAAAGCAGGGGATCCAAAAATTTAAGAAAAGACCCCTAAAATCCCAATAATTGAGTACTTTGCACCCTGTTTTGTTGAAGTTGGACTAAAACCCCTGCTTTTAGAAATCTTGTCTTAGTAACTTTTTGATTCTTTGAGTTGTGGATTACTGTCAATTACTGGAGCACTGTTTACTGGTGTTATCCATGGTCTAGAGGTAGAGCATCGGCCTTTTAACACAAAGGTCCTGGGTTTGATTCCCAGGACCAGCTATTGATCTAGTTCTTTCATTGGCCCACACATTCGGCGCAAGTACTGGTGAATTTTCCAGGAAGCAGAATTAAGTTGGTTTAATCTTAGTTGTAATAACTTATTTTGCGATGGATGCAGAATGAATAGGTTTATACCAACTGTTCCTTGTTTAATGTTCAGGTTATAGACAATCCTGTACTTTAAGGATAATGAAGAATCTCTGTCCTAAAGTACCGTGAAATATCAGCCAAAACAATTATTTGTCTCATATCATTGAAAAGATCTTGGAGTTTAATAGGTCTTAAATATAATGGTATTGTTCAGTAAAATATTGTTCGAGACAATATGATCAATTTTTGTAATGAAACTCGATATATATCGTCAATCTACATAATATAACGAGGAGAAAATCTTCAACAATGATTCAGTTTCTTATCACCATCAATTCTGGAATAGAATTGTACTGTCTTTTTCCCTTAACTCTTGACATGCTGAAGCTCTCATTCCCACCATATTATGTACTAATTGTCTATAAGTATTTAATTCTGAAAATTTAATTTTGAATTTTTCTTGATTGAAAAAAATCATGTGGTATATAGACTAAAGCAAATTACATACATGTGCAGACTGATATATGTCAAAATACCTCCTACCAAAGCAGGAATATTTAGGGTTCAACATAACTTGAATAAGTTTTTTCAACAAATACTACAACTTTTTACAACCTGTATTTGGGACTTTTATTAGCTCACCTAAGGGCATCCTGCTCAGGGTGAGCTTTTGTGATCATTGAATGTCTGTCATCTGTCGTCCTCAGGCTTATTTTAAGCCCGAAATCTTTGAACAAGGTCTCTTCCTAAACCACTAGGTGGATTTCAATGAAACTTTATTAGAATGTTCCTTGGGTGACCCTTTTTAAAAAAATATTCCCATTTTGGGCCTGAAATCTTTGAATGAGGTCTACACTGGGCCAATTTCATTGAAACTTTACCAGGATGTTCCTTGGGTAACCCTTTTCAAAAATTGATTTCAAAATTTTGATTTGCCAATAAATATGGGAGTGGCAGGTGGCACATATAGTCTCCTTAGTAATGAATTGTTAGTCAGGGTCTATTTTCACTTTAAATTCTTTGAAAAATATCTCCCTTTCAACAATGAGGCAAATGTGACTGAAACTTTGCCAGAAGTAACTTCAATGAGATCCACTGAACCAATAAAGTTCAGGTGAGCGGTTTAGGGCCATTTTGGCCCTCTTGTATAAATTTTGAACCTCTCTGAAAAAAAAAAGAGAAAAAATTTACACATTACAGTATAGCATTGTGGTCACATAATTATGCTGGAAATGATCCTATAACATATGATATATTTGCCTGAATGGAAAACAAGAAAAAGTGATAGGAAAATTATGACAGGGGAGGTAATTTAATCCCTGCAAATCCAGACTATATTGATACACAGTATCTCATTAATACGTTTTGACATTTACAGGACAAAAAATGAATTAATTGGGGACTGAGGTTATTGCCTTAATGTTTCTGTATGATCGTCTAAATTCTTTGTCAGAAAAAACAAACAAATAGCCTATACCTCCTGCCAAAGTAGGGAAACTCTGGGTCCAACGTGACAATGGTAAGGCTTCACTGGTGAATCTAGTGATTGAAGCAAACATGGCATGCACTTGAAAGCAGAGGATAATTTGATCAAATCCTTCTCAGATTCTGAATTGATTGACGGTTCATCTGAGGTACACAAGGTTCTTGTATTGTTGCATTTCATTTGGTCAAAATGTGGTAACTATATATTTTACAGATAAGTCTGAGAAGCAGATCATCTAATCTCTAATCATGGAATGACATGGGTTTGATCCTCAGCAGTGGCATATAGATGGCTCGACGCAAAACAGTTGTAACTGCCTATATGTTTATATATAGGCAGTTACAACTGTTTCCCGCTGAGCCATCGATATATCCTTTCTTACATTTGTCTCCCACCAATGGTTTGATAGTCGTAAGCCAATGTGGGATAACAGCTGGAGGCTAAAAAGAATGGTTGTAATTAATGGTAATACTTGTGCGAGAAAATACCAGGTCTCAATCCATTTTTAGGTGCTCCAACCCTAGTTATATTACTGAAAGATTGTTAAAAGTAGTATTAAGCCCCATTAAAATCTTGGAAGTCATTTACCCATCAAGACAGTGAACAACAATACTTTTAGGTTTCTCAAATGTTGTAATGTTCAATAACAGCTTGAATAGAGCTCGCATCATTAGCTCAGTTTGAATTGTGACAGATTGTCAATCCTAAGTGGGTTAAATGCAAGTTTAAACCCTGGCTCTACCAACTTTCATCCAACTTTTTAAAAATGTAAATGTCACACAATGTGATACTCATCTCCCACCATTTTCACATGCACATCCAGAATATTTTCTCCAGAAGGGGAGCTGTAGCTATAATATTATTCTTGCACATTCTAGCACACTTACCAAACAGTAGTTTAGTTTCAGATTTTCCAACTTCATTACAATATACCGTAAAAATTCTATTAGAGCCCCATGCTGTAATTAAAACCCTACCCCGCAAACTCTCGAAGCCTCTAATAAAGGCAGATATCAACAAAATCAAAGCAACTAAAATTTCAACAGAGGTTTATGCAATTTATCCCAAATCAAATATTAAAAATTTGTGCCGATTATGTTTTTTTGCCACAGTAAGTCTTACTTTTTCACCCCTTAACAAAATGAGGATGGCAAAGCATGTAAGATGTAACTGGCGATATGTTTATAGGCAATTACAATTGTTTTCCACTGAGCCACCGCTTTGTAGTGTAGCCTCAAATAAAAGCCTATCCCTTTCTAATAAAAATACAATGATTCTAATAGAACCCCAGAGTTTAATTAGCTCACCTGAGCACAACATGCTCAAGGGGAGCATTTAGGATCACCTCAAGTATGTCATCCATCATCAACAATCTTAAAAACTTCTTCTCCTAAATCACATGGCCAATTTCAATAAAACAGAATGTTCCTTGGGCAACCCTTTTTAAGAATTGTTCACGAATTTTTAATTGGCTAATAAATATGGGCGTGGCAGGGCGGGCTTATTTGAGCCCGAAATCATTTAACAACATCTCCTCCTGAACCACCAGGCCGATTTCAATTAAACTTTACCATAATGTTCCTCGGGTGATCCTTTTCAGAAATTGTTTCTGAAATTTAGATTTGTCCATAGATATTGGGGTGGCAGAGCTTATTTTGAGCCCAAAATCTATGAGCGACATCTCCTCCCGAAACTTTACCACAATGTCCCTTTGATGATCCTTTTCAAAAGTTGTGTTCAAAATTTTGATTGGCCCATAAATATCTGCCTGGCAGGGCGGGGCTTATTTTGGGTCTTCTTAGTAATGAATGGGTGGACAGGGTCTATTATCACTTGAAGTTCTTGGAATAACATCTCCTTTTGCAACAATTAGGAAAATGTGAATGAGACTTTGCCAGAAAGTTACTTGGATGAGAACCACTTGACCAATAAAATTCAGGTGAGCAGTCTAGGGCCATTCTTGCTGTCATGTTTGATCTTTTACGGTATTTGTTCTAATTCTGGAGATGTGTGTGGAGAAGGGGAATGGGGGGAGGGGGGGGGGGGTTCAAGACCTCCTGGTCCCTTCCCCTAGATCCACCAATGGCAAAGGGTTAATGTATAGAATCAGGTTGATCAAATAGAACAATTGAATGAATAATCCGTTTGACAGAAAAGACATTTTTCTCTGTTAGATTACGGACACCATCATCTCCTATAACTGATGGAAACATTTATTGATACATAGGAAATTATTTCTGTGAGAGAGTAAACGTTTAGTGTGCAGTATTAGTTTGTGTAAGTTGGGAGTCTCATTATTGTTGATTGGTTAGTTGTTGTTGTTGTTTGTGGTGGTTAAAGGATTCTTCAGGTGTTGTTTAAAGAATTTTTGAGTTATTCTAGAGTTTGGATTTAATTCTGCTGATGTGATTTATTTGAATAAAATGTATGTATAAACCTATAACCAGATAGTGAAATTTTAGGCTCTGGTCCAAATTAAAAGAAAATGAAGATATAAATTTACAAAAATAGGAATTGAATTGTTTGTCATTCTGTTCTAAAACAAAAAATCTGATTTGGGAAATATGAAATGTGAAATATGTCTCAATGTTTTCCAAAGTTTCTCTTTATTTATTTTCTTTTTTTTATTTGAAAGGAATATGAATATCAATAAGTGATTGACTGAATTTTGTGATTAAGGACAAAAAGGTTTTCACTGAGGTTTTAGAGGGCATAGAAAGTGGGAAATTGCATAGAAGTCTGGGAATTCAATGGCTGGGTGCAATGAATATCCTTAACAACAATTATCTTCCACAAATGGATGGATAATTGTGAAATGGATGGATAATTGTGAAATGGATGGATAATTGTGAAATGGATGGATAATCATGATATTAAGTTAGGATACATAAGCAGTGGCTTGATGCTCAGAAAGATTCCTCACTGTGTGAGAAAAAAACAGACAACCATGGTTAGGTGCTCAAATCACCAATCTATGACTGAAAGACTGTTGACCATTATCACACTGAATTAATATTTTGTTTCAAACATTGTTGCCAATTTTGAAACATGTCAGCCAGACTGGCTCGTGTTTCCCCCCATAATAAATATCCCCCCCTTCCCCCTTTAAAGAAAAGGGAGTATATTGCTTTGCAGTTGTCAGTCAGTCTGTTGGTAGACCGTTCTTGTCCGGAGCACATCTCAGAAAGTATAATAGCTATGGTCATGAAACTTCATGGGTGTATAATTGGATCACATCAATGAGAAGTGCAGTGAATAAGAACCATAACTCTACCTTGCTTACTTTTTGAGTTATTGCCCTTTGTTGATTTTTAAACTTGAAGTTTGTCCAGAGCATATCTCAGAAAGTAATTGATAGCTACAATCATGAAACTTCCTTGGTGGATCAACCTTATGGAGGAGAAGTACAGTGTATTAAAACCATAACTCTACCTTGCTTTTTTTTCAGTTATTGCCCTTTGTTACATTTATAAGTTGATTTATGTCTGGAGCATATCTAAAAAGTAAATAAGCTAGCATTATGCAAATTCACAGGTGGATAGATTGCATCACCTGGGAGTGCAGTGCATAAGAACTGTTACTTCCCTCATCATATTTTTTTAGTTACTGCCCTTTATTAATTTACAAAGAATATGCCAAAGACCTGCTCTAACAGGTGGGAAGGGGGGGGCATTAATGTTCTACAAACATCTCTTGTTCAATAGAAATTTAAGCAGGCAGTGTAGGCCATGATCAGACTTCATGTCTATGTAGTCTGATCTTAGTCTATACTATCTGCAAAACAGTCTGGTGAACAACAGGCAAATGATGTAAATGATTGTGAGTTCCATTAAAGTACCTTAGGAAAATTTGTTAGGAGATATTTTAGGGATTTTTAAAGCCCAATTAACTGGAAAGATTCTAAGATCTGCTAATGTATTTTTAATCTTGTTCAAGTTATTTTTTCTGTTGGAAATTCTCAGAAGTATTATGTAAACCGATGGAACAGTTGCTATTCAGGCCTGAATCATTGAAAAAATAGAAAAACTTTCATAGCGAACAGGAATAGGGGGTGTATTAATTAGGACAATTTTAAATGTTGTTTGCTGAAAGCTTTGTAAATCCAGTATTGTGGGTACTCATGATTTTTTTTTTTTTTTTTTTTTATTTCTTAAGAGTCGGTAGTAAGTAGAACCAACCCATTAAATTAGCCTTGGCTTAACCCTTTGCTGTTTAATCCCTGCCTTTTATGTGCCTGTGATTTTATAATTGAGAAAACATTGTGAAAAAAGAAGAAATTGCTTCTGACAAGCAATTTCTTCTTTTTCCACACTATTTTCTACCCTACTGAATGGCTATATTTCAAATTAAATCCACTTTAAAATTTCGTCTGCAAAAACTTTGAATTTGGACAGGTCCAAAATTTCCAAAACAGGAAAGTGTTTAAAAGCTTTCTTGTAAAGTCATTGCATGAGCTTCATGAACATCCATGACACCCGCCCCCTTTATGGTTGAACTTCTTTTTAGCTCACCTGAGCATGGAGTGCTCAAGGTGAGCTATTTTGGTTAGGTGGATGTCCGTCGTCTGTCATGCCACGGCCATCATGCGATGTCCATCGTCAACATTTGCCTTGTATGCACTCTAGAGGCCACATGTTTTCCCGATCAACCTGAAATTGATCAGAATGATTGTCTTGATAAAATTTCGAACGAGTTCAGTATTGGGTCAACTGGGGTCAAAAACTCAGTCACAGGGTCGAATCTAAGAAAAACCTTGTATACACTCCAGAGGCCACAATTTTTGCCTGATCAACCTAAAATTTGGTCAGAATGATTGTTTTGATGAAATATCAGAAGAGTTTGAAATTGGGTCAACTGTTGTAAAAAAGTAGGTCACAGGGTCAAATCTAAGAAAAACTTTGTATGCACTCTAAAGGCCACATTTTTTGCCCGATCAACCTAAAATTTGGTCAGAATGATTGTCTTGATGAAATCTTGACGAGTTTTAATTTGGGTCAAGTGGGGTAAGAAACTAGGTCAGAGGGTCAAATCTAAGAAAAACCTTGTCTGCACTCTAGAGGTCACATTTTTTGCCCGATCAACCTGAAATTTGGTCAGAATGATTGTTTTTGTGAAATATCGGACAAGTTTGAAATTTTGGTCAACTGGGGTAAAAAACTAGGTCACAGGGTCAAATCTAAGAAAAACTTTGTATGCACTCTAGAGGCCACATTTTTTGCCCGATCAACCTTTAATTTGGTCAGACTGATTGAATTGCTGCAAGTTTTGATGAGTATGAGATTGGGTCAACTGTGGTCAAAAACTAGGTCACAGAGTCAAATCATAGAAAATCCATGTAAGACAACCTGAAAATTGTAAAAAAAAAAGGATTCTCGGGTTGTAAAGAAGCATCAGCATTGTTTAGTTTAGTCATTCATCATTCTATTTCTATACTTCTTTTGAAAATTTTATACAGTTCATTCAGGCGAGTGATTAAGGGCCAATATTGCCCTCTTGTTATGAATGGCTGGATCTATCTGTGACATTTTTCCTGATGTAGGAAAAGGTTTAATAAATCATGCAGCATAGTAGGAGATCAAAAGCATTAATATAAAGACACCTACATTAATCAAGAATAATCCTCTTTTAATCCTTTACCAAACAACTTACTACAAATATAGCATGTGCCAGTGTGACTGTTCTGAGATTCTAGAATGTTAAATATCAGTTCTTGAACTAGTTCTTGAACTTCATGAACAAACTCTTGAATCAGTTCTTAAACTTAAGTTCTTGAACTTGAGAACAAGATATAGTTCTAGTCTTTGTTCAAGAACTAGTTTTAGAATTTCAAGAATTAGTTAAATAAATTCAAGAAATAGGTCTTAACGCTGTTATAGAACATTTGAAGTGCCATTTGTCAATCTAGAACATTCAAAAACCAGATCTTGAACTTTTTTTTGCAGGGGTAGATGACATGTCATGTTGAAAAGGAGGGAATATGAACCCTTGTCATGTTGAATCTGAGAATAATCCTGCTTTGACAGGAGGTATAAACAAAGATCAGCCTGCACATATGTGCAGGCTGATCTTTGTGTATACCACCTGATGTCTTTTTGAAAACAAAGTTTAAAAATGTTTTCTTACAAAATAATTACTTCCCAATAGTAAGTGCAATTCCAGTGTTTTCAGCACTTTGGTTTAAATTGATTTCAAAATTAACCAGCCAGGAATTTCTCTTTTCTTACTAAATACAGTTGTGGAATTTTGTATCCTTACGATTGTAAGCTTGAGAAAAATATAATGGCAAAAGGACAAAATTACTCTTTTTCCAACAGCATTATCTTGTTGTTTTACTGACAAACAGATGAAAGAAAAGATTATATGAGCTAGTAAAAGATGAGCTTATATAAGTGTAAGCTTTTTAATGATATATAGAAATGTTCCACCCATTTCCTGATTAATAATCCTTGATATAAACTAGAAAATTCACATCAATATTGATCTCTCTTTAATGGAAACCAAAGGCCTGAAAGCACTGCAATTAATATATCTATGTCAATATGAAATATGTGCCTTCTGATCTTTGTCTAGTTACCACCTGATTTTGATTTTCAAACCAGAAAAAGGTTGATTTTTTAAAAAGATATATTATTACAAACAGTACTTTCAACACTTTGTTTTTTTATAAAATTTTGTAAAAGTTTTTTATTCAGCATGACAAGGCTTAAGTACAAAAAGGAGCAATTGTTTGTTAAAAGTTTAGCTCTTGACATAAGTGCTGTGAAAGGAAAAAAGATACTTGTTTAGGAAACCTCTTTTCAAAATATCATATTTTTGATATCCATTTAGCCAAAATGGATGACCCTTCTGCTGAAATGTAAAATCATCTCATTCACCTGCAATTTATAATACTCAGGCAGATGGACTATAGGTAGAGACTTAGAATTTTGAAGGACAAACAAATTTGTAGCAAGTACTGGTGGATTTTCTAGGAAGCAGAATCAAGAGGAATTAATTTAGGATGTAATAAGATTTAAACACATATGCAGTCTGATCTTTGTCTATACCTCCTGCAAAAGCTGGAATATTCAGGGATCAGCATGACAAGGGTTAAGTATAAATTATATGTGTCAAAATGTCGCCAAACCTACCAATAATTTTGCATGGTTAGCTGACTAGGAACATCCTAGGAAAATTTCATCAAAAAGCTAAGTGGTTCATTTGACACAAAATGATATACAGTCTCATTATGAATGTATTTTTTGTGTTATAAACTTATCTGTAAATTCAATGATGGATAATGGAATATCAATTGATGTTGAATAGTTTTTATAAATGTTCATGTTGGATACATAGGGATAGAATCCAAACAATTTTTTAACAAAGAAAATATATGTATTTGAGAAATATTTTCATTATTTGATAAACATTATTTCCCAAATGCTTAAATAGTGTCATGGTTGGATATCATTTAGTTGATCTGTGGACCTGGTGTTTGTTAGTTTATCAAATTAAAGAGAATGTTATGTTTTACATTAAAAGATTTCTAAGGGTCAGCGTGAAACACTTGTAACTCCCTAAATGTTTATAGGGAGTTACAACTGTTTCTCGCTGAGCCATCAAATTGCGCATTTAGAATTTAACAATGGGGGTAACTCTTTATCATAGGATTAGTGCAAGACTATTGTAAGTGCCATATAATATATATTATACATACTCAGTGTTTTGTATGAAAAAAATATCTAACGAGGTTGGGAGAATTGATGATTGTTGACATCTCCTCCTAAACTACTTGGCCAATTTTAACCAAACTTGGCAGAAATGTTTCTTAGGTGATCCCCTTTAAGAATTGCTAAAAGAATTGAAATCAGTGAAAAACTCTGGTTGCTATGGCAATTAAAGTTAAAAATTTAAGAAAATCTTTAAAATTCTTCTTCTTCTGAACAAGCAGCCCTACAGCCTTGAAATTTGGCATGGATGATCAGCTCATAGACCTTAATAAAAATAGCTAAATTCATATCTGTTGGGCCACCAGGTGCAGAGCACCAGTGGGGAGGGGGTAGTACCTTGGGTAAATTTTGTAATCTTTAACCTTCTTCTTCTTCTGAATAAGAAGCCCTACAGCCTTCAAATTTGGCATGGAGGATCAGCTCATAGACCTTAATAAAAATAGCTAAAATCATATCTGTTGGGCCACCAGGTGCGGAGCACCAGGGGGGAGGGGGTAGTACTTTTGTGAAAATTTTGTAATCTTTAACCTTCTTCTTCTTGTAAACCAGGAGCCCGACAGATTTGAATATTGGCATGGATGATCAGCATATGGACATTAATTGAATTAGCTAAAATGATGACTGTTGATTCACCAGGTGCGGAGCACCAGGGGGGAGAGGGTTGTACTTTTGTGAAAATTTTGTAATCTTTAACCTTCTTCTTCTTCTGAACCACAAGCCCTACAGACTTGAAAAGTGGCATGGAGGATTAGCTCATAGACCTTAATAAAAACAGCTAAAATCATGACTATAATGCGACCAGGTGCGGAGCACCAGGGGGGAGAACTTTTGTGAAAATTTTGTAACTTTAACCTTCATCTTTTAATGAACCAGGAGCCCTACAGACTTCAATATTGGCATGGATGATTAGCATATGGATCTAAAATTAAATAGCTAAAATCATGAATGTAACAGTCAACAGATGCGGAGCATTAGGGGGGAGGGGGTAGTACTTTGGATCAATTTTGTAATCTTTAACCTTATTCTTCTCCTGGATCAGAAACCCTACAGACTTGAAAATTGTCATTGTTGATCAATATATTGACCTTAATAAAAATAGCTAAAATGATGACTGTTGGGTCACCAGGTGCTGAGTGTCTTGGGGAGGGGGTAATACTTCGGATCATTTTTGATATCTTTAACTTCTTGTTATGAACCAGGAGTCCTACAGACTTGAAAAATGGTATGGCTGATCAGCATATGGACATTAATTGAATTAGCTAAAATCATGACTGTAGATTCTCCAGATGCAGAGCATCTTGGGGGAGGGGGGAGTGCTTGGTTTGAGAATTTTGAATCCCTACTGCCTTCATATTTGACATGGATTGATCAACTCATTAAAGAAAACTTTAAAAGTCTCAGACTCAGCCTGTATATCTGGCATAGATTAGCTGATCACAGACCTTTTATGAAAAAGCTTGGATAAATAATGACCAGGGGAGGAGCAGAGGGGGGGAAGGATTTTTTCAAATGTTATCTTATTGAATAAGGGAAAATCTCCTTTTCTGTAGTTGCATGGACATACCTAGGTAATGAAGCTTTTTTCTCAGGTGAGCGCACCCAGGGCCAACGGCCCTCTTGTTCTAAATGCTTTACTCAGGGACATTATTACTTCATACATATACTCTCTAGGTGCTAGGCTTCTACAGAGATCAAGGTCCTTCACAATTTGACCTTGATCTTGACCTTTTGTGAACTTAGAAAGAATTTTAAAGAAAAACTTCATGTTTGATATAAGGAAATTCCATTGGTAACCTCATCTGCTTGTAGGCTTTCACTTTACCCTAACCTTATACATGCAATTAAAACAAAAAAGTTTTTATATTTCTTAATTACTACTCAAACAGATATATATTAGATCATGGACTTTAACATTGAAAGAAACCACTTTGAACTTCGGTCTTCGGTCAAGCGCTGTTTGTGACAAGCAGCTGTTTGGGCGAGCTACGTTGTCCGCGGACAACTCTTGTTCGACTGTTACAATCACTGAAATAGGCAATCCACTAAATGATCTTTAAATTATGTTATTATGGAAGTTTGAAAAGGAATGAAATCTTTGACAAAACATTGATCAAGGTAGCAATTTCTACCTCTAATGACCTATTTGAGCCAAGTCCTCATTAAATCACTAATTAATGCAAATTGGACCTAACATTGACCCTTTGTTTTGCTAGGTCAGAGCAATTAACAAGGCAGTAATTGAGTGGTGGTCATTGATGAAACACTGGTTTGGTTTAAGCCTATTTATTTTACATCAAATGGGAAACAAGTTCTTACATCTTTGATAAATGCATCTTGATTCTGCTTCCAGGTAAATTTCACCAGTACTTACTCCAAAGTTGAACTCAAGACCTTTGGGTCAAGAGGCTGACACTCTACCTCTAGATCACAGTCACGACGCAAATTGTTATCCAGTTTTATTCCGCCTTGCATGTGCATTAGCATGCTAAGCGGGGTAAATTGGCAAATAGTTTGCATAGTTTTGTCATCCTGAAGGCAGGGCTGATTTGTATATGACAATGAGAAAAACTTAAAAAAAAACGTTTCAAGAAAAATTAAACTCTATTTTTAACCCTTGTCATGCTGAAATTTGAATATTCCTGCTTTGGCAGGAAATAAGACAAAGATCAGCCTGCACATGTGTGCAGTCTGATCTAAGTCTTCACCACCTGATGTTCCTGTTAACACCAGCAAAGTTGAAAGATTATATTTTCAAATAAAACTACAGACTTACAAATAGCACAGCCTTTCAGTACTTTTATTTAAATGAAATTTTGCAAAAGTTTTTTATTCAGCATGACAAGGGTTAAGGAGCCTGGTGAAAAAATATTTCAGTGAAATTACAGTGGCCTGACAAAATTACAAAGCTCTCTGCTACTTTCTTCTGTTGGGAAAATAATATGCATTATGTATGATTAAAGTATTGTCTGCAATTATATCTGCAGACAGTTTTGAAATGTATCATTTGAATGGTGCCATGCTAAATTCAATCAGTATGAATGTCTCGTATCCTGGAAACAATTCTAACAAAATTACGTTGTCTACAGTAATGACTTATGTCGACATGAATTGTAAAGTATCTGAATATTTAAATATCTATAATCCATTTTCTTCTTAAGCATTTTATAATGGAGAGTTGTTACACAGTAATAAGCTTTAGCAGCATGGAAGAAATATAGGCTGTAAACACTGATCTATCAATACAAGAGTTATGCTCAGTCAGATAAGCATCCATAGATGGCTCAGCTTGAAACGCTTGTTACTTCCTATATATTTATAGGTAGTTATAACTGTCTCATTCTGAGCTATCAGAATGCTCAGACTCTTCTTGACAGGAATTGTATAAAAGGGAATAAAATGAGCCTGTATGAGATTTTCAACAATTTCAAATATGCGCAAAACAAAGACTCTGACCAGCCTGTGCATCCGCACAGTCTGACCAGAGTCTTCACTATGCATTTAGTAGATAGATAAGGTCTCAAAGTATCTGTAAACCATCAGGTAACTTTATATCTATCGTATGTGGCTGTCTAGGCTACCCATTGGTTGCACCTCATGCATATTTCAAATTGTTGGAAATGTCACGCACAGGCTCCAATGTGACAGTAGTAACAAAAATATTAATTAATTCTCCTTTCTGTCTTTTTATTGTGCAAATGTCTTGTCAATTTGAACTTGAATTGATGAGGCTTGTGATGCAACTACAACAAAAATATTTTCTGAAAATGCAAAACTGAGCCCAGTCTAATAATGCCCCAACAGTGTCAAAGTAATGGCTGATATAGGCCAGTTCATATGCATTTTGAAGCTCAGTTGTAAAAGCAAAATGCTCTTGATGTATGAGAGATAGTGAATTGGTAATCACAAACAATTTAGTGCTAATAGCACCTAGAACACAGCGTCTTGTACCTTGATTGATTGTTTGGGTGTTATGGCCATTGATGCATTTTCACTCATTTGGTATGCTCTAATATCAGCAAGCTTTAAAAGTTTCAAATTCCAGATTGATTATGACCTTAACAAACTGTAGGAAAATAAGTGAAAGTTTATACCCTATTCAATTATTGAACCATTTGATAAAGATCAGACTTGTTATAGCTATTTACTTGTGGTTAAATGGTTATAATCTCAATCTTGATCATTTAAACATGACTGCAGGCTCCTAATGACATTTGTATTCTGCCTATTTTGTACCATATTGTAAAGAAAATTTTAGGTGTACCGTAAAAGCTCTTATACAAACCCGGGGGTCTACGAAGATCAGGGGGTTTATTAAGATCATGATGTTTCTATTAGAAGGAAGTGGTCTTTTATTATAGAGGTTACAGTTGTTAAGAAGATGTGGAAAAAAGGCCAAAAATGCCACTGCATTTTTTCTATTTTTCCATGTCTTCTCAATTATAAATCTCTGGAAAATCAATAAGAAAAAATCATTAACTAATAAAGCATTGAATGAAGACAAAAACTTAATATTTGGTCGAAAAAGTTAGATTTAACCTTGTTTGAAATCATTGTCTCATAGATTTGGTTGGGGTTCGGGGGCTTATTGGGCACTTTAAGTTATCCAAAAATCTTTTAAAAAACATTCAAAATTTTGACACTTGAAGAAGGGAATGTCACTACATAAGAGCATTGAGCTCTATTAGATTTTTAACGGTACTTGGTCAAGTTCATGTAAATGGGTCAACAACAAAACTATGGTACCAATAATCATTTAGGCACTTACAACATAGCTTTACTTTAAGATAGATTGATTGTTTAACGCCGCTTTCAACATTATTGCAGTTCTCTTGCAGAATGTGGAGCACCTACCCATGGCTTCCTGTTGTTTCTCATCCAAGTACAATCACATCAGCAGGAGAAGGGTTCAATGTGAATACCAAAAGGTCACTTGCCCAGGAATCCCCATGCCTATCTTTGCACACTGGCTTTTTACATGCGGATATTAGTGCAATGTTCTGGGTCACTTGTCTGTGGACATTTAAATACCAGGGGAAAGGAATTTGTTTCTGAGTGGACATGTAGATGATTTTTTTTCCTAATGTTAACCCTTGTCATGCTGATCCTGAAATATTCCTGCTTTAGCAGGAAGTATGAACAGATATCAGTCTTCACATATGTGCATCCTTATTTTAGTCCATACAACCTGATTTTCCTTTTTAAACCAGAAAAAATTCAGAAATTTTATTTTCAAAATCAAATGCTGACTCACAATTAGGAAATACAGAGCTTTCAAGACTTTTATTTATATACAATTTTGCCTAGATTTTTATCCAGCATGGCAAGGGTTAGACTAACAGGGTAGAGAGCATTGTTTTTGATGAAAAAACATCAGATTTCTGCTAAAATTTTGTAACTGCAGCTTTATATGAGGTTTAGGAAGAAAATGCTGGGTTCACTTTTTTGTGGACACATTCATTTATTTATCCTCAACAAGTAAAACATTCTTTTACCTGTTAACTGTCTGCATTTTCATTCCCCAGATCAATCATACTTTTAAAGTCAAAAGTTATTAAAAAGAGTAAAAAAAGAGATATTGTAAAACCAAATTAATTTGTAGAACATGATAATCCAAGAAATAATTATGACATAATTCAATAGAATTGAAAAATTTTATGTTCTCTAAGGGAAATATTACTGAGATGAATCTGTCGTTTTAGTCTCTTAGAACACAAAATTGTTGAAAAATTGAAGTCTTCGAAGTAGGAATTTGTTATTTTAAATGGTACAGATTCTAAGAACTATGAATTATTCCGATGGTTTTTATCTGTATTTCTTGTCATAGTAACAGAGCCTGGAATCCTCTGCCTGGAAAATAAGGCCTCGGCCCCAGTCAAGATCTAGCAGTGTGACAGACATATTTTGTGACGATCTTCCACCTTGTTTTTATCATCATTATGTTAAGAGTGAGAGTTAAAGGTCAAACTATTTTCATCTCGAGCCTAATTCTTAATGCCATTGTATCAAAAGATTTGGGAGGCATCTTTGTTTTACCTTACATGGGTCTGTCATTCTGTCTGTCTGCAAAACTTAATCATAATACTTATTTAACCAAAGAACTTCTATGAGCCTATTAAAGACTATGCTCATGTTTGAGAAATTGAAAGATCTCAATGATATGCATGTTTTGTAACTCTAGTCAAGGAAATCTGATAAGGTCAAGGTCATCTTTTAAAGGCAAACTCCTTAAAAAAATTGCCATTTTGGAGATCATTGGTGTTTCACATACAGGTCTTTTCTTTTTATCAAGTTGACTAGAGAATAAAACATTACGAAGGTCATTTTTTTGCATGGCTGTTTTTTTGAGAAAACTTGAGGTATTACTATGGCCTTGGTGTCGTCATCGTTGTCGACTTCGTTGTAGTTGTGGTCATCATGCGAAAACTTAAAAGTTTTGTGGTAAGTGATAGGGCCTTCATATTTCACATACAAATTGCTTGGGACAAGGCCTTTTTATTGGTACTAAGTTCAAGGTCATCATTCAATGTCAAGGTCATTTTTCAATGTCAAATTTATGAAAAAAATTAGACAGCCATAATTTTTGAATGGTAATTGATAAGACCTTCATATTTCACAAATGATTGTCTGGGATAAGTTCTTTCTGTTGGTACCAAGTTCAAGGTCATTAGTCAAAATCAATGTCATTAATCAAGTTTAATTTTTTGAAGAAAAAATAAAATTGCTTTTAAATTGGCCATAACTTTTGAATGGTAAGTGACTGGGCCTTCATATTTCACATGATGATTACCCAGGACAGGCCTTTCAGTTTGTACCAAGTTCAAGGTCATCAGTTAAGGTCAAGGTTTTTTTAGTTTAGCTGTTTTCCAAGAAAACCTGAGGTATAATGTTCACCTTGGTGTCGTTGGTGTTGGCCTTAGCGTTGGCATTGGCATGGGTATGACAAACTTTAACCTTGGTCATAGCTTTTCAATGGTTAGTCATAGACTCTTTATATTTCACATGATCATTGCTTGGAACAAGACCTTTTTGTAGATACCAAGTTCAAGGTCATCAGTCAAGGTAAAGGTCATTTTATATTTCAAGATGAAATTTCTCTAAAAAATTCAATCTTGGTCAATACTTTTGAATGGTAAATCATAGAGCCTTCATATTTCACATGATCTTTGCTTGGGACAAGGACTTTCTGAAGGTACCAAGTTCAAGGTCATCAGTCAAGGACAAGGTCATTTGCCAAGGTCAAATTTGTTTAAAAAATTTAACCTTAGTCATTACTTTTGAATGGTAAGTCAAAGAGCCTTTATATTTCACAATTGATCATTGCTTTGGACGAGACCTTTCTTTAAGCACCAAGATCATATATTTGTATTTGTTTAAGAAATAATAAACAGCCGAGCGTTGGCACCTGCTTACTGTGCTCTTGTTAAGGTCAAATATTTGTAGTTAAAACTAATGTTAGCCGTTACTTTGGATTGGTAAGTCATAGAGACTTGCCATTTCATATGTGCATTGCTTGTGACAAGCCTGTCACATGCATAACAATGTCAAGGTCATTTGGTGAAAGTCACTCATTTATAGCATTAAAAACTTCACAATTTGCATTAACTTTTGATTGGTAAAGACACTAACTGTTGCAAAGTGGTCTCTAGAAGTTTTTTTGTGAAAATAATTCCCCTTTTTTGACAAAGTTTTTTCACCATCAAGCTGAGCATAGGCATCCATAGGCGGTGCTTTTATTTCTACCAAGATTCATAATATCCAACATGTAAATCTACATATTCAAATAAAGAGAGGAACAAAAGCTCTTGGGTATTTTTGTGAAAAAGATTTCCTTGATATCCCATGAGAATTTTTGTCTGGTAGGAAAATTGCCTTAAATGTGGTGGGTTAGACAAAAGAATAGGTATTTATTTAGATGATTAAACGAGACTTACTTGGAAGTTGATGTTTGATCTGGATTCTATCGTCTGTCAACTCTTGGATGGGCTTACACAGAGATAACGTAGCTTGCTAGCAGGTATCAGCCTTTAGAGTCCATTGGAGGTCGAAGTTTTATTTTAAGTACTTTACATCTTATAAACTTGACGACAATGTTTTGAAGGTTGAACAGAGTAAGAAATGCAGTGGGTCGGGAAGGGCTGGGTGTGTAAGCCCATCCAAGAGTTGACAGACGATAGAATCCAGATCAAACATCAACTTCCAAGTAAGTCTCGTTTAATCATCTAATTCTATCGTCTGTCATACTCTTAGAGGGGCTTCACAGAGACTTTAGAGTTAACTCTGTTCAAGCTGATCTAATAATTAAAAAATTAGACATAAAAGTGTGATTTATATAATCTTCTCTTTAACAAATCCAACACTATTTGACAATAATGATAAATGTGCAGTTCTCATTGTAACATGCTACTGAATTGTAGAGAGATGTCTTTTCCAATGACTTATTTATTAAACTTAGAACCAGTGCACCACTCAGAAGTTTTAAGTTAATTTTGAAGAGAGACCTTCTAGCTTTTGCTTTACATATAGCTGCTTATTGGGACCATAATTTTCAAAAAACCCTGTACTTTTTAAGAAAATCCTGACGCAACAGCCTGACGCATGTTATTGCATGTAGAAATGTCTGAATAAGGTTTGTGGGTATTAATCATTAATCTTCCACAGTAACGGAAACCCTCAGTTCGACTTATGTATTCCAGGAAAAACTTTTTAATGCATAGTGCTTTCAACATTGTATGATTCTAATATCAGGGTACACAGGTGATGACCTGGCCTTGACTGCTTTAGTTAATGATTGAGCTTTACAATCATTTTATCTTAAACGAGAGAAATGTTAGTCAAATTAATCACATGTGACATTTGACACATTTCAGCAGTTGACTGCAATAAAACAACCAGCTATTTTTCAAGATAGCACTGCCACTATAAATGCAATGTCAAGTTGATATGCTCCAGAACTGATACTCCATAACTGTCTAAGCATCCCCTGCATGATTTATATTAATGTCTTGGTAATGAAGACAACAATTAAAATAATCCTTCCTGAATTTGTTTGTCTATGAGCAGTGCCCGAATTTTTCCCCTGATAAAAAATCGAAAAGTTGATCTATCGATCTGGTAGTGTTTATGGTACTGTACCCTTCCCCCTCTGAATTTGAGTTAGAAATTGGCATAGTAATGTGAGGAGAAGCAGGGGATACTAAGCATTTGGCATTTGAAAACTTAATCCATCTATTTATGTAAACTTTATAAGTCTTTATAGTAGAATATTCTCCAAGATGGCATAATAATATCAATTGATGCATTTGGTATGTTTTGGTCTTGTAAGGCCTTCCTAAAATATTAAAAACTCTCAGTTTTAGATGCTTCAATAGATGTTTTTTCTCTAGTTCGTATTTGTAAGATGAGGATTTGAGGCACTAGCAGTAGTTTCATACACTGAGGCCATTATGTCTGTTTTTCAACTTAAGGGCTACCTAGGCCTGATGTTTGCTATTTTCTGGAGAAGTCCCCCAATGACTGTGAAAAGGAGAACATAAAACAAATTATTACTCCAGTTCATAAAGAGTGTATCAACAGCCAAAGCCTCATGGTCAGAATAAAAAGAAACATTCTTTTTCAATTTAGCATTCAGTAGCTAAACAAGCATATTTATTCCAATTGCTGGATAAAATGTCTTATGATGCTTTCATTTGTTGAAACCATAATTGTCTATCGACCACTCCAAGTCATCTGTATGATTTTTCAAAAGCCCTTCTCGTGCTATAACTCTTGAGCAAGATCATTCAAGTCTTGTATATTTCCACCAAATTTGATTTTGTATGAAAATGATAATGTTGTTACATCATCTGTCAAGATTCCAATGAGAATGTTTTCTTTCCTCTTTGCCAAGTCTATAAATCCAAGCTTGCACGCCTTAAGCTCAAGATAATCAATTTTTAAGGATTATAAAAGTTCTGACCATACTGCTTATGCAATTGTCCCTTATACCTTGAATTTTATTTATTTAAAATTGTAGCTCAACTCTCAATGAACTGGTGTTTGTTTTCCAGTAAACAGAGATTATATCATTAGATCATTTAATTTGAGCACTTAAGTTTTAACTGTTACAGTGAATGAATCCTCCTGAATTATCTATACAATACATTTGAAAGGTCACATATCTAACTGTTGCCTATCCCGACATTCAGTGTGCTTGTATTAGATCATAGTTCCAGTATTAATTGCTCCCCGGCCTCCTTGGCTATTTCTAACTAGAGCCTGCATGAGGCTATGTTGTCAAATATCATTCCAATGATTTTCTAGAAACTACATCAATAAAACATGGTAGTATCATTTGGGTATTAATTATCATTGACTACATCAAATATTGATATTCTGCATTTAATCATGCTTTAATATATCAATAATTTCTTTCAAATTGTTGATTTGTTTTATTAGATGAGTATAATAGACATTATGTATACTTGATCATTTATATCTCCTAATAGAGAGCCTTATCTTTTGACCACAATCAGCATAATTGGTGGAACTAAGGTTTCAATATGTTCTATATCTTATGTTGTTATTGGAAAATGTCATGTAACCATCATTTTCCCCTTCAATGACCAATAGGGTAAATTTTCAAACCTATGTATGATGATACACAAAAATGTCTAGTTGTCAAGTTGTTGAAGCCTGAATCTTTCAAAGATAGCTACTCATTTGTTTCCTTATACCTACTAGAACATTTCTAATCCTTAGATGTGAGTTTGCCTTGACCACCAGATACATAATTTTACTCATTTCATCTAATATCCTTCATAATTATGTGTATCTGCTTCTAATAATTCTTCAAATTTGCACAATATGTATTTTTCTCCTCATAAATATATGCTTATGTAATCAGTCTTTGGTTCCATCCAACTTTTGCATGCAAAGCAATAATATGTACTACATGTGTACAACTATTTAGATTCTTTAGAACAGAGATCTTTTAAGGATTTCAACCTAAATACTGCTGTCTATAAATGAAATAGTGACAATATCATTTCTATACTTCTATCTTAAGTAAAATCATAGATTTCTGTGGTTATATTTCTATTTTAAGTAAAATCATAGATTTTTGTGGGGTTGAATATAGTCTGATATTGTATGCAATGATTGCATCATAAGGGGTTGGAACTCCCCCCCTCCCCATCAAATGAGGACTCAAGGACTGGTTGCAATATTAACTACCGAAAAAAATGTTATAGTTTATTGTTATTATCAATAAAACCTTACATACAGTAAGTATGGTATAGATAGTTAACACTTTACATTGACTTACAGAAATAGAACAGGATATATCAAAAACCTAGTGGTAAGTATTCCATCATTAGCAATCTAAGATGCAAGTGATGGATTTCCAACATGGAAATAATATATCAAAATAAAACCAATAACCAAGAATATGGCCCTCTAGAAGGCCATGTTGAGATGATATGAACATTACAAAAGTCCTTAGATATTGTTTACTTGGCCAGGCTTCCATATGACTTGTATCAAGAAATGCAGAATAACTTACGGTCAAAATACTGATTGCATTAAAAACAAAAAATGGTTCATACATCCATGAAACTTTAGTAGTAAGGTTATGTTGATTTTATTTCTTGTAGACAACCATTCCTCCCTGGCTATGATGCACTGTTGTTGTCATCAAAGACCATGGAATTCCTTAGGAGAAAGAGATTGCCTGAGAAAAGAATTGAAATACACAGTCAGGGTCATAATTAGCTGTTAATTTGTAAATGATCGGAATGAGCCAACACTTGTAAATCACTGATAGACAGTCTAGGAGTATTTAACCCCAAATGACTCAAACATCATTTATCATCTTCACTCTCTGACCCCATTAATGACCCCTAGGGATCTGGACCAGATAACTCTGCATCCTACAAAACCCTTGTTCTTGAAATAAATGGATATAATTGAATACAAATAGTTAAGATATTTTGAAGAAAATCTGACCCCAAAATCATACAATTGATATAGATTTGTAAAAAGAGTTATTTTGATTACATAAAATTCAAAATACTAAAACATGAGAACTAGCTTATTTGATGGATCCTGAATTCCTTGACCTCCATCCATGAGCTACATGCTTCTGCAAGTGAGCATTTATGGTAGTGTCCTGGGTATGGCCTTTCTTTTGGCTAAACTTTCCATATGGTATAATAAATTAACTGTCTCAGATGCCTGAATGATCAATTACCAGAAGATTTACTTGAAATCAATCATCAAAACACAAATAAAGCCAAAAATGTGTCTTGTTTGCCACTCTGGCTGCATTTTCACTCCGAAATATAGTAGTGTATCTGCAAATTTCATTGAGATCTGTGACAAACTACAAACAGCCATATAGGCAGTTTTATCATATCAATACACCATGCCATATAGACAGCCATTATAGGCCATTTAATAATACAATCCACCATGTCATATAGACAGCCATATAGGCCATTTCAATATTGAGATCCACCATGTCATGTAGACAGCCATTAAGGCAATTTCGATATTGAGATCCACCATATCATATAGATAGCCATATAGGCAATTATACAGACAGCCAAAGAGGAAATAGATTAGGCCACAACTATTATGTCATAGAGACAACTATTTTGACAATTTGGAATGGTAAGATCCATGTCATATAGACAGCCATAAGGGCAGTGTAATTTCAGACCAATTTAACTTATAGACAGCCATCATAGCAATTCTATTAAGTCGATCAAATATTGCATGTAAACAACAAAAGAAGTGGTTTTGATTTCTAGACCTTATGTCAAATAGACAGCCATGAAGGCAATTTTGTAATTGTGGATCAATTGTCATAAATACAGCCATGTAGGCAATTTGTCAAATGTGGATCTTTTATCATATAGACAGCCATGTAAGCAATTTTCAATTTTGGATCTATAATTGTCAAAAGAGAGCCATGTAGGCAATTTGTATTTGTGGATCTATTGTCATATAGACAGCCATGTAGGCAATTTTGTAATTGTGGATCAAATGTCATATAGACAGCCATGTAGGCAATTTTGTAATTGTGGATCAATTGTCATATAGACAGCCATGTAGGCAATTTTGCAACTGTGGATCTATTGTCATATAGACAGCCATGTAGGCAATTTGCAACTGTGGATCTATTGTCATATTGACAGCCATGTAGGCAATTTTTTAATTGTGGATCAAATGTCATATAGACAGCCATGTAGGCAATTTTCAATTATGCATCCATTGTCACATAGTCAGCCATATAGGCGATTTTGTAGTTTAGTATGTAGTATCATCCAGACAGGCAAAGGTTTAATTTTGTCAGATCCATAATGTCATATAGACAACTATATAAGTAAAGAAGCTTTATTTCTGATCAGTCATATCATCTTGACCTTTCTAATTTAAATTGATCATTCAGAACTCAAAGACATTTCTAGGGATAAGCACAAAGAAACAAAGGAAGCCAGGTGACCAGAATGAAAATTCAACAAAATTAAAGAAAACTTTACCGTGATTGACCTCCAAATAAATTCCTGAATAATCACTGAACACTTGAAAATAATTATCACTCAAGATTAATAATGGTAAAACAAATGTGGGTGAAATTAAATTAATTTAATGGACCCTAAATACACCTGGCTGTTGTCCCTGCAAGTGGCAGCCTCGTTCTGATACCTGCTAGCAAGCTACGTTATCTCTGTGAAGCCCCTCTAAGAGTATGACAGACGATAGAACCAGTAATTTAGACATTGAGGGCTGTATTCATATGGTAATTAACCCATTACAACTTGAGCCCGCCTTTTTACGCGTCTACTCCATTTGAACAAGCCCGCATTTTTACGCGTCTACCTTATCTGAACAAGCCCGCCTTTTTACGCGTATACTTCATCTGAACAAGCCCGCGTTTTTACGCGTCGGACTTTTGATCGCAATAATTCGTTTTTTTTTCAAATGCCAGAATTTCAAAAATGGTGCCATTAGTAAGTATGATTTATCATCTTAAAGAACATCACAAAAAAATATACACTTTGTTCTTTAAGATTTTGAGTAATTTACGATAAAAGAGAGCAGGGGTTAAAAATATTTACAGACTAACTTACGATCCCAGTTAGGTTAAAAAAGCCAATCAGAATTCCAGGTTTATTATTCCAATTACTAAATTAATATCCATAAATTGTTCTAGTATGAATTATTTTTGATTAACTGTCCCAGTTTTCACTAAAATTGGCTAGATTGGTGTGTCATTATGCAGACAAAACATTACACACGCGTCCATTACGTCAGCGATAATCAAAGTACATTAAGTACTTCGGCCATCATCACGTCTTGTACAAACTATGAAAATTTACAATGTTCAAATTATTGACATTGATAAAGCAGCGTATTCTCCGTCCAAATTAAATTTGAAAATTTAGAATGGTCTTATTTTTGAGTTTTCAGGTGATATTTCATTTGGCTATTGATTTGAAAAAATACGGTCCACTTCGGGCGGTGAAGTTTATGAAAAACAGAGAAATTCCGTGTCACTAACAATTTCTTTGCTTCCCACAATCCTTCCTGTAAATTTGTCTTCTAGCTAAGAATGAGCTTAGATTCAGTAGCACTGGCGGATTCAATGGGGGATTCGGGGGTCGAGGGTCAAACAGTTTTTTTTCCAAATTGAAAATAATTATTCATTTTTTTCATCTGGTCGGATTTCATTTAATTTAAATGATTAACCCATTTTCAAACAACAAAATTTTGGTTTGATATAAATTCAGAGAATATGCAGATGACTTGTACTTCAAAAGACAATTTCGAGATGATTGAATTCTCTAATTTCCGTCATTTTCTATTAAAAAATAATGAGGGTAATGAAGAAACTACTTGTTACAAGCAATTACATTTCTACCGCTTCTGTCGAAGCTTCTTATTTCTCTCGCTGTGTTAAGGTGCTTTTATTTTGGAATAGTTTAAAATTATAATAAATTGTTTTTGAGCAACAACATAATTTTCAAATGTGGGAAATTATTTGCTGCGCGATTTCCGGATCAATTGCGCATTTTTCGTACTTTCTTTTCTTTTTCTTCAAGTAAAGGGATTTAGGGGAACACGTGTTTCAATTGAAATAATTTATAAACTGTTTATTATCCATTTTTATTGCCTCTGGTCTTTAATGTTTTGTCAGAAGCGTGCTTTTCATTGTTTAATTGATTCTTGATTCGAAGCTTCCAGGGGTGATTACGTAATCATACGTAATTCAAAAGGCATATCGGCCGACAGTATTGTCTGGCATAGAACACGTGGACATAGCGCACGCGATTGGTCAACTGAAAGCCCAATTAAATTGAAATTAATAATTATCAAGATTTAATTGACCAATCAAAGACTTTGATAAATTAATCCTAATCTCGAAAATTAATTGTTCAGTGAATCCGTTTGAGAACAACAGCATCTGAAAAAATAGCCCTTATCCCTTATTCTGTTCCAAAATTACGCTACGTCTGGCTCTGATTCCGATATCTTTGACTTCGAATTTGATTTCGGCACAGACGTATCAGAATTTTCGGGATTCTCTGCAAATGATTTATCCGATGTCGGGAGGTCGAAGAAGTTCCCGAGGATTGGCGAATCGTGACTTTACACCACCGACGGCGTGTTTTTATCTATACTTTTTACGTAATTATCAATAAGCTTAAATTCGGAATAATCAGCGCGATCTCGTATTGTCGTACCACTTAACTATAAATTTTAGTTACGATGATTTTGGAAAGATGGAACGAAAAAATTTTGTAGCTAAATTGACATCAAAACTTATTCGTGCGAAACGTGTTAGTCAAAATCGCATCATTTTGGACGGTCCCCCATTTTGGACATAGAAATGCAATACAAATTATATCAGGATGCCGAAATTGTTTTCTTTCATTTATTTACGCTTCTTCTTTCGACAGATTACTATTTAGCCAACTTACGCGACGAAAATACCCTTTTTGCGATGATGTATATTTCGGATCTCGGTCATATAATTAAAATGGAAAGGCTTCACGTTCGTTATTGACTTCAGGCCTGCACGAATTTTACCAGATTTTTCACGATACGCTAATTAGTAATTTGGGATAAAACTGCTAGGAATTGATCAATTAACCAAACATCTTTAGGAATGTTTGAAAACAACTGTTGTTATTTAGAAACATTATAAGAAAATGAGAAACCCATTACCAAACGAAATTTTAGACTGACAAATTTAAAAAAAGTTACAAAAAAAAAAAAAAAAAAAAAATCAGCTTCACACCCCCCCCCCCCACCCCCCTTCAAAGGAGAAAATCAAAAATAAAAAATAATGCAAATAAACTTTTTGTGTTCTAAGGTATGAATTTTCCTCTTTTTCTAAACAGAAAACAAGGAAATGCTGTCCCCAATAGTTGCTAGCCTCAATGATTCATTAATAAAAGTATAAAAAGTCAGATAATTTTTTTTTTTCATTTATTTTTCTGCAATCATATAAAAGTCCTCAATAAAACAAAACAGTATTTTCTCTTTTGCTGTTGCCTGAAAAGAGAAAAACAGAAAAGTATTAGTAAAATTAATTAAAAAAAAAAGTAATTGTGAATATGAAAAATTAAAGGTTACTTTCACACTCATTTAACTGTCAAGTAATCTATTTTTTTTTTCTTAACAAACATACTGTGTGAAAGCGCATTCAATTCTCTTTAAACTTCATATATACCAAAAATATGTCAAATATTTCTTTCATAGCACATTTTACACTTTTTTAACACAGGGGTCAAAATTTAAAATAAAATTAGCAAAATCCAATAATCTCTGTTCAAACCAGGCCATAAAAGGTAATCCTTTGATATTGGTACACAGTATTGATTTTTCCTTATCAGTGGTCAGTACACAGCTGTTTTATCAGTACCTGTCTGAGTTGTAATGGGTTAAGCTAGCTCACACTACAGAATGATACATCCTATCAGTTACTGCAAATACATGAACTTAAGAAAATGGTTTAACTTTTACAGAATGTTTCTCATCTTGCAAATTGGTTTTAGTAAAATTTTGTTGCAAACAACTCCTACATTTATGGATGAATTTGGATGAAACCTAAAATCAAAAAGGTCCTTTATTAGGAGATCTTGGGCTTATTCAGGGGGGGCTTTAAGTACATGGGTAAATGCTACAAAAGCCAGAGCTATTGACGCAACATGTTTTAGCTTTGTAATAACCCCTGTATAAATGTTCAAGAACTAGTTCTGAAATGTTCTTGACTGTTGAATGACAGTTCAAGAAATCCTAGTTCAATAACTGGTTCAAGAGTTGGTTTCTTATCTCCTAGAAATAGTTATAGAACTTCTGGAATTAGGTATTGAACCAGCTCTTGAACTTAATTCTTGAACTCCTTTTCAAGGTTCTTGAACTTGATTTCAAGAACTAGGATTCAGAAACCATTTCTAGAAGTAAGAGTTGCCATTTGATATTCTAGAACTTTCTAGAACCAGTTCTTGAATATTGTCAGGGGTTTATATGAAATTTCTTGCTAAAGAATTCTTGCCTTTAAGGTTAAATTTGGATGAAACCATATAATATCCTGAGGTTTTACGCTTTGAATATATTTTGTTTTGAAAGACGGGAGCTCTATGTACATGGGCAAATACTACAAAAATCTCAATAATTGAAACACCACAAGTTACGCAATAAATTCTTGTAATCTAAAACTGTTGTATGTGATTTAAAGTATTGATTGTAAGCTATTGTATTGTCTGTTAGGGAGCCGACAAACAATGATTCTATTGATATGTCGAAATTTGAATTGCTTAAAGACCCTTGGGAAAAGATCTATTATTCAGGTAGATTTGTCATATTTGTTTGGAAATTGGCAACTCTCTTTATTGAATCGAATTCAAAGTATATAATTCTGGAAGGATTGTTTTACAAACAAGTGTACTAGTATGTGTTATGTATTATAGCAGAATTCATGTTTTGTAAGAACAATGTCTTGTAACATTGTGAAAGAAATATTAGAGCTCAAGGATAATCATTTCCGTATTTCTTCTTATAAACCCTTCTGGAAGCTATATACTTTATATTAACATGGTCAGGGAGATTTTATTTAGCATGCATTTTCTGAATTAAAAAAATCATCAAAATTGATGTCTTTTAGGCCCTTTTCCCTTTTACTTCAACTTGCTGATTAAGTGTGTAGGTCTTGGAGACTAGTATATGTCTTCACCAGGGGGATACATACATGCTTCAGTAGGTGCATACAAGCTTCCGTTGAGAATTGAACTCAGAATCCCCTTATTTGGTATCTTTGCCTTTGAAGCACCTTGGTCATGGAATCCTTCACTAATAGCAATACCAACTAGAACTGTCGCAGTGCGGACTTATACCCCCCACAAACACTCGTCAGAATGCAAGTACTATTAGTGCAGGATGTGTTTGCAACAAATATTGAGGTCATATGCAGCATTTGCATAAAGTTTCATGATTTAAGGTCACTTGGTTTTTTGAGTTAGAGTCCAGAAATGAAAATTGAAAAAAAAATATTGACTGTGACTGTGACCTTTGACCTTTGTGACAGAAAAATAATAGGACACATCATTGAGTCATAAGCAACATTTGCATAAATTTTCATGATTCAAGGTGGCTTAGTTTTTGAGTTAGAGTTGGAAAAGAAAATTGAACAAAAATTGACAGTGACCTTGACCTTGACGTTTGTGACCAAAAAACAATAGAGCACTTCCTTGGGTCATTACAAACATTTGCATAAAGTATCATGATTGTAGGTTGCTTGGTTCATGAGTTAGACTCAAGAAACAAAAATTGAACAAAGGCTGACTGTGACATTGACCTTTGGGACCCAAAAACAATAGGGCACTTCCTTGGGTCATATGGAACATTTGTATAAAGTTTCATGATTGTTGGTCAATTGGTTCTCAAGTTAGAGTCCGGAAACAAAAATTGAACAAAGGCTGACTGTGACCTTGACCTTTGACCTTTGGGACCAAAAAACAATAGGGCACTTCCTTGGGTCATAAGGAACATTTGTATAAAGTTTCATGATTATAGGTCACTTGGTTCTCAAGTTAGAGTCCGGAAACGAAAAGGTCAATGGACGGATGGACAGACAGACAGACAGACATGGTGAAACCAATATACCCCCCTCTACTTTGTTGGTTGGTGGGGGGGTATAATAAATACAGTTAAGCTTTCTCAAGCAACCATGTTTATCAAATGACCCTTTCCAAATTCCCTGCTTTAAATCAAAATATCTTAATAAAATAGGTATTGTTGGACTAAAAATTATTGAAAATGAATCCTATGTTGTTAAAACTCACCATAATCATCTCAATGAGGCAATTCTATTGAAATATAACAACATAGGATTTTGGGAATTTTTGCAATAATGTGCATTTTAATAAGAGAGTATGTTTCTAATTTGTTAACAAAACGTGTATTAAACAGCCATTTTCTTTAACGACCATTTTTGTGGTTGTGTTAGTTTTACTGTAATTCTTTTCTGGGAGTATGTCTGTTTCTCAGAACTTATTCATACAGATGATATTTCAGCATTCTATTCACACTGCATCCTCCAATTACAATAAGTATTCCAGTGTATTGTTAATGGCACCAAACCTTGTTAATTGTTTATGACATTAAACAATGCTCTAGTTCTCGCTGGATTTATCTGTAAAAATTCTATACAAATCGATAGCAAGAGGCTTTTTTCTGTTTTGGGATTTTAAATATGAGAGTCTAAATTGAGGAAACTTGGAAAATATGAAAGTCTTTGGGGAAACTTTGCAAAAATGTTTTGTGGTATCATAAGGATGGACCCTATTGAAAGTGTTTCAGAGCCTTCTGTCAGGAAACACAAGAAAGGGGCCTCAAACTAATATTTCTTTGTCACAACTTGTGGGGCATCTTTGCAACATAAGTTTTCATTTGCTGTGAATGTGGACAACCACAGACTTAGTGATTGGAAAAAAACAAATTAGACAAGCTTTGACCTTTTGATTAATCAAACATTTACATAGCTTTTATCTTAATTTGTTCACTGCAAAGGTCAAAAAACTATAATACCAGCCTCAATACTCAATTGTTTTAAAACATGATTTTATAATGGCTTTCCATATGTTTGCATTAATGTTATAGTCCTCATGAAATGGTCAATGACAAAAAGAAGGAAGTTCTTTAAATTTTGAACTTGCATAATTCAGGGGAGAGATATAGGACCACCATGGTCCTCTTTTTCTACTTTAAGAACTGTATTATAAAACTGTTGAATATATTTCAGGTTGAAATTCTTGAAATTGACATTTAAAAATCTTATGATAATTCATACATGTGTCTTTGTCCAGCAAAATCAAGCTCAGTTAGGACAGTGACATATAACCAGGAGCATTACTTATGAACCAATTAAACTTCATTAGTCAAGTTGGTATTTCATTAACACTAAATCTGTCATATCAAATGCTCTAACTTATTATTGTTGTTGATGAAACCATTATTTTTCCTGTCTCACTTTTATGAATCCAGGACTACAGATAGAGGGGGTATTTTGGAATTTTAAAATAAATGTATTTGAATAAAACATGCAAAATTGAGGGTACTCATTTGAATAGTCTCATTGAGACAATTCAAATGAGTACCCACAACATATAATTTAATCCAAAAATAAAGATTATAGATTGCAGTTACCCCTCCTTTATCTAGATCAATGTTACAATTCTTAAGTGTGAAGACCTCCAATGAATTTTTGTCCCTTGTCCATTTATTAAGATTTATTTCAAGGCTATGGTACTAAAGCTGTCCAATTAAGTGTGAGTAAGTAATTACATACATCAATTTAAATGCTAATTCAGGTTTGTTTTAAAGGTCAAGTAAATATTATTATCATTAAAGATTTGACCTTGTTGGTCAGTTTAATTCTTGCAGAGAAACATTTAATGTACAATTCATCGCGAAAGCAGTGAAATTATCAAAAAAACTTATACCCTGCTTTTGTGCATTTCACCCTATCTGACCTAATCTATGCAGGGCAAAATAAGTGACTTCACAATGAATGTTGCATAGCATTCATGTGCAAAATGATGCGCTTTACAAAAATATGTCCTAGAAATTTCACATTTTGTCTAGTTTTTGCATTAAAGAAATAGAATTATGCACCCTAACAGTCTGAGGGGCTGCTCTTGTGATGGTTAATACACACAGCAAGTTTCACAAAGGTATCTTCAATATCAACAGAGAAATGACAAAAGCTAAATAGAGAATAATCATTTGTTTTCGAGTAAGATCGATTAATATTTCATTTTGTGAACAACAAAAGCTATATTTTCACTCTCTCGTGAAAATATAGCTTTTTTTGTTCTCTCAATGAAATATAAAAGGATCTTACACTGAAACATTAAATTTCAACGATAATCCTCTTTAATTTTTGTCATCTCTCTGTTTATATTGAAGATACCTTTGTGAAACTTGCTGTGTGTATTAACCATCACAAGAGCAGCCCCTCAGACTGTCAGGGTGCATAATTCTAGAAGCATTTATGTGAGAGTTATGCCACTTTTTAACCTAGATTAATTGCATTATCCAGCACTTGCAGCAGAGCCTTGTCAGTAAAGGAGAAATTTGATTCAAAGTTCAAAAGATATAAGTTCTTGAAAGTGACAATAGAGTAATGATTCCTTAATGAATTATTCAAGTGGCTCTTGTTCTTGAAAATGAATTATTATTTAATATACAAATGTATGTACAACTTCTGTTGAAAACAATTTCTTTGAAGCCAAAGATATTCTATTTTAGATCAAAGAAATGATATGAAAACAAGAAGCACTGACATTTAAATTTGTACAAAAACAATCAGACTGGCAGACAAAACAATTCTGTACACAGAACAAAACAAACAATTATTAAAGCAGTGGTCAGTCTTGCTTCTTTTTATGTTTCTATTCCAGTTTTGTAGTTGAAATCTTTACCCCAAACAGCACTTTCATTAAGCCTAAAATGATTTTTTCAAAAGTTTTGACTAGCAATTTCTTCTTCTGCATTTTCTGAAGTAAGATAATTAAGCAGAGGTAAAATTCAGGGACAAAAATGCAAAACTGATAGCCTTTAATATTAATCTTACCAAAGAAAATTTATGTATGCTGATATTTAATATATTGTTTGACCTAGCTGTGTGGCCTTGACCTTTGATCTACTTTGAAAACTTGCAGTAAAAATATGAAAACGTAATTCTGAAATATAATTCCATATTTTCTGTATCCTATTCTTTACACTATCCTAAGTTAAATGTACTCCTTAGGTGAAACTGTAAAAGATCTAATAGAGCCACATGCTCTAATACATCAACATCCCCTTCTAAGACATCAAGATTGACCATTTTTGGCTTGATTTTCGGAAAACATATAGCCTCTAATAAATCCCCAACCCGACCAAATCGATGTCACGATGATTTCAAAGGAGAGGGAATGTAACTTTCTCGACCAAATGTTAGGCTTAACCCTTGTCATGCTGAATAAATTTTGGCTAAAAATTTGCATCAAAATCAAAGGGCAAAAAGCACTGAAAGTACCAACTGCAGGTCAATTTTTATTTGAAACATTAAGTCTATTGACAATTCTGGTTTGAAAGTGAGAAACAGGTGGTGCAGACTAACATCAGACTGCACATATGTGCAGGCTGATGTTTGTCTATAGCTCCTGCCAAAGCAGGAATATTCCGGGTTAAGCATGACAAGGGTTAATGCTTGAATTAATTATTTGCCAGAAGAATTTACAGTTGAGAAGATGTGAAAAAATGGCTAAAAATGCAGTGGCATTTTCTGCCATTTTTCCACATCTTAACAGTAATACCTCTAATAAATTCCAATACCCTTCTTATCAAAACATGATGATTCTAATAATTTCTTGGGGTTGTAATAGAGCTTCTTATCCCCTGCTGTTTTCGGCGAAAGCATATAGTAATGGTCTCCATGATCCGTCATTCCGAGGTTCTGTCTAAACTTATCCGGAGCAAATCTCCTAAAGTATAATAGCTATCGACTTGAAACTTTATGAATAGATGTCATGGAGGAGAAGTGCAGTGCACAAGATTTACAACTTGTGCTTGCATAATTTTGGAGTTATTGCCCTTTGTTATTTTAAAGACTTAGATTTTGTCTGGAGCATATCTCCTAAAGTATAATAGCTATCAACTTCAAACTTTATGGGTGGATAGATATCATGGAGGAGAAGTGCAGTTGAAGAACTACAACTCTTGCTTGCATAATTTTGGAGTTATTGCCCTTTGTTATTCTAAAGACTTAGATTTTGTAGGGGGGTTAATCTCTTTAAGTAAAAAAGAATCCTTAATCTATTAGGCTTCAATTTACTATCAAGCTTTCACAGCAGGTGATGGCCATGTCCGACATGGCTCTTGTTATTGTCCTCATGATATCCAAGCCTCAGTGTGAAACAGTTGTAACTACTTAAGTTTATATGCAGTTACCACTTTTTTGCGCTGAACCATCAATTTGTTAAAAATAAATGAAGAGGACTTGTTATTTATCCTGATATCTTTTGAAGTAAGTTTTATTTGTAATTAGTCTTAAAGTAGATCTACTGATTGGTACAAAAGGTCATCCTTTGATATGTATTTCATTAAGCCACAATTTCATTACATAGAGTACGACTCATAGAAACAAAAACTCTCATAAAAAGAAGATATGAGATGCAGACAGGTTTAAATGATGTTTAATTATTGTGCATATTCCACTAATCAATGTTGATGATGAACTTAATAGTCTCTCAGCACGATATGTAACTTTTGTTTTGTCTTAACCCTTGTCATGCTGAACCTAAAATATTCCTGCTTTGGCAGGAGCTATAGACACACATCAGCCTGCACATATGTGCAGGCTGATGTTAGTCTACACCACCTGTTTCTCACTTTCAAACCAGAATTGTCAATAGATTTAGTTTTTCAAATAAAAATTGATCTACAGTTGGTACTTTCAGTGCTTTTTGCCCTTTGATTATGTTGAAAATTTTTAGCCAATTATTTATTCAGCATGACAAGAGTTCAGATATGTGGTAAGGTCACCAACACCATCCCTGCGTTCAGGATGAGGAATTATTGCAAGCAGTTTGCCAATTTTACCCTGCTTTGTACACAAGTGCATTTGCAAAGTAGGGTATAAGTGGAAAACTGTTTGCAATAGTTCGTCATCCTGAACATAGAGCATCTTTGTGACATTTGTAAATCTATAGCTAGATAATAAATTGTTCAAATAACTATTCAGGATATAATTTTGATTCAATTTCCACATGAAAATGAAATAATCAATCAGGCTACAGAGGGGGTTCCTTTGTTTTCCCCCTTCCAAACCCCCTCAGAATCCCCCACTGATGTTGGAATTACCTGGGAAAACAATATAGGCAATGGCATGCACTTCTTAGACATCGACTTTTATTATCATCGCTTGTTCTAAAATTAATCTATGTTTAAAGTTAGAGCATGCCTTATCAGTGTGTCTTACATGATTGAAAGATTTGAACTGAACTTTAATTTGATAACCTTCAATTGAGAAGCGAGAGTGAGTCAATTAATCTATATAAACTTGTCTGCACCACACTGTATTTGGAGATATTCAAATGCATATTGAACAAAAAACAAGAAACATGTTTCTGGACTGTCTCTGTTTTAATTACCTTGAAAATATAATCATTGGGAGAGAATAAAAAAATCTTGTAACGCAAAACACAAAAAAACAGTGAAAGTTAAAGAACTAGTTCTTGAACATTCTAGAATGTTAAAATGGCATGTCAAGAACTCTTTCCTTGAACTGGTTCAAGAACTCAAGTTCAAGAACTTATGTTCAAAAAGTACTTCAAGAACAAGATCTAGAGGTTCATTATACCCCCCACCTTCGAAGTAGAGGGGGGTATATAACGAAGTAGAGGGGGGTATATTGGTTTCACCATGTCTGTCTGTCTGTCCATCCGTCCGTCCATCTGTCCGTCCGTCCGTCCATCCGTAGACCTTTTCGTTTCCGGACTCTAACTCAAGAACTAAATGACCTACAATCATGAAACTTTATACAAATGTTTCTTATGACCCAATGAAGTGCCCTATTGTTTTGGGGTCATATAGGTCAAAGGTCAAGGTCACAGTCAGCCTTTATTCAATTTTCGTTTCCGGACTCTAACTCAAGAACCAAGTGGCCTACAATCATGAAACTTCATACAAATGTTCCTTATGACCCAAGGAAGTGCCCTATTGTTTTGGGGTAACATAGGTCAAAGGTCAAGGTCACAGTAAATTTTTGTTCAATTTTTGTTTCCGGTCTCTAACTCGAGAACCAAGTGACCTACATGCATGAAACTTTGTGCAAATGTTGCTTATGATCCAAGGAAGTGCCCTATTGTTTTGGGGTCATATAGGTCAAAGGTCAAGGTCACAGTCAATTTTTGTTCAATTTTCATTTCTGGACTCTTAACTCAAAAACCACGCGACCTAGAATCATGAAACTTCATGCAAATGCTACATATGACCTCAATATTAGTTACAAACACATCCTGCACTAATAGCACTTACATTCTGACAAAGCGCTTGTTCTAGAAGTTCATAATTGTGCAGGCTGATCTTTGTCTATACCTCCTGTCAAATTAGGAATTTTCCGGGTTAGCATGTCAAGGGTTAAGAATGACTAAATATTCAGGTTATCCCACCACTTTCTACATCCTATGATCTTCAATAACTATTGTTGTCTACAATTTCTTTCATTTGAGACAAATCTAAAATTTTATTATCTGGTAGTGGGCTCAAGGGATTTAGTGTTGATTTGTGGCTTATAACATTTACTAGAATTATAGCATTTGCTCAAATGACAGCGTTTCAAATGAAAGGAATATGGAATGTTTTTTGTATAAAGTAATGGTGAAAGAAAAATATCGGAGATAGTGATTATATAGGTGCAAAATGTCAGACCAGTGCACATGACAGTTTTATAATAGGATTTACCTGGACTCTATGCTGTTTAGTGGTCATTTTAGGTATTTCGAAAAGTTTGCTTTGTTGAATTAATTCATCAGGATATAATCGAAATAAATTATAAATTAAGGAAAAAAAGCAATTATTAAAGATGGCACTTAAGATTATTTGAAAAATTATCTGAAAACATGGAAGTTAACTATCTATGCAAATATTAACATGAATCAAGTCTCTGTACTGTAAAGGGAGATAATAACCTCTCTTAAAAAGGGAGGCAATTTAACTCCTTTAAAAAATGCAACAAAAGGATGAATTTGGGCCCCCAGAGAGGGCTCTCAGTCGATCATTGACAAACCTACCCAAAGTGACAGTGACTGAATTTCCTGGAAATAATCATTTGATAGATGATTTTGGGGAGTTAAAAGTGCGATCTCAGCCATGTTCACCGAGATTAAAACGTCGAGCTTTTACAACCTGTATAGCAGGGACTAGATACATTATAGGTAAGTTAAATAATTTAGTATCTTCATTACTTCCATATATGGTAACAATTCTTGTTACTTTTCAAATTTGTAAAGCTCCCAGAACTATGTCTTAAGTTGTGTATATGAATGATAGCTTTTCTGTCCAAAGGTCAGTAGGTTGGTTGGTGGCCTTTTTCCATTTGCTCAGTTCCACAGATATGCTTTTTGCTGCACTAAGTTGTGCAAATTAGATTTTGATTATAGTTCATTTACTTTTGACATAGTTGTGGCCCTTTGATGAAAAATCTTGTCAGGTTAATTTCTTAGCAATCAATGGAGATTATGCGTTCAAGCTTTAATTTAGACCGACCCTATGTATCACTCAGAGATGTACAGGATCTGTTGATGACATTTTTCTTGAGACAAGCTGGCAAGGTCTAGAATAGAAATGTTATAATTTTAGCGAGTTTTGGCAAGCTTATATATGATAACATTTCTCTTCTTGACAAGGTTAAGGTCAGTTTGTCTCATACAAAATCATGTAACAGATTCTTTTCGATCTCACGTTAACACTGGTATTATATATGTGACCTGTCACGCGAAAAGGGACCATCTGGGTAGTGTGTAAAGTGTCGACCCTAGTCAGACTGCGCAGTTTGGGCAGACTGACTAGGGTTAAAACTTTTTGCAATGGGCTTATTTTCTTAATCTAGAATGTTCAATTTACCTTGCAGTGAAAGAATTTTGAAATGCGATCTCTGGTAGACCAATGATGCACCCAATCTCTTTTTCAAATATTCATTTAACAAAGTTCCCAAATGGTCAATAATTTAAACACATTTTAGAAAGCTAACTTGATAACAGTACAACAATAATGAACATAAGGTGACCTCATCATGATGTCATTTTGAATGTGATCTTAGGTATGTGTAAAACAAGGATTTCTTGGATCACTGTTTGTTATAGAAGACATCTAAGGGAACTATGTGAGAAATACATAATTCTAATTGGGCTAAAGGCCATTGCTTTCTGACAAAGTTATGGACCTGGCCACTACAGAGAAAAAAAAAGAAATAGTGATCTGTGTGTCTGCTCAATTTCTTAACAACATGTAGAGGGATATTTGATCCTAACTTCACAAAAAGATCAAGGAGAGGACTGGTGTGCATATCAAGGGTTCGGTGCAAGACCATAGTAAGTGTATATACATTGTATATACACTTACTACGGTCTTGGGCTGAACCAAAGATATCCCGTATTAGTTATGGTCCATTTACGTTTGACAGAGTTATGGCCTTTAGAATAAAATCTTGTCGTGTCATTGAAAACTTTTTGAATGGTCTCTGTTTTGAAAAATCTGGTCTGCATATTGAAAACTTATAAGCCATGTTTTCTCCGAGCCTCAGCTAGGTTACGTTCTGTCAAAAACTGTGATACACAGACCTATATTTCCCATGTATGCAAGTCTACATTAATGGCCCTATTTATATTCAATATCCTGTATTCTTGAGAATGTCCAAAGAAACTGTTCCAAACTGATTTGTCCACTGGGAATTTATCTAAAATCTAAATCAATAAGAAATATAATTGGGCTGCTTTTTTGTCCCTTCCTTTTCACAGAAATTTTTATATCCATACCACCAAAATATTTCACAATATCAATTCTTTGAATACATCAAAATTTGATGGCACAGTGTGAAACCGTTGTAACTGCCTTTAAACATATAGGCAGTTCCAACTGTTTCAGGGCTGAGACAGCAAAATGCTCATAGGCCAATACTATTAGCTCTCCAGACCAAAGAGTTTTTACGATATTTGATTGTCATCTATAGAGACACAATAAAATCTTTCTTTCTCAATGAAACTATATGTTTTGGGTACTCATTGGAAAAGTCTCTTCAAGACTAATCCAATGAGTACCAAAAATATAATATTTTTATGCCCCCGTATCGAGAGATCGGGGGCATATTGTTTTACTCATGTCCGTCTGTCTGTCCGTCCGTCTGTCCGAAAACTTAACCAAACTTAACCTTTGCCTTTTCTCCAAAAGTATTTGACATACAAAGCTGTACACCAAAGTCAATGTCATGTGACAAGGTCAAGGTCATCTGTCAAGGTCAAACTTTAAAAAAAAATGCTGTTCCAGGGGCATTCGTGTTTTACAAACACATCTTGTTTCAATCATTATTGACATACTTTGATTTAAAATCCAAAATACCCCCTCTAGCTGCAGCTCTGATGTAGAGTCTAGCTGTCATCAGGGCCCGAAGTAATAAAACTTTTCGTATTCTCAATTGAAAATTTTCTCAAATTTCAATTCAAGATTAAAGCTGTAATTCTGTTTTGATACTTTTAACATAAAAGATTATATTAATAAGTTTTTATCAATAACAACTTATTAATGTTATCTTTTATTTTGATACATTTATTAAAATTTAAAATTTGAGAAAATTATCAGTTGAGCCTGAGAAAAGTTTTATAACCTTGGGCCCTGTTTTGCATTGTCTGTTGTCTACAACCCAGAGTTACCTCTCTTGGTCTATATATAAGCAGTCTTAATTTTGGCTCAATCTTTCTCAAACTGTCCGCAAAAAAAATAATGAGAAATAGGACATTCATGATCTTTCAACCACCACCCCCTTGCATCGACAGACCTGGGGCATATAGTTTTTGCCATGTCTGTTTGTTTTCCATGAAAAAAAGAAACTTTAACACTAAACATTTGTCATAGCTTTTGAATAATAAGTGAAAGACCCTTCATTTCACCTGATGATTTCTTTGGACAAGGCCTTTCCGTTGGTACAAAGTTCAAGGTCACCAGTCAAGGTCATTTTTTTAAGGTCAATTACGGTAAATTGTAGACTTCACATTCAATTAACAATTACAGTAGTTTACAGAATTGAATTAAGGTTTGCTGTAATATTGTATTTGAGTTTGATCTCCTTTTTTCAGCACTCGTTCATCCATTCAAACTATTTGTTCCCCACCAATGGGTTGATAATCATAGACCTACATGAGATTGCAGCTGGAGGCTAGGAAAGGATGTGATGTGCTACTGGTGTGAGAAATACTAGGAATCCATTGTTAGGTGCTCCAGCCACCTCAATATAGCTGAAAGATTGTTGAAACTGGCATAAAACACTATTCAAACAAGCTAACAAATACCATATTGAATCACTCTAATGCATCTGAAAAATGGTAGTGGCTGGTGCATAAGTCCTTCACAAGCACATCTTGTTTTTAACCCTTGTCATGCTGAACCCGGAATATTCGTGCTTTGTCAGGAGCTATAGACAAACATCAGACTGCACATATGTGCAGTCTGATATTAGTCTACACCACCTGTTTCTCACTTTCAAACCAGTATTATCAATAGATTTAGTTTTTCTAATATAAAATTGACCTACAGTTTGTTCTTTCAGTGCATTTTGTCCTTTGATTTTCGGAAAATTTTTAGCCAAAATTTATTCAGCATGACACGGGTTAAGATGCTAAAACAGCATAAAAGATTTTCTCTTCAAAAATGTTTTCCCAGTGATCAAGTTTTCACTCATTCTTTGTATCCATGGGTCTACTCCTTTGAAATTAAGTTAATGATTATTTAAATGAAGTTTCATTCAAGTCTGGAGTCCTTCCTTCTATTTGGCAAATGTTAAATAGGATATTTTGAAAGACAGTAAGCTGTCTTACAGAGCTACAGATAGAAGTGGGTATATGGGATTTTAGATTAGAGTTACAATGAGTTTACCTCAACCTAGGGTTTTATTGCGAAATTAAGATTTTAGAGTGGCTTTACCCCCTCTTATCTGTACCTCAGTCTTATAGGGAGATGAATTCTGATGCCACTGTTTAAAATACTTAGAAAATACCTTTTGATAAAGAAGATAAACTTGCTCACTTGGTAAGTAATGGACATGGGTTATCAACTATGTATCCTATACCAACTGGTGATCCAAGAGTAATTGGAAATCTTGGATTCAAGTCTTAGCCTTGTATGTATGTTCTTGGACAAGGCATTTTAGTGCCCCAGCCTATTAATTGTTATACCCAGGAGCCTAAATAAGAGAATTAGCCTAAGCCTGAATAAGAGAACTTTAATTGATATGTCAAAAAGCTTATTAAAAGCAGGATTAAATGTCATTGTGTTAACCCCTATTTCCCCCTAAAATAGCGCCCTCTCTAAAAGTATCACCCCTACATTTTTAGCTCCACTGGCCGAAGGCCACTGGGGCTATTGTCATGGTGTTGTGTCTGTCCTGGGTCCATCCATGCATCCTGTCGTAAACTTTTTCTTTAAAAATCTTCTCCTCAGAAACTACTGGATGAATTTCAACCAAGCTTCACAGGAATGATCCTTGGGTGACCCTCTTTCAAAGTTGTTCAAGAAATCTTGATCCCATGAAAAACATGGATTTAATGGGCGTGGCTAATTTCCAAATATGGTAAAAAGTGAGTTTTCTCAGATTCTAATTGATGGATACCAATGAAATTTTACATGAATAATCCTTGGGTGACCCTTTATCAGTCTACCAAAAATTATTGTGATCGGATGATAAATATGCATTTTATGAGCGGAGGTCATTTCTCTGTATGTTATATAGTGGAAACTTTGAAAATCATTTTCTCAGAATGAAATTGATGGATATCAACCAAATTTCACTGGAATTATCCTTGGGTGACCCTTTATCAATGTACCAAAAATTGTTATGATCGGATGATAAATATAGATTTTATGGGCGGAGGTCATTTCTCTATATGTTATATAGTGGAAACTTCCCGTACGAAATCATTACACGGAAGCCAGTTGGTTTTGACACGTAAACCAACTGGTATTTCCAAATTGCATACGTAAACCAGTCCTTCAGAGCAGGACACGTAATATTTTGTATCTTTACGTGAGGTATTACTCCACACGTAATAATTATCCTGCCGTAAAGTAGAACTTAGCTGAGAACAGCAGCAGGAAAATTTAACTCTAAAACTAAGGGAGACGTATTTTTTAAACCAACCGTAAAATTCAACTTTACAAACTTTTTGTTTAAAAGTTAAAACATTGATATACTAGTGTGATCCTAAACAAGACAAACAGCCTTGTTGAGCTTAAAACTATTTATACTTAAATCTTTTGTTGTGTTCAAAAAACTCTTGCATTCTGATAGGCTGAAAACAAGACATGAATGATGACACAGACAACAAGGGGGCCTGTATCACTCCAATAGGCCACTAGCTGGCACTTATAAATGGCCTAGGGGATTTATGATTTTTTTCTAAATTAGTAAAGTGTATAAGAAGAATTTAGCTAAGACATGATCATTAAGTAAGCCCATAGTAAGTCCAGTAGAGCTAAAAATTATCATGATCTCAAAGCTACAGTTAGAGAGGGTATTTTGAATCAGTGAAATTTGAGGAACTATCTAGAATTCTCTCATAGAGTAGATTCAAAGAGTACACACAACATACAATTTCTTCAAGAAATTAAGATTTTTTTAACAACAGAACAGAATCTAGCAGTATGTGGGAACATTGAAAAAATATATATGCATCAAAAGAAGAGATATTTTGTAATCCTAGAATGAAAAAAGATGAATAATTGATATACATAGAACTTTACTTTTGTACTTTTTCAGTCCATTGCCCTCTATGTGCATGATAACATCTGGAATGAGTTAGGTCAATGATAGAGTCTCTTGAATCTTTATTGTGCTATTAAAAAGCCAAAAAAAAGAAAAAAGATTTCTAAATATTTTTTCATTTACATCAGAGCAAAAACAGAAGTCATTTATATATTAAACAAAGTGGAGCCTAGTATATGTCCTTGGGGAATGCCCTTCCTGTCTATAGATCTTGTCATAGTGTTCCTAAGCTTAAAGTTGTAAACATGTTCAAAGAAATGCACCAGTTCTTCCCTTTTATGAAGCTTTATCATTCTCAAAATGCTTGAAAATGCCAATTAAAAAAAAAGAAATGGACTAAAATAAATAATAACCAAAAACACATAAACACTATAAATATCTTTTACACAACACGTATGTTTTTTTTTTACTAATGCAAGGGATTCTGTCATGCGACAACCACAATATCTATAACTTCAGCAAAGATATATTTCATAACACTATTTATAAATCAGATAGTGGGCGAGAGAATGTTCAAGTCAAAAGAATCTTTAAAAAGATATTACAGAAAAATAACTGATCTTATGTGATTTGAAACAAAATTTTATCATGCAATTAACCATTTTCATTTTAAGTTTGTCTATTAGTATTATTTTATTAAATCGCAAATTAAGATGACAAGATAATTTCTTTTTTTTTTTTTTTTTGATTTCGTGGAGTAAACAGAAATTTCCAGTCTATGATTTCTAGTCTAAATTAAGTCATGTGATCAATAAGAACCAATGAAAGTCTTACGTGTCTGAATTTATCACGCGCCATGATGCAAACAACGGAGGTCAGATTGTAGGCTGATTTTGTGTAGTTCTAAATTAAAAAAAAAAATCCGTAAGAGTAGGCTACGTTATTCTATTGATATGCTGTAAATATCATAATCCAACCGAGAATCGAGAGAAACGAGTTACAACCCGGAATGTAAAGAAACACGTAAGTTTTTGAAGTGAAAATAAACAACTTCCGTTCACAACTTGACCTTGCTAATTCGCCGATTTGTGCAATTCTGGTCACAGATTTAATTCTTATTCAAACACGAAAAAAATAAGAATAAATAATTTTGATAAAATGAATATTCTTTACTTGTCTTTTCAGCAATGATAAAATCCACAATCAATGTCATTAAATCGTATTTCAAAATGAAATTCTCTGCTTGGAATCATTATCAAAATGGCGGTCCGAATTCTCGTTGAACAAACAGTCAACTGATTCTATTTTTAGATTACATGGAATTCCCATAAATTTATCTTACCCTTTGGATGGCCCACGAAATAAAATAAACATTTTTAAAACCTCACAGTCTTTATAAACATGTAAAAAGGATTTTAATGCAGATCATATGAAGGTATTTATGATTTCTCAGTATTTTACTGGTCATTGGTAGTGATTTTGTGCTAGAAAAACATTAATCTGCACAATTGTTGTAATAGAATTTTCAAAATTGATTAGAAAAGAAAGTGTAGGCTGTCTTCTTTCCTCAGAAATAAATAATTACCTCCATAATATACCCAAAATCTACTCATTATTATCTGAATTTTGCTTAAATAATTCGTAGCTGACAGGTTAAGTGTAATAGTAACCGGACAAGCCACTTTTGGATAATTATAAACAAAGAAAGATTTATTCACTCAACCAATCAAATGTATTTACACCCATCAGAATTAAAGATTTATACATTAAACTAAAATAGAAATTGAGAAATAATTCATGAATTAGAAAATAGAATAGATTTTTTGTCATTTCTTTTTTTTAAAAAGGTAATATCTTTCTTAGATTTAATTTGACAAAAATGACATCAAATGTGACAATTTAGCGTTTAACATGAGAAGTGACAATCTCTCCTTTTGATAGTTTTATTAGAAAATATAATTAGAATTCTGCTGATTGGGGAGATTTCATTGAGTCTCTCAAAACTGAGTAAAATTCACAACAGATTTTCTCTTGTTAGTATCATTAATAATAGATAGATAATATTCAATGAAATTCAATAATTTAGACTTGATATTTTATTATTTTGAATAAACAAAAAAAAATATATTTCAGAAAAATGTCAGACATGTAACCAGGCCTGCATGTAACAGCATTACTGATATATACAAGATTGTCACTGTGAAAACAGATGCGTTCAAGTAATTTGTAAGTAGAATAAGATAACACTGTGTTCATTTATTGTACTACATGTCCACTTCAGAAGTTGGTGTTTAACTCTGATGAGTAGAAAAGAGCAGCACTTACAGATGAAGAAGATAGGACATGAGGAATCAATCAGACTTTCAACTTATGAAGTCAAAGAGTCCCCTTTTCCTAATTGAGAGAATTGTGAAAAAGAACAAATTGCTAGCAACTTTAAGGTAAATTAATTATCCCCTCCCCGTTTTGGCAAAGTGAATAAAATAATAATCTCCATTCAACCTTCTGTCACTAAACTCATCCTTAAGTAGTATAGCTCAGGGATTCAGATTGGTGTTGGCCATCGGCCATTTACCGAACAAAAGTTTTAATGGCTGAGAAAAAGAGTTCAACAGGGCCATAAGGGCAGAGGGAAAATATGGTAACCGGGCAAAAAGGCCTACAAAACTTGAAAGAAATCAGACAAAAATGGAAATTTCAATCTTTGAATAAATAAAAACTCATTCTTCTCTGCTCGGAGAAAGCTGCCTATCTCAATGATGCCTAGTTCTGGTATATTCCATACCAAAAGCTGCATGTTTTAAATCAAATGGTGAATAACCAGTCAACTGCTTGATTCTATATTAAAAAACATTGAATTCTCAAAGTTGTTAATTTTATCTCACCTTCTGGATGTTCAGTGAAATTTTATAAACACTTTTGAACCTCACTATGTCTTAAAAAAATAAACAGGATTTTTTGAATGCAGATGACACCAAGGTAATGATAAATTTGCAATAATTTGACTTGACTTGTTCTTCGTACAAATTTTGTACCAGTGAAACTTACGTCCGCTCAATTTTTGCAGCAGAATATTCATAAAAATAGTCCCGCTTTGATAGCAAAAAATTAGTGTAGATGTGTTCTTCCCTTGAAATTAAATATTTGATTCCAAAATATTTCAAAAATTTCGTCCTTTTTATCTAAACATGAACAAAAATAATTCGTAGCTGACAGGTTAACTGTACTAGTAACCGGACAAGACATTATTTGGATATTTAAAGAGTAGACATAGAGAAATTAATTCAGCAAGCCAAGCGAATCAATTTACAGCCATCAGAATTAAAGATTTATACATTATACTGAAATAGAATTGACAAACAAGTTATGATTTTCAAAAATTAAATATAGTTTTATCATCATTTTTGTGAATAATGGTTTTGTCTCTTTTAATATGAATAATTGACAAAAATGACAACCAATGTGAATTTTATTATAGAAAAGACATTCTACCCTTTTATGTAAAGACCCAATTATGGTGTCTTTGATTGATAAAAGTCAACTACAATTTGCTGATGGAGACAAACAAAAAACAACTATCATATTCAATGCCAGAGCTTTAGCTCAATTTGATTTTAATATTGCACTCATATTTTGTAAGTTTGTAACTCTACCTTGTAGTATGACAGAGGCCAAAGAATTCATGATACTTATTAGTATTTAAAAAAATTTCTTTCAAATGGCTTAAGAATAATTGTAATTGAAATCATTAGTAAGTGCATGCTGTAATTTACCTGCATATTTTCAGGGTTTTTCATATTGCAGATACAACTCAAAATATAGTACAGGGATAAATAAACCTTGTGGTGAAACTGCTGAATATTTTGGTGTGTTGAGAGAAACATGAGGTGTAAGGTCACCTGGCCAAGTACTTCCGGGGTCGTAGGGTGCTGAAATAGTCCCTAAAAAAAATTTAACCCCATTTTCAAGTGTGTAAATAGGCATATAAAGAAGAACTTTCTGCTCTTTTATGGTTAGATCTTTGACAATGTATTCTTTTGCAGTAAGTAAGCCAATATTTTCTTTATTTTTCAGGACTACTTTTTGTGTTCAGCTGGTTGGTGTACTCCAGGGGGGTGTAGATTAAGCCGACTGTTTTGTCCTGGAATTTAGACCGTACGTGTGTTTGAGCTGATTTTGCGGAAAATCCAATGCATCATGATCTGGTTTAAATGGGATTTTTCAAGAGTCCTAGGGGCAATCTATTCACTTTAGGCACCCATATAGCCCAACGAATGTTGTGGAATTTGTGTCATTGTGTTGAAAATGTGGAATTTACATGTATTTGTATAGGAGAAAAAATGAGTGAGCTGCAACCTAAATCCAGTTCGTACTCATTTTTTCAAAAATTCAATATCTCAGCCAATTTTCAACCTTTCTGCCTCAAATTTGGACTACAACACAATCATGTTATGAAAAACTAAGTGTGAATGAAATTTTGTTCCTGGTAAGTCAAATTTTGAATTCAGAATTATATTTAAATTAATTTAAATTAAAATTCAATTAAATTGACAGCTACTGGCTGGTGCAAGCTTCATATTGTGGCCACACTGATTCTACAAACAATAATAATCAACTGAAATAGTTTTAAAAGTTTCAAAGCTACTATTTGCCTTTGAAGATTGACTTTTAAAACAAATTTCATGTTTTAAAATTTTTTTTTTTTATATTTTTGAACCTTTTGAAACTTAATATTTATGGCCTATTTGACAATGTATCTCAGGGAGCATCATGGTATAAGGAGAAACTGTTCATAACAATCAATTTCTCCTTTAACCACAATGTTTCCACAAGTTTTTACACCTTTTTTACAGTTGCAACTGTTACAAATCTTCTGCAGATGATTCTTAATTGGATGTTTTTGAAATTGAATATTAACCATTCCGACAAGATACGCATTATATAGGTTGTCGCTAAAACCCCGCTTATACGGTAAATTTTTCATTAGAATTGCTGTCCCACCAATTCTAATGGCAAATAACACCTTTAAACATTCAGGGTGAATTAGAATTCACTGCGGTTGAAATAGTTTTCTTGTTTTAGAGCAAAATTTGGAGCTACAAGGCAATTCCGAAGAAAGGCGAAAATCAGTCGCGGATACAAGTTTAGTCGCGAGACATGCATCTTTTTGAGGAGACATCATTTGCTTGAAACCGCACACTCTGTGGCTATAATTGTATTTTACAGATGTTCATGTACTAGATAGCTAGATTAAACTCTTTCTTTGAGTTTTTAAAAAAATTAAGGTTTCATTTAGGTGTAAGGTCACCTGGCCAAGTACTTCCGGGGTCGTAGGGTGCTGAAATAGTCCCTAAAAAAAATTTAACCCCATTTTCAAGTGTGTAAATAGGCATATAAAGAAGAACTTTCTGCTCTTTTATGGTTAGATCTTTGACAATGTATTCTTTTGCAGTAAGTAAGCCAATATTTTCTTTATTTTTCAGGACTACTTTTTGTGTTCAGCTGGTTGGTGTACTCCAGGGGGGTGTAGATTAAGCCGACTGTTTTGTCCTGGAATTTAGACCGTACGTGTGTTTGAGCTGATTTTGCGGAAAATCCAATGCATCATGATCTGGTTTAAATGGGATTTTTCAAGAGTCCTAGGGGCAATCTATTCACTTTAGGCACCCATATAGCCCAACGAATGTTGTGGAATTTGTGTCATTGTGTTGAAAATGTGGAATTTACATGTATTTGTATAGGAGAAAAAATGAGTGAGCTGCAACCTAAATCCAGTTCGTACTCATTTTTTTAAAAATTCAATATCTCAGCCAATTTTCAACCTTTCTGCCTCAAATTTGGACTACAACACAATCATGTTATGAAAAACTAAGTGTGAATGAAATTTTGTTCCTGGTAAGTCAAATTTTGAATTCAGAATTATATTTAAATTAATTTAAATTAAAATTCAATTAAATTGACAGCTACTGGCTGGTGCAAGCTTCATATTGTGGCCACACTGATTCTACAAACAATAATAATCAACTGAAATAGTTTTAAAAGTTTCAAAGCTACTATTTGCCTTTGAAGATTGACTTTTAAAACAAATTTCATGTTTTAAAATTTTTTTTTTTTATATTTTTGAACCTTTTGAAACTTAATATTTATGGCCTATTTGACAATGTATCTCAGGGAGCATCATGGTATAAGGAGAAACTGTTCATAACAATCAATTTCTCCTTTAACCACAATGTTTCCACAAGTTTTTACACCTTTTTTACAGTTGCAACTGTTACAAATCTTCTGCAGATGATTCTTAATTGGATGTTTTTGAAATTGAATATTAACCATTCCGACAAGATACGCATTATATAGGTTGTCGCTAAAACCCCGCTTATACGGTAAATTTTTCATTAGAATTGCTGTCCCACCAATTCTAATGGCAAATAACACCTTTAAACATTCAGGGTGAATTAGAATTCACTGCGGTTGAAATAGTTTTCTTGTTTTAGAGCAAAATTTGGAGCTACAAGGCAATTCCGAAGAAAGGCGAAAATCAGTCGCGGATACAAGTTTAGTCGCGAGACATGCATCTTTTTGAGGAGACATCATTTGCTTGAAACCGCACACTCTGTGGCTATAATTGTATTTTACAGATGTTCATGTACTAGATAGCTAGATTAAACTCTTTCTTTGAGTTTTTAAAAAAATTAAGGTTTCATTTAGGTGTAAGGTCACCTGGCCAAGTACTTCCGGGGTCGTAGGGTGCTGAAATAGTCCCTAAAAAAAATTTAACCCCATTTTCAAGTGTGTAAATAGGCATATAAAGAAGAACTTTCTGCTCTTTTATGGTTAGATCTTTGACAATGTATTCTTTTGCAGTAAGTAAGCCAATATTTTCTTTATTTTTCAGGACTACTTTTTGTGTTCAGCTGGTTGGTGTACTCCAGGGGGGTGTAGATTAAGCCGACTGTTTTGTCCTGGAATTTAGACCGTACGTGTGTTTGAGCTGATTTTGCGGAAAATCCAATGCATCATGATCTGGTTTAAATGGGATTTTTCAAGAGTCCTAGGGGCAATCTATTCACTTTAGGCACCCATATAGCCCAACGAATGTTGTGGAATTTGTGTCATTGTGTTGAAAATGTGGAATTTACATGTATTTGTATAGGAGAAAAAATGAGTGAGCTGCAACCTAAATCCAGTTCGTACTCATTTTTTTAAAAATTCAATATCTCAGCCAATTTTCAACCTTTCTGCCTCAAATTTGGACTACAACACAATCATGTTATGAAAAACTAAGTGTGAATGAAATTTTGTTCCTGGTAAGTCAAATTTTGAATTCAGAATTATATTTAAATTAATTTAAATTAAAATTCAATTAAATTGACAGCTACTGGCTGGTGCAAGCTTCATATTGTGGCCACACTGATTCTACAAACAATAATAATCAACTGAAATAGTTTTAAAAGTTTCAAAGCTACTATTTGCCTTTGAAGATTGACTTTTAAAACAAATTTCATGTTTTAAAATTTTTTTTTTTTTATATTTTTGAACCTTTTGAAACTTAATATTTATGGCCTATTTGACAATGTATCTCAGGGAGCATCATGGTATAAGGAGAAACTGTTCATAACAATCAATTTCTCCTTTAACCACAATGTTTCCACAAGTTTTTACACCTTTTTTACAGTTGCAACTGTTACAAATCTTCTGCAGATGATTCTTAATTGGATGTTTTTGAAATTGAATATTAACCATTCCGACAAGATACGCATTATATAGGTTGTCGCTAAAACCCCGCTTATACGGTAAATTTTTCATTAGAATTGCTGTCCCACCAATTCTAATGGCAAATAACACCTTTAAACATTCAGGGTGAATTAGAATTCACTGCGGTTGAAATAGTTTTCTTGTTTTAGAGCAAAATTTGGAGCTACAAGGCAATTCCGAAGAAAGGCGAAAATCAGTCGCGGATACAAGTTTAGTCGCGAGACATGCATCTTTTTGAGGAGACATCATTTGCTTGAAACCGCACACTCTGTGGCTATAATTGTATTTTACAGATGTTCATGTACTAGATAGCTAGATTAAACTCTTTCTTTGAGTTTTTAAAAAAATTAAGGTTTCATTTAGGTGTAAGGTCACCTGGCCAAGTACTTCCGGGGTCGTAGGGTGCTGAAATAGTCCCTAAAAAAAATTTAACCCCATTTTCAAGTGTGTAAATAGGCATATAAAGAAGAACTTTCTGCTCTTTTATGGTTAGATCTTTGACAATGTATTCTTTTGCAGTAAGTAAGCCAATATTTTCTTTATTTTTCAGGACTACTTTTTGTGTTCAGCTGGTTGGTGTACTCCAGGGGGGTGTAGATTAAGCCGACTGTTTTGTCCTGGAATTTAGACCGTACGTGTGTTTGAGCTGATTTTGCGGAAAATCCAATGCATCATGATCTGGTTTAAATGGGATTTTTCAAGAGTCCTAGGGGCAATCTATTCACTTTAGGCACCCATATAGCCCAACGAATGTTGTGGAATTTGTGTCATTGTGTTGAAAATGTGGAATTTACATGTATTTGTATAGGAGAAAAAATGAGTGAGCTGCAACCTAAATCCAGTTCGTACTCATTTTTTTAAAAATTCAATATCTCAGCCAATTTTCAACCTTTCTGCCTCAAATTTGGACTACAACACAATCATGTTATGAAAAACTAAGTGTGAATGAAATTTTGTTCCTGGTAAGTCAAATTTTGAATTCAGAATTATATTTAAATTAATTTAAATTAAAATTCAATTAAATTGACAGCTACTGGCTGGTGCAAGCTTCATATTGTGGCCACACTGATTCTACAAACAATAATAATCAACTGAAATAGTTTTAAAAGTTTCAAAGCTACTATTTGCCTTTGAAGATTGACTTTTAAAACAAATTTCATGTTTTAAAATTTTTTTTTTTTTATATTTTTGAACCTTTTGAAACTTAATATTTATGGCCTATTTGACAATGTATCTCAGGGAGCATCATGGTATAAGGAGAAACTGTTCATAACAATCAATTTCTCCTTTAACCACAATGTTTCCACAAGTTTTTACACCTTTTTTACAGTTGCAACTGTTACAAATCTTCTGCAGATGATTCTTAATTGGATGTTTTTGAAATTGAATATTAACCATTCCGACAAGATACGCATTATATAGGTTGTCGCTAAAACCCCGCTTATACGGTAAATTTTTCATTAGAATTGCTGTCCCACCAATTCTAATGGCAAATAACACCTTTAAACATTCAGGGTGAATTAGAATTCACTGCGGTTGAAATAGTTTTCTTGTTTTAGAGCAAAATTTGGAGCTACAAGGCAATTCCGAAGAAAGGCGAAAATCAGTCGCGGATACAAGTTTAGTCGCGAGACATGCATCTTTTTGAGGAGACATCATTTGCTTGAAACCGCACACTCTGTGGCTATAATTGTATTTTACAGATGTTCATGTACTAGATAGCTAGATTAAACTCTTTCTTTGAGTTTTTAAAAAAATTAAGGTTTCATTTAGGTGTAAGGTCACCTGGCCAAGTACTTCCGGGGTCGTAGGGTGCTGAAATAGTCCCTAAAAAAAATTTAACCCCATTTTCAAGTGTGTAAATAGGCATATAAAGAAGAACTTTCTGCTCTTTTATGGTTAGATCTTTGACAATGTATTCTTTTGCAGTAAGTAAGCCAATATTTTCTTTATTTTTCAGGACTACTTTTTGTGTTCAGCTGGTTGGTGTACTCCAGGGGGGTGTAGATTAAGCCGACTGTTTTGTCCTGGAATTTAGACCGTACGTGTGTTTGAGCTGATTTTGCGGAAAATCCAATGCATCATGATCTGGTTTAAATGGGATTTTTCAAGAGTCCTAGGGGCAATCTATTCACTTTAGGCACCCATATAGCCCAACGAATGTTGTGGAATTTGTGTCATTGTGTTGAAAATGTGGAATTTACATGTATTTGTATAGGAGAAAAAATGAGTGAGCTGCAACCATGAGTGAAGAAGATAACAACTGTAGCCTTGAAAAAAAACAACATTAAGTTAGATCTGGAACAAATGTCGTTGAAGGTAGATACAAGTGTATTGAAGTTAAACCTTTTCCAGTAGATACTCAAAATTTCTTGATGGAGTATTGCATTAAAATTTAATTTTTCATGCGGGTAATATTATCATAATGGTAAATTCACTGTTTTGTCAGATTTAAACTCTCTTCTTTTCATTTCATTTTATCTCCTGGGGTAAAAATGCTATTATCTTGAAACTTCATAGTTGAAATGATTTTATTGAGGAGATGCACAGTGCACAATTTTTAAGAGACACAAAGCTTGCTTTATTTTACCCCCACTAACAAAGTTAAGGGGCTATCCTTGGGTCACCATGTCAGTCTGTTCATCCATCTGTCTGTCCCATGTTTTTTTAAACAGCTATTACTTCTTTACTAGGAAAGCGTTCAACTTTTAACTCCATGCACTTACAAAAATTGACTAGGATAAATGCAGTATATAGAAATAACTTTGCTGCCCAATTTATATAGTTATTGCCCCTTGGTGTTTTAACTTTTTAATAAGCCGAAGGGTCGTATTATGTTATGGCCTCGGTCGTCTGTCGGTCCGTCCGTCTGTTAGTAATTTTTTTTGTGTGCACAACTCCTCCAAATCTATCAATGGGAGTTAGCTGAAACTTCGCACGATTACTCCCTATGATTCCCAGTTGTGCATAAGACCTTTGAAATTCAAATCGCTCCAGTAATTTCTGAGAAATCTTGAATTATCTGCCCTTGAATTTAACAAAAATCACTGTTTTTGTGTGAGCATCTCCTCCTAAACTATATATGGGAATGAGCTGAATCTACACACAATTACTCCCTTTGATGTCTAAATGTGCATAAGACCTTTGAAATTCAAATCACTCCAGTCATTCCTGAGAAATCTTGAATGATCTGCCCTTGACTATAACCAAAATTACTGGTTTTTTAGCTCCACTGGCTGAAAGCCACTGGGGCTATTGTCATGGCGTTGTGTCCGTCGTGCGTCCATCCGTGCGTGCGTGCGTCCGGTGGTAAACTTTTCTTTAAAAATCTTCTCCTCAGAAACTACTGGAAGGATTTCAACCAAACTTCACAGGAATGATCCTTGGGTGACTCTCTTTCAAAGTTGTTCAAGAAAGTTTGATCCAATGAAAAACATGGATTTAATGGGCGTGGCTAATTTCCAAATATGGTAAAAAGTGAATTTTCTCAGATTCTAATCAATAGATACCAATTAAATTTTCCATGAATGATCCTTGGGTGACCCTTTATCAGTGTACAAAAAATCATTGTGATCGGATGGAAAATATGCATTTTATGGGCAGAGGTCATTTCTCTATATGTTATATAGTGGAAATTTTGAAAATCATTTTCTCAGAATCTAACTGATGGATATCAACCAAATTTCACTGGAATGATCCTTGAGTGACCCTTTGTCAGTCTACAAAAAAATATTGTGATCTGATGGAAAAATATGCATTTTATGGGCGGAGGTCATTTCTCTATATATTATATAGTGGAAACTTTGCAAATCATTTTCTCAGAATCTAATTTTTGGATATCAATCAAATTTCACTGGTATGATCCTTGAGTGACTCTTTATCAGTGTATCAAAAATTATACTTATTGGATGAAAAATATGCATTTTACGGGCAGAGGTCATTTCTCTATATATTATATAGTGGAAAATTTGCAAATCATTTTCTCAGAATCTAATTTTTGGATATCAACCAAATTTCACAGGTATGATCCTTGAGTGACCCTTTATCAGTGTACCAAAAATTATACTTATTGGATGAAAAATATGCATTTTATGGGTGGAGGTCATTCCTCAATATGTTAAATAGTGGAAGCTATGAAAATCATTTTCTTAGAATATAACTGATGGATATCAATCAAACTTTTTTGGTATGATCTTTGGGTGACCCATTATCATGCAGCCAAAAATTATTTTGATTTGATGAAAAATATTTCTTTAAAGAGTGGAGGTCATTTCTCTATCTGTTATATAGTTGAAACTTTGAAAATTATTTTCAACATCAGTAGAACCCAAAATATCAAAAAATCTAGTCAAAACATTTATTTGCTTTTACAAGAATTTCAAGCCTGTGGAGCGACTAAAGCCATTCATGGCTTTCTAGTTTGTATGCGCAACTCTTCCTAAACTATAAATGGAAATGAGCTGAAACTACACACAATTACTCTCTATGTCTAGTTGTGCATAAGACCTTTGAAATTTAAATCGCTTCCGTCATTCCTGAGAAATCTTGAATTATCTGCCCTTGAATTAAACGAAAATCACTGTTTTTTTGTGTGCAACTCCTCCTAAACTATCAATTGAAATGGGCTGAAACTAGACACATTTACTCTCTATGAAGTCTAGTTTTGCATAAGACTTTTCAATTCAAAATGCTCCAGTCATTCTTGAGTTATCTTGGATTATCTGCCCTTGAGTTAATGAAAAACAAAATTTCTTGTCAGCTCATTTTCTCCTATATTTTGGATGGGAATGAAAGGAAACTTGCCATAATGACTCTGTAGGTTGTCTATTTGTGCTTAGGACTAAATATATTTTCATATGTAAAGTAGTTCCTGATTTATCTAACCTTTATTGCACAAAATAGTTTAAATTTACAGATTTTTTTGTGCGTGTGATGGAGGAGATTTTTTGTGCATGTGATTGAGAAGTGTAGTGCTCAAGAACTACAACTCTTGCTTGCATAATTTTGGAGTTATTGCCCTTTGTTATTTCTAAACTTTTACGCTTTGTTGGGGGCATATCACTAAGCAAAATAGCTATCAACTTGAAGCTTCATAGGTGGGTAGTTCTTATTGAAGAGAAATACAATGTACTATAACTCTTGCTTGCATAATTTACCAGTTATTGCCCTTTGATACTTTTTATGATCATTGGTCACCCAAGGATCATACCAATGAAGTTTGAATGATATCGGTCACATTTTGAGAAATGGTTTTCAATGTTTTCATTTTATTTCAGGGATAAAAACTACATGATTCAGAAAGTGGAGGAATACAACAGAAGAGGAAAAAAATTGATCTCTGCTTTCCTGGTTTCAACTTAGCCATTCGAAATCTAAATACCAACCACTAAAACAAGAAGTCATGACATGGAGTTTCTGGAACCACAGTCATCAGTATATGTACACATAGGCTATATGGAACCAGCTTCTTTAGCAGCTCTTCCTGCGCCAAGTCTAGAGACTGAAGAGACTGCTTCAGAAAACAACCTTGTAATATTTTTTCATAAGCTGTTTTTAAAGTTTGAAATGTATTTGGCTGGTTTTAACTGTTTGTAACTTCACCTTCCTCTCTCGCGTGGCACATGTACTGTAAGAAGTTAGAAAATACCCAGATATCTGAGGGATAGATCTTTTGGTTTTTAGCTCCACTGGCTGAAAGCCACTGGGGCTATTGTCATGGCGTTGTGTCAGTGCGTCCGTGCGTGCGGTCGTAAACTTTATCTTTAAAAATCTTCTCCTCAGAAACTACTGGATGGATTTCAACCAAACTTCACAGGAATGATCCTTGGGTGACCCTCTTTCAAAGTTGTTCAAGAAATTTGGATCCAATGAAAAACATGGATTTAATGGGCGTGGCTAATTTCCAAATATGGTAAAAAGTGACTTTTCTCAGGTTCTAATCGATGGATACCAATTAAATTTTACATGACTGATCCTTGGGTGACCCTTTATCAGTCTATAAAAAATTATTTTGATCAGATGAAAAATATGCATTTTATGGGCGGAGGTCATTTCTCTTTATGTTATATAGTGGAAACTTTGAAAATCATTTTCTCAGAAACTAACTGATAGATATTAACCAAATTTTACATGATGGATCCTTGGGTGACCCTTTATCAGTCTACCAAAAATTATTGTAATCGAATGAAAAATGTGTATTTATGGGCGGAGGTCATTTCTCTATTTGTTATATTGTGGAAACTTTGAAAATCATTTTCTCAGAATGAAAGTGATGGATATCAACCAAATTTCACAGGAATGATCCTTGAGTGATTCTGTATCAGTCTATTAAAAATGTTTGTGCTCGGATGAAAAATATGTAATTATGGGCGGAGGTCATTTCTCTCTATGTTATATAGTGGAAACTTTGAAAATCATTTTCTCAGAATGTAATCAATGGATATCAATCAAACTTCATTAGTATGATCCTTGGGTGATCCATTATCATGCAGTTATCGTGATCGGATGAAAATTATGTCTTTTATTGGCGGAGGTAATTTCTCTATATGTTATAATAGTGGAAACTTTGAAAATCATTTCAACATAAATAGAACCCAAAATATCTAAAAAATCTAGTCAAAACTTTGATTACAAGAATTTCAAGCCTGTGGAGCGACTCAAGCCATTCATGGCTTTCTAGTTGAACTTGCAATGAAATACCTTTCAATCTAACATGTATTAAATATATAAATTTTAATGATGAATGTTTTAAAATAAAACATATTTATTTAAAGTTTGATTGAAGTCAAACAATTTTAATAAATACCTTCTCAGGAAAAACTTAATTTTCATTTTCAAAGTTATCATTTCAAACAATTTTTGAATATCATATCATCCATAAAACTAAAGTTCTGCAGGTTTTTGAGAAAATAGTTTACAAAGTTTTCAAAGGATATGATGGTAGTAATTAAGCAAGAAATACTGGGAATTCCATTGTTAGGTGCTGCAGTCATTGCTATATGAAAACATTCTTTAATGTGGCATTAAACCACATTATAACAAACAAATAGTTTTTCGCAGGAGAAGAAATTAGAGGTTTTCTTCACTTGATCACGGACAAGTCAAAGATGATTTTCTACTTGTCCATGATCAAAAAGAACATGTTCACCAAAAAGTAAATTCATACATATTGAGAAAATATTGCTTTAAATGATAAAAATGTGGAACCAGCATTTCCTTCATTTGAAATACATTTTTCAATCCTTTTATATAAATCTTAGTATAAATCACTTAGATCTATTGAGTGACATTCAAAGATTTGCCCTTCGAATTCACTGGTCCATGGACAAGTAGCTTTGAAAAATTTACTTGTCCACTAGTACAAAAGCCTGTGTGGGACAAGTTGGACAAGGGAATTCCACTCCCTGTGTTTTCATATTATCAAGTAATTCCTATCAGGCTGATCAAGTTAGGGTAGACATAGTTGTCAGATTGACAGTTCAGTGTATGTGCCTTACAGTGTCTTTTCATCCATTAGTTTATCCATCTGATTTTGTCAAGACAAAAAACAACAAAAAACATGTTCTGATAGCTCCAATGTCAAGGTCACATCTCAAAGTCAAACATTTTTCTGGATTGAAGCTAGTTGTTTTGGGATAACCATCTAGATAGTATGTAATTATATTTCCCTCCTATGGAGTATAGGGGGATTATTGGTTTCATCTTGTCTATCCAGCTTACCATTTGTCTGTAGACATTTCATGACTCTTTCTCTAACCCAATTGCTATAGAACCATGAAACTTCATACAATTGTTGTCTTTGGCAAACACATTTCGCTGATAATCTTTTATTTGTCAGCCACAACCTGTTTTCAGTTGGAAGTGTCTGAAATTTTGAAAATCTGCTAAGGACCATTTTATAATGTCTCCCTTCAAAGAATGGGGGGTATATTGCTTTGCTCTTGTCAGTCAGTCCTTCCATCAGTTGTTAGGTCTGTCTTTTGACTGTTTTTTTGTCAGTAGCATATCTCAAAAAAGTATGCAAGCTAGAATCATGAAACTTCAAGAGAAGATAGATCTAATTGATGATAACTGCAGTGCACAAGAACCATATAACTCTTCTCATATTTTGTGAGTTATTGTCCTTTGTTGATTTGACACAGAATAGGCCATTGACTTGCTTTTATGGTGAGCATAATGTTTTACAAACATCTCTTTTAAAAGACTAGGATAAGATAAGGTTTTGTGGAGAAATAGAAACCAATTTTATTCGATATATCTTTTTTTAAAGGTATTTATAGTCCGTTTGACTTCTATATGGACAAACATTTCGCCGAAAATCTCAGAAATTAAAAAATGAAACGCATATTTTTCTTGTCATATAATTTTTTCCAGCTAATACCATGACGAATTTTGTTTTTCAGAATTTGTGAATTTAAAATATTACATGTTAACTTTCAGCATTTCATACCTACTTGTGACTGTATTAAAAGGAACAGCGAATTGTTTATCCAAAAATAGTACTGATTTGCATGTGGGCTGAGTCAAAAGAGCACGATTTTAAGTGAATTGTATTACTATAAAATCGAGTTATTCAATATGATAAAGTTTGTTGAAGATTTTTGCTACCATTGGATATCAAATCTGTGTATATTCTCTCTTTTTTCAGAAACTGTTTGACCAGATAATTGATTGTTGTGTTTATTTATTCTGAGATTAACCCTATATCTACATGTTAAGACCAATCAAAAAGCATTATTAAACGAAGTATGGGAATTTCACCAGGAAAACTTGATGAAAAGGCGAGTAATAACGGTAAAAATCACGTGCTATTTAAGTTAAAGATGGGTTCGATCCCCGACGGCGGCACTCATTCTTTCCGACTATTTGTCTCTCACCAATGGGTTGATAATCGTAGACCTATGTGAGATAGCGGCTGGAGGCTAGGAAAGAATGTGGTGGTTGTACTGGTGATAGAAATACTAGGAATCCATTGTTAGGTGCTCCAGCCGCCGCGATATAACTGAAATAATGTTGAAAGCGGCGTTAAACTCCATTCAATCAATCAATTAAGTTAAAGATGACATGACCGTTGATATGCTAATTAGCTTGTCCAAATAAGGAATAATGGACATTTCATCTGTCAAAAGTTCAGTATAAAACCATGTGTTTTTACTATATATGTTGACATTTTCTTACTACTGAACAGCCTCCATCACCCCTCGTGTTTAAGAACGAACAATGCGAAAATATTAACATTAACTTGATAGACAAAATCATTATTTTGAAATCATTTTATTTTCAAAAAATAATTTTTGGAATGGTATTAAGCTGAAATTAAGATTTTACTACATACAAATCCTTCATTCATACGCAATTTTATGTAATTGATGAAAAGGTTGGTCCATATAGAAGTCAAACGGACTATAGTAGATATATGTACTTAGTAACTAAAGTACAAGCAGGATCATATTACTGTTGATGTTTTCAGCTCGCCTGAACATAAACTGCTCAAGGTTAGCTAAAGTGATGAAAAGTGTCCGGGGTCAATAAGATTGTCATTTAATAGTCATCATGGAAATATTTACAAAATGTCATAGATATGAATTTAAGTTGGTGTTTTTTTCAAAATACTAAAAATCAAACCACATGTTAACTGAGTGTTACGCCTCACAAATCAACTGGTTTTTGTTACGTGTCCCACACTGAGACGTAATTTAAACCAGCTCATTTGCATACTACGTCTACGTTTTACGCCAGTTTAACATGTCATTTGACGGGCGTACAGTTTTACGTACAGTTTTACGCACGTAAATTGAAAATATTACGCCTCCTGAATTAACAGGTTTTTTTACGTGTCCCACTGGGAGACGTAATCTAAACCAGCTCATTTGCATACTACGTCTACGTTTTACGCCAGTTTAACATGTCATTCTACGTGCGTAAACTATATACATTTAATTAAAAACCAGCTGGTTTTGAACCGTAATCCAGCCGTAATATTGTGAAAATTACGCATGTTTTTTTCATACGGGTTTGAAAATCATTTTCTCAGAATGTAATAGATGGATATCAACCAAATTTCACTTGAATGATCCTTGAGTGACCCTTTATCAGTCTACCAAAAATTATTGTGATCAGATGAAAAATATGTATTTTATGGACAAGGTCATTTTTCTATATGTTATATAGTGGCATTTTTGAAAATCATTTCAACATCAGTAGAACCCAAAATATCTTAAAATCTAGTCAAATCTAAGATTTCCTTTTTCAAGAATTTCAAGCCTGTGGAGCGACTCAAGCCATTCATGGCTTTCTAGTTTAAATCAGTAAATGCATTCTATAATTAAAAGCTCCCTGACAGTGTTATGTATAGCTCCTCAGAGCGTTTATTTGGAGAAATACAGTATGCATTCTGTTGATGACCTGTAATGTTGCCCTTGTCTGTGGTGAATCTAGACCTTATTGCAGCCATTTGTATTATGTCACTTTTGATGAGTATGACATTATGGTACCAGCATATTAATTGAAGACTGGCCAAGATCGAATTTTGTGGTCCACAGTCAAATTGGACCCAGTAAATGGATCCGGTTAGAGTATCAAAACAGTTGAGTGTAAATGCAGAATATTTTGTGCCAAGAACCACTTTTGGACTCGCTTAGATTACATAAAATATAGTCCTATTGCATTTTATACAGAAAAAAAGTGCAATGGATTTCATCATGTGATGCAATTTAAACCAATCAAAATTCTTTATTTTATTGGATTACAATTATTGACATAATGTGCAAAACCAATTTGAGAACTAACTACCAGTGACCAATACAGGTCTTTTATAGACAGAATCCCATTACAATACAGTATGTTTTGTTCATCTGAATAATGACCTCATTTAACATTCTGTCACAGCACTGATCTGATTACATAAATCTTTGATCAGTAGGCTAATCATATACAGAAATAGCTCTGTTGACTTTTCCGACATATGGTTTGAGGGTTTTAGAGGCCTAGAAAAAGAGAATACAGGGCTCATGCCAGCTTTTGAAATTGGTGAGTCATAATGATTCATGAAGCAAGAAATTCTTGGGGTAAAAACTGATTTAAAAGTGGCCAAAACAGCAGAAAAAGCAAATCATTAGTAGATTTTGGCAGAGTTTCCAAGTATTATTTAACACTTTAGATAGTAAATAAAATACATTATTTAAAATTCAGTGATAAAGCCCACTTTGGAACCTTAGAAAGTTCTCTCAAGGGCAGGGGGTCAAGATGACCTCATGGGAGAAATTTCTAAGGGCCAAAGCAAGAAAACCAGAGTTTAGTTTCTGAGAGGTGCTTTCGATTTTGATTCTTTATTTGACCTATACATTCAGGGCAGGTCCTGGTTCATTTACAGGAAGTTGTTGGAGGAGCTATCAATTTTGGTTCTTTCTTTGACCTACACAATCGCTGCAAGTACTGGTTCATTTCCAGGCAGCTTGCAGAATTGAGAGCAATTAATTAAAGTTGTAGGAACTTGTTACCTCATCAAATTTAGAATAAAAAATGTTTAAACCAAACAAGCTCATATTGTTATTATCTTCTAGTTAGGTTGAAGCTTAGAAATCAGAAGCAGTGTCTTCTATTTTAGACATTAGATTTAGTTTTGGTCATGAAGAGGTACCGATATGAGGGGGTAAAGCCTGCCTAAAACCTTTGTTTCTCAATGAAACCCTTTATTGTGGGTACTCATTTGAATTGTTTTGACAAGACAATTCCAGTGAATACCCACAATATAGAATTTGTGAAAGATTTGTTAAAATATTTCAATCTGAAATCCAAAATACCCCCATCTATCTGTAATTTGGTCATGGTTAAGGTTACATGGTTAATCAAGGACCAGACTGGTATTCTGAAGACTAATGACAGATCTATAGTCATTAGGACAAAAAAGATGGAACCAGTCCAACATCTTCTACCTTAAAATATAATTTGCCAATCTGAGAAATAACCTGCAATTCTTGCATTAAAGGTGAAAAAAAATAAACAGGCTCAATTTGTTACAATCTTCCAAGCTTCATAAACTAGACACAGTTGCTTCAATATAAGATGAGAGGCGGAAATATGGTCATGGTTAAGGTCACATGGTTAATCAGAGACCAGACTGGTATCCTGAAGACTAATGATAGATCTAGAGTCATTAAGACAAAATAGATGGAACCAGTCCAACATTTTCTTCCTTATTATAGTTCCGCAACATTTTGGAACTCATGAACTTTCACAATGTTGACTAAGGTTTCCTAAAGAAAATCATTGATATAGCAGCCTGTGATTTCTTGTATGATATTTTTGACATTGTATGATCTCATTTTCTATGGCATTTGTGTTCAAAATATCATTCGGTGACCTCACAACTTTTCATACAGCTTTCAGAAGATTTATTTAGGTGCCGGTGCGGTGATCGCAAGGTAATCCTGTGATTCTTGACGTAGACAGTGCAATTTGTCAACTATCAACTATCTGTAAACAATGCGGACACCGTATGATCATTGCACGGTACCCTTGTAGGGATGTAGGGACTGTAGGATGGTCTGTTTAAGGCTTACAGGCAAAACAAGCCTCTATGACGTGTGTACGGGCTACTGTCTCTGTAAAGTCTTGCGATTTTTTAAGATTTGTAAGCTATCTTTTATACCAAGTTGTTCAAGTGTATGATACTCGTAGAACTGTGTGATCATCGCAAGGACATTGTTTGCTGCCGCACAGGTACCTCACAATTTTGTGGTTACAGCGAGTTATGGGTGCCGTAAGGAAATGTAAACTAGGCTTAACGGCATTGCTTTTAATTGTTTTATTTTTCACTATCAAAAGAGCATCACATTTAGTACATTTGTACAAATAATCCTTATAGTCCAGCTGATCTTTCAAGAGTATTAGGTGGATTTGCCTCATGTTCTGTAGATTAATTGATGAAGACACAGGTAGCGAAAAGCTCCTAACCCTTGTCAAGCTGTAAAAAATGGCAAAATTATATTCAAATCAAATTGCTGAAGGCACTGGTTGCAACTATTGTTTGTAAGTATAAATTTGGAAAAAAAATGCAATCGTCATACTTTAAAATTTCTTGTATGAACAGTACTATCAGGTGGTATAGACTAAGATCAGACTGCACACATGTGCAGGCTGATCTTTGCCTGTAGCTCCTGCCAGAACAGGAATATTCCTGGTTCAGCATGACAAGGGTTAATTCCTATCAGATGGGTGAATAATTTTGTCCACATCCTGAGAATGAACTTAAAGATTGTCACCAATTATAGACCAATGATATGCAAAAAAAGGTTGATTAAGGTGGAAAGCCATGAGATGCTAGACTGGTTCTATTACAGAAAATGACAGATCTATGTTATGGGAGCAAAACCATGTCAATGAGAGGGAAATTAGGCTAGAATTGATTAAAAAGTAGCTTAAAGGTTGAACAATATATGGTGCATGCTTTTCAGTTTTGCTTTTTAAGGAATAAGGAACAATACATGAATTATATCCTTTTCAAAGTGGGGGTATTTTCAGAAATTGTTTGCAAAATTTTAATCAGCCCATTGATATGGGCATGGCTTATTTTGCACCCAAAAAGTCTTTGAAGGACATCTTTTCCTGAACCACTGGGCCGATTGCAAGGAAACTTCGCCAGAATGTTTCTTTGTTGACCCTTTTCAACAATTGTTTGCGAAATATTGATTGACCCATAGATATGTGTGTGGTAGGGCGGGGCTTATTTTGAGCTTGAAATCTTTGAAGGACAAATCATCCTGAACCACAGGGCCGATTTTAATGAACATTTCCAGAATGTTCCTTGGGTGACCAAAATTTCAAAAATTGTTTGTGAAATTTTGATTGACCCATAAATAGGGGCGTGGCAGGGCGGGGCTTATTTTCAGCCTGAAATCTTTGACTAACATCTCCTCCAGAACCACTGTTAGCAAAGTGCAAAAAGTTTTGACCATAGTCAGTCTGTGCATTCTGCACAGTCTGACAAGGGTCGGCACTTTACGCACTTCCCAGATGGTCCCTTTTTGTGTGACAGGTCACATATGAGGATGACACCTACAAGAAATTTATATGATCGCATGTTTCTAGCAGAGGTTTGTACTAATTTCTTGTTGGTCCATTAATCTATGTTGATATTCAAAAGTCTACAAATTGTAGTCCTGGGTCAGTTTGATTGAATCTTATTGAAATAATTATTCAAATAGCTATTGAGTCCTCTACATTTAAGGGAACTCGAAAATATCAAACCAAGCTGTTGTAAAGGGAAGTAATAGATACATCAGTAACATCAATATACTATTAAAGTTATATCCCTTTGATTTTCTCAATGTATCACAACATGACAGGGACTTAGAGCAATACAATAGTAAGTGCCTATAAATTTATAGGCACTTACAATAGTATTGCATTAACCCATCAATGAAGTAAACTAATCTGACTAAATGACTGTCAGGTCAGACTGTGCATGACTGTGGGTCTGTAAGATAAGACTGCACATGACTGCAGGACTGTGCAGGTTTGTCTTAGTCTATACTGTCTGTCAGAGTAGGAATGTCATGAACAGAATGAGATGCATTAACTAATGTGCCGTATTTTTCCTAATAAATACTCTTGGGAGCTTTACATCAGGGAACTTTCATTTAGCAAGCATTTTCTGATATAAAAATTCATTAAAATTATGTCTTTTAAAAATGCCCTTTTCTCTCAAATTAGAGAAGAAGTCTCAAGTTCATAAAATTTAGGCATTTGAAGTGGGTATTCTCAGTAAAAAATGTAGGGTGCTACTATTAGTGGTTGCGTTATTATTAGGGGAAATACAACAAGCAGACTTTCTTTAAATGGAACAATGAAAAAAAAAAAAAGGAAAGACATCAATTCAGATTTTTTGCTGCAAAACCGTAATAAATGTGCAGTATTAAACAGTATAACTTGTTCAAAGATTCCACAAACAGGACCACCGAAAAGTGGTTGTTAAAAAGAAAATGGCTGCTTAACACATAGATGGCTCAGCGCGAAAAAGTTGTAACACCCTATGTGTTTATAGCGCTGAGCCAACGACATGTTTTGTTTACAAATAAGAAACATAATTTTTTTATTAAATATGCAAAATATTGTGAATATTTCAATAATCGTATGTTGTTTAAGCTCAATAAAATCATCTCATTGAGACAATTTTGGTGAGTTTTAAAAACATACTATTCATTTATAGGATTCATTTTCAATAATTAAAAAAATGGTCCCAGGTTTGATCCCCGACGGTAGCATTCGTTTTTTCAGACTATTTGTCTCTCATCTCAATGGGTGGATGATCGTAGACCTATGTGAGATAGCAGCTGAAGGCTAGGAAAGGATGTGATGGTTGTACTGGTGAGAGAAATACTAGGAAACCATTGTTAGGTGCTCCAGCCGCACAATATAACTTAAAAAATGTTGAAAGCATTGTTAAACTCCATTCAATCAATCATTCATTTTCAATTATTTTAGACCAACAATGACCACTTTTTAAGATATTTTGGTTTAAAGAAGGGCATTGAATTGAAGACTTTTGCTCAATAAAAATGGTCACTAAATGGACATGGTTGCTGGAGTAAGATTGACAGTAGTTTCCATAAGAGTGTCTTTCTATGGCTTTTGCATACTACTCTTGAAGCTGTTGAGTTGTTACAGCTTATGGAAATCTCATGGCACTAGTGTTGCTATGATCTTATGATATATCTTATCATATCTCAATTCCAAAGTCACATCTTTTTGCAATCTGAAAGTGTGCCCCATCACTCTGTGCTCTGTGTTGACCATCAGCATTTTAGGTGATTGCATGGCATTCCACCTGAGCATAAAGTGCTCAAGGTTAGCTTTTTGGGTTATGTGATGTAGGTCATGGGTCGTGTATCCTGTGTCTTCAACAATTACATTGTATACACTCTAGAGGCCACATTTTTTGCCGTATCAACCTGGAGTTTGGTCAAAATAATTGTCTTAATAAAATCTCCGACAAGTTCGAAAATGGGTCAACTGGGGTAAAAAAATTGGTCACATGGTCAAATCTCAGAAAAACCTTGTATGCAACTACATGTTTTGCTTAATCCACCTGAAAGTTGGTTGGAATGATTGTTTCAGTGAATTCTTGGAAGAATTTGAAATTGGGTCAACTGGGGTCAAAAACTAGGTCATAGGGTCAAGTCCTAGAAAACCTTGTATGCACTCTAGAGGCTACAATTTTTTGCCTGATCAAGCTGAAATTTGGTCAGAATGGTCTTCTTGATGAAATCTCGGATCATTGAATTGGGTCAACTGGGGTCATGAACTTGGTCATGTGTCAAGTCTTAGAAAAACCTTTGTCTGTACTCCTACATATTTTGCCAAATCAACCTGAATATTAGCCCAAAGGATTGTCTAGTTGTATAGAAGCAACAACATTGTTTAGCTGAGTGATCTTTCATCATCCTTTTTCAAAACATACATTAAACACTTTTTAGACAGTTCCATCAAGTGAGCAATATAGGGCCACTATGGCTTTCTTGTTTGTCATCTGATAAGGGGTTAAGCTAAAGTCCTGCAAGTAAGAGTAAATCTTGATAAACCTTTATCTCCTATCATTCTTAATTCAAAATTTGATCTTTGATCAATCACTTGAAATTGTTTATCCATAGCTGTGTCCAATGAAAAGAGCCGTTTGTGTATTGAAAGGGAGACAACTAAGTATATAGAATAGGTGAAAGGATCCTTCTATTTATCTACCTTTAATTTTGCAGTCTCTGCTACTTAAGAATTTTAACAGAGGAAATTTAGCTTTACATGAATTATGCGTCAGCCCCTGCCAAATTTAAGCAAAATATGGGCACCTCTTCCATAATTTTTGCATAATAAAATGTGCATGTTAGTGCCATCAAAAGATAAAAAAGGGGGGAAACACTTTGGGCTTAGCATCTCATTGTAGTTATGTTCTTGGCTATTTCTAAGAAGGATCAGCATGATTATAGTAGAAAGACCTCGCACAAAAACCTGTTGAAAATCTTTACTTGATCACTTCTTGCTGAGTTAAAAAAGTATTTCCCATATTGTGTCAGTATAGCTGTGAAATATGTCATCTCCCTGTAGACACACAGTGTCGAAGATGGAATATTAGTGAATAATAGACATACAGTCTAATGTTAGACTAGTTCTCAAGAAATATTGATTAGTCGTCTGTTGCTGACACGTTTGTCGCTGTTTTCCTCGAGACATACGTAACCTGTTCCTTGCATTGTTAACCCTTCCTTATTTGGTCGAATAATTAAATCTTAATGATGGTCACGTCTTTAAACAACAATTAAACTGTGATATATAATGATCGCTACAAATACAACCCTGTTCCATGATCTGTACAATTTAAGGCTAATCACATTGAATAAAGATTTTGTTCATTTTTTTTGACATTTCAATCAGTCTGGCCCAGGTTTCCCCCACAATAATTAGGTAAAAAGTACAGGCATTGTAGGCTTAGATCAGGCTGAATATTTATGCAGGTTGATCTTAGTATATACAGTCTGTCTGTCAAAGCTTAAATATATGAGCCATGAATGGAATATGCCATGAAAATCATGGGCAGAGTTTATTGACAGTTTTTGTCATGCTGAATTAAAACACTTTTTTGAATTGCATCAAGTCAAAAGGCTGAAAGTATTGGACATGCTATTTGGAGATCAGTATTTCTTTTTGATAAACAACTCTGGCTCTTGAGACATTGATATACAGGTGGTATAGACTAAGATAGCATCCGTCAGCCCTGTGTTTAGGATAACAAAATGGTGTGAACTGTTTTCCGATTGTACCCGGCTTTGCACTCGCACATGCGTGCAAAGCGGGATATAATTGGAAAACTGTTTGCACTGTTTTGTGATCCTGAAAGCAGGGCAGATATCTTCTTCCTGTTTTAAGACTTATGCATCCCCCAACCCCACCCCCCTCCCCTTTGGTAATAATCTTGTATATCTGAAACTAGGATGAGTGGGGTTCATGCTAAACTATTGTAAATTTGACTTGAAATGTAATCATCAGCATTCATCTAAAACAGTATTGCACTGACATCTTGAAATAACAAACAAAATGTCAATTTTTTAATGGCTCAGTATACTTATAAATATCATAAATAATAATAAATTAGGCAGTTAAAGCTGTTGTGTGCTGAGCCATCGATTTATAAGGTCAAGTTTTAATTTCTTAAATTTCTTTTCATGACCTTTTTTTAGCTCACCTGAGCACGAAGTGCTCATGTGAGCTATTGTGATCACTTTTCGTCCGGCGTCCGTCCGTCGGTCGTCGTCCGGCGTCCGTCAACAATTTCTTTAAACGACATCTCCTCCTAAACTACTAGTCCAATTAACACCAAATTTTACAGAAATGTTGCTTAGGTGGTCCCCTTCAAAAATAGCTAAAAGAATTGAAATCCATGAAAAACTCTGGTTGCTATGGCAACAAAAGTGAAATTTCAAGAAAATCTTTAAAATTCTTCTTCTTCTCAACCAGTAGTCCTACAGACTTAAAACTTGGCATGGATGATCAGTTCATAGACCTGAATTAAAATAGCTAAAATCATATCATTTGGGCCACCAGGTGCGGAGCACCAGGGGGGAGGGGGTAGTACTTTGGGTAAATTTTGTAATCTTTAAGCTTCTTCTTCTTCAGAACCAGGAGCCCTACAGACTTGAAAATTGGCATGTATGATCAGCTTATAGGCCTTAATAAAAAAATAGCTAAAATCATATCTGTTGGGCTGCCAGGTGCGGAGCACTAGGGGGGAGGGGGTAGTACTTTTGTGAAAATTTTGTAATCTTTAACCTTCTTCTTCTTCTGAACAAAGAGCCTGACAGATTTGAATATTGGCATGGATGATCAGCATATGGACTTTTATATAAATAGCTAAAATCATGACTGTTGATTCACCAGGTGCGGAGCACCAGGGGGGAGAGGGTAGTACTTTTATGAAAAATTTGTAATCTTTAATCTTCTTCTTCTTCTGAACCAGGAGCCCTACAGACTTGAAAATTGGCATGGATGATCAGCTTATAGACCTGAATAAAAATAGCTAAAATCATATCTGTTAGGCTGCCAGGTGCAGAGCACCAGGGGGGAGGGGGTAGTACTTTTGTGAAAATTTTGTAATCTTTAACCTTCATCTTCTAATGAACCAGGAGCCTGACAGATTTGAATATTGGCATGGAGGATCAGAATATGGACCTTTATATAAATAGATAAAATCATGACTGTTGATTCACCAGGTGTGGAGCACCAGGGGGGAGAGGGTAGTACTTTTGTGAAAATTTTGTAATCTTTAACCTTCTTCTTCTTCTGAACCACAAGCCCTACAGACTTGAAAATTGGCATGGAGGATCAGCTCATAGACCTTAATAAAAATAGCTTAAATCATGACTGTAATGCCACCAGGTGCGGAGCACCAGGGGGGAGGGGGTAGTACTTTTGTGAAAATTTTGTAACTTTAACCTTCATCTTCTAATGAACCAGGAGCCCTACAGACTTCAATATTGGCATGGATGATAAGCTTACGGATCTTAGATAAAATAGCTAAAATCATGAATGAAGGGCCACCAGATGGGGAGCATTAGGGGGGAGGGGGTAGTACTTTGGATCAATTTTGAATTCTTTAACCTTATTCTTCTCCTGGATCAGGAACCCTACAGACTTTAACATTGTCATGGGTGATCAATATATTGACATTAACCCTTTGCTGTTTTATCCCTGCTTTTTACGTGCCTGCGATTTTATGATTGAGAAAACATTGTGAAAAAAGAAGAAATTGCTTCCGACAAGCAATTTCTTCTTTTTCCACACCATTTTCTACCCTACTGAATGGTTATTTTTCAAATTAAATCCACTTCAAATTCTCGTCTGCAAAACCTTTGAATTTGGACAGGTCCAAAATTTTGTAAAACAGGAAAGGGTTAATAAAAATAGCTAAAATCATGACTGTAGGGTCACCAGGTGCTGAGTGTCTTGGGGAGGGGGCAGTACTTTGGATCATTTTTGAAATCTTTAAACTTCTTCTAATGAACCAGGAGTCCTACAGACTTGAAAATTGGTACGAATGATCAGCATATGGACATTAATTGAATTAGCTAAAATCATGACTGTAGATTCACCAGGTGCAGAGCATCTTGGGGGAGTGTTTTGTTGAGAATTTTGAATCCCTACAGCCTTTATATTTGACATGGATTATTCAACTCAAAGAAAACTTTAAAAGTCTCAGACTCAGGCTGTATATCTGGCATAAATTAGCTGATCACAGACCTTTTATGAAAAACGCTTAAATAAATAATGACCAGGGGAGGAGCAGGGGGGGGGGGGGATTATTTCAAATGTTATCTGATTGAATAAGTGAAAATCTCATTGTTCTGTGGTTGCATGGAAATACCTAGGTAATGAAGCTTTTTTCTCAGGTGAGCGACCCAGGGCCAACGGCCCTCTTGTTTATCTTTTCTCAAAGGAAATTTGAATATTGCAATAAAATAATTTGTCCTGTTTCCCTCGGGTAATTTCTCCCGCGTCCATAGTTAGACTGGCACCCACATGATGTCATGTAATTCTCTGTAGATCCAGACAGATGACTATTGACTATTGTGCTGAGCCATTGATTTATAAGGTCAAGTTTTAATTTCTTAAATTTCTTTTCATGACCTTTTTTTATCTTTTCTAAAAGGAAATTTGAATATTGCAATAAAATAATTTGTCCTGTTTCCCTCGGGTAATTTCTCCCGCGTCCATAATTAGACTGGCACCCACATGATGTCATGTAATTCTCTGTAGATCCAGACAGATGACTATTGACTATTGTGCTGAGCCATCGATTTATAAGGTCAAGTTTTAATTTCTTAAATTTCTTTTCATGACCTTTTTTTAGCTCACCTGAGCACAAAGTGCTCAAGGTGAGCTATTGTGATCACTCACCGTCCGTCGTCCGTCCATCGTCCGTCCGTCCGTCCGTCAGTCTGTCCGTCTGTCCGTCCGTCAGTCCGTCAACAATTTCTTTAAACATCTTCTCCTCCTAAACCACTGGGCCAATTAAGTTGAAACTTGGCAGGGATGTTCCTTGGGTGAAGGTCTTCAAAAGTTGTTAAAAGAATTTAAATCTATGAATAACTCTGGTTGCCATGGCAACAGAAAGGCTGAAAATCACGAAAATCTAAGAAAAAATTCTTCTCCTCCTTATCCAATAAGCCAATCAAGCTGAAACTTGGCAGAGATGTTCCTTGGGTGAAGTTCTTCAAAAGTTGTTAAAAAAAATTAATTTCATCAAAAACTCTGGTTTCCATGGTAACGGAAAGGTTGAAAAATGGCCGAAAATGGCTGAAAATCTTAGAAAAAATTCTTCTCCTCATAAACCACTAGGCCAATCAAGCTGAAACTTGGCAGAGATATACCTTAGGTGAAGCTCTTCAAAAGTTGTTAAAAGAATTTAATTTTATGAAAAACTCATGTTTCCATGGTCATGAAAAGGTTGAAAAATGGCCGAAAATTGCTGAAAATCTTGGAAAAAAATCTTCTCCTCCTAAACCACTAAGCCAAAAAAGCTGAAACTTGGCAGAGATGTTTTTTGGTTGAAGCTCTTCAAAAGCTGTTAAAAAAATTTAATTTCATCAAAAACTCTGGTTTCCATGGTAACGGAAAGGTTGAAAAATGGCCGAAAATGGCTGAAAATCTTTGAAAACTTCTTCTCCTCCTTAACCAATAAGCCAATCAAGCTGAAACTTGGCAGAGATGTTTTTTGGGTGAACGTCTTCAAAAGTTGTTAAAAAAAATTAATTTCTTCAAAAACTCTGGTTTTCATGGTAACGGAAATGTTGAAAAATGGCCGAAAATGGCTGAAAATCTTTGAAAAACTTCTTCTCCTCCTAAACCACTTGGCCAATCAAGCTGAACCATGTCAGGGATGTTTCTTCCGTGAAGTTCTTCAATAGTTGTTGAAAAAATTTAATTTCATCAAAAACTCTGGTTTGCATGGTAAGAGAAAGGCTGAAAAATGGATGAAAATTGCTGAAATATCTTAGAAAAACTTCTTCTCTTCCTAAACCACTGGGCTAATTAAGCTGAAACATGGTAGGGATGTTCTTTGGGTGAAGCTGTACCAAAATTGTAAAATAATTGTATTCAATTAAAATCTTTGGTTTACATGGTATTGGAAATGTTCAAATATTGCCAAAAATATTAGAGAAGGTTAATCTTCGCCTTAACTATTTGGCATATCTTAAACAAGGCAGGAATATTCTTAAGGTTAAGGTCTACTAAACTTGAATTCAATTCCGTCATTGATAACTTAGTTTGCAATTAAAAAGAAAATCAAAGTGCAGTTGGAGGAAATTAAAGTCTGTTTCTTTTAAATCCACCCTAAAGTACATCAGACAATTTCTGGTATTTATAACATTGTTGACAAGTTATGAGTTGACTTACTCAGGTGAGCGATATAGGACCATCATGGTCCTCTTGTTTATCTTTTCTAAAAGGAAATTTGAATATTGCAATAAAATAATTTGTCCTGTTTCCCTCGGGTAATTTCCCCCGCGTCCATAATTAGACTGGCACCCACATGATGTCATGTAATTCTCTGTAGATCCAGACAGATGACTATTGGAAATGACGATTTGCTGTCTTTGAACTTGCCAAAGATTTTAGCTACTCTACAAAGTGATGGATGGATATGCTGTTGAGTTTACCCAAGGCTGGTGTTTGACCTGTAAACCAGGGTTTTGTACCCAAATATTTGAAAACATCTTAATTTGACGCTTCGAAAATTCTCTCAAGGGAATCTTTTTGACCCTCTTAAAAGAAATAACCAAAGGTCAAAACTTGATGTAAAGATGTGGGAGTCATATTGTTTTACCGTTGTCTTCTATTCATCTGTCTGTAAGTCCATTGGTCTGTCTGCAAAACTTGACTGAAGAACTTCACATTGCTTATATTTTGAAGCCTATTGAAGCCTCATTTATGGCATGTTGATAGATCTCAATGATAGGCATCTGCAGTTACCAAAGTAAAGGTCATTTGCTGGGGTCAAGGTCATCACGGTCAAGGTCAAAGAACTCAAAAACTTAACCAAAAAACTTGGCATTGCCAATTTTTAGCTCCACTGGCTGAAAGCCACTGGGGCTATTGTCATGGCGTTGTGTCCGTCGTGCGTCCGTCCGTCCGTCCGTCCGTGAGTGCGTGCGGTCGTAAACTTTTCTTTAAAAATCTTCTCCTCAGAAACTACTGGATGAATTTCAACCAAACTTCACAGGAATGATCCTTGGATGACCCTCTTTCAAAGTTGTTCAAGAAATTTTGATCCAATGAAAAACATGGATTTAATGGGCGTGGCTAATTTCCAAATATGGTAAAAAGTGAGTTTTCTCAGATTCTAATTGATGGATACCAAATAAATTTTACATGAATGATCCTTGGGTAACCCTTTATCAGTCTACAAAAAATCATTGTGATCAGATGGAAAATATGCATTTTATGGGCGGAGGTCTATTCTCTATATGTTATATAGTGGAAACTTTGAAAATCATTTTCTCAGAACGTAACTGATGGATATCAACCAAATTTCACTGGAATGATCCTTCAGTGACCCTTTGTCAGTCTACAAAAAATCATTGTGATCGGATGGAAAATATGCATTTAATGGGCGGAGGTGAATTCTCTATATGTTATATAGTGGAAACTTTGAAAATCATTTTCTCAGAATGTAAATGATGGATATCAACCAAATTTCACTGGAACGATCCTTGAGTGACCCTTTATCAGTCTGAAAAAAATCATCGTGATCGGATGAACAAATATGCATTTTATGGGCAGAGGTCATTTCTCTATATGTCATATAGAGGAAAATTTAAAAATCATTTTCTCAGAATCTAATTTTTGGATATCAACCAAATTTCACCAGAATGATCCTTGAGTGATCCTTTATCAGTGTACCAAAAATTATTTTGATTGGATGAAAAATATGTATTTTATGGGCGGAGGTCATTTCTCAATATGTTAAATAGTGGAAACTATGAAAATCATTTTCTCAGAATGCAACTGATGGATATCAATCAAACATTTTTGGTATTATCTTTGGGTGACCCATTATCATGCAGCCAAAAATTATTTTGATTTGATGAAAAATATGTCTTTTAAGAGAGGAGGTCATTTCTCTATTTGTTATATAGTTGAAACTTTGAAAATCATTTTCAACATCAGTAGAACCCCAAATATCTAAAAATCTAGTCAAAACATTTATTTGTTTTTACTTGATTTTCAAGCCTGTGGAGCGACACAAGCCATTCATGGCTTTCTAGTTAAAAGCCTTTTCAAGATAGAAGCCTCATTTTTGATAGGATGATAGATCTAAAAATTTACATCTTGAGATTTGAAGGTCAAGATCATTTGACAAGGTCAAGGTCATCTATCAAGGTCAAACTCTATGTTAAGACTAAACATTTTAGATACCGTTCTCATAATTTGTATGATGAAAGATCTAGTGATGTTCATCCATAGGTATCAAGGTCAAGGTCATGTTACAAGGTTTCAGGTCATCTGTCAAGGTCAATATTTGAAAAAAATGCTGTTACTTGGGCATTTGTGTTTCACAAGCACATCTTGTTTTCCCTTAAATTAGTAATGTTTTATCTCAAAAAATATCTTAAATTCTACAAATTAATTGCTTGATTCACATCTTGACAAGAAAAGGTTATTTTACTCTTCAAATCTGCAAAATTCTGATCACAATTTGCTCTTTGTTGTTTTGATCCCTCAAAAACAGTTTTGACTCCCAGAATTTCTTGGTCAGGAGTTTAATTTATTTCAAATGCTAGCACAAGCCCTGCTTAACTCCTTCTGCCGAAATTATATATTGTTCTTAATATATTGCTAATTTCTGGAATACTTCAAAGAGTCTGGCTCATTTTCTTGCAAAAATAATTAAGTAGAAATCAGAAGGCTTAAAGATAAGACTACAATTGCCAGTGCAGGCTGATTTTAGACTAGTGAATTATAATTTATTTTAGTTTGAATTGGACAAAAGCTTAAGCTTATAGAGTTGCTCTCAAAAACTCAATCCAGATATTCTGAGAGACAGGCAGTGGTTTTTACCCTGACATTTTAACCTAATTCTACAGCTGGCTGAACTGGGTGTGGCTATTAAGTGTTTTATCTTATAAATACATCCTGGCGACGATAGAGCTCAAATCTCATACCTCCAGGTCATAGGTTGAGCGCCTATTATACTAGGCCAGCAAGACAGTCAGATTTAAGACTAGACAGATTTATGTACAAAAGGAATCAGCCCTGATGTTCATGGCATATTCTTGTTGTACAAAAAGCTTAAGTTTACAGACAGTGTATATTTAGATCAGCCTGCACAGATGTGCAGTCTGATCTAAGTCTTCACTGTGCCTACTTATTCTACTTAATTATTGATTGAAAAAAACTTAGAATAGATTTTTGAAAATTAACCCCCAAACAGGAATTTTGTTTTGAAACAAAAATAGGGATGATATTCATCAAAATAAGGGTTAATCATTAAATATCTGCTCATGACATAGTATTGCAAGGTCACTTATTAATGTCAGAGCAACCAAAGCTTGTTTGAGCACGATGGAACCTCAATTATAAGGTCAAGGGTTGGATCCTTGAGCTGGAGCAAATAAACTTTTAGTAAATTGGCTGCACAAATGCTTGGGTTATATTCTAAAACCTTAGCGTAAGATGTCAGCAGCAGGCCTGTTTATGGAGTACTTGTGACAAACTCCAGGAATCCATGGTTAAGTGCCTCACCTGCCTTGATATGACTGAAATACCATTAAAGATGGCGTTCCATCCCATTTCTTCGGTGAAATAGATTCATCATTTTAAGAGAGGCAGCATGATTGCTCTTCTCTGAAAATTATTAAGACTGGTATTCCAATTTTCTGTACAGACTAATTGTCCTGTGAATGATTCCTTGGAGCCAGTCTGTTAATTACAGCATAAGCCAATCAGAAATCCTTAAATTCTTGTCTTTTGTTGAGTTTGTGTTTAGCTTTGGAAATTTATGGCAGTCATAAATAAATTAAAATCCTGTTATTTACAAGTTAGTCCTACTCACAGTTTTCTGTAAGCAGCCCTAGCTTTACATATACCGTATATCTTCTATTAAACACTCCCAGGAGCTATACATAACACGGTTAGGGAGCTATCATTTAACATGCATTTTCTGAATTAAAAAATCATCAAAATTGATGTCTTTTAGGCCTTTTCCCTTCAATTTGAAGTGAAACTCCTCTAAACAATCATATAAATGATTGTTTAGAGGAAATTCATCTCAAATTTAAGAAAAAGTATCAAAAAGTTCCTTAAGTTTAGGGTTTTTGAGTGGGTTTTGTAAGTTCAAAAATTGTAGGGGTGTTACTATAAGGGAGAGTGCTATTATAAAGGAAATACCGTAACCAACACCGATGTGGGTTATTTACAGTGGGTGCCAAATGTAAGACACAAATTGATATTTGACTGCACTGGTGTATTACATGTCCCCCTGTCTAACGTGTCCCTGGGGTTAAATATGGTGTTCCATCCCATTTCTTCTATGAAATTGATTCATCATTTTAAGAGAGGCAGCATGATTGCTCTTCTCTGAAAATTATTAAGACTGGTATTCCAATTTTCTGTACAGACTAATTGTCCTGTGAATGATTCCTTGGAGCCAGTCTGTTAATTACAGTACAAGCCAATCAGAAATCCTTAAATTCTTGTCTTTTAAGAGTTTGTGTTTAGCTTCGGAAAATTCATTGCAGTCAGAAATATTTAAAAATCCTGTAGTTTTTAAGTTAGTCCTACTCACAGTTTTCTGTAAGCAGTCCTAGCTTTACATATACCGTATATCTTCTATTAAACACTCCAAGGAGCTATTCATAACACGGTCAGGGAGCTATCATTTAACATGCATTTTCTGAATTAAAAAATCATCAAAATTGATGTCTTTTAGGCCTTTTCCCTTCAATTTGAAGTGAAACTCCTCTAAACAATCATATAAATGATTGTTTAGAGGAAATTCATCTCAAATTTAAGGAAAAGTATCAAAAAGTTCCTAAAGTTTAGGGTTTTTGAGTGGGTTTTGTAAGTTCAAAAATTGTAGGGGTGTTACTATAAGGGAGAGTGCTATTATAAAGGAAATACCGTAACCAACACCGATGTGGGTTATTTACAGTGGGTGCCAAATGTAAGACACAAATTGATATTTGACTGCACTGGTGTAACATGTCCCCCTCTCTAACGTGTCCCTGGGGTTAAATATGGTGTTCCATCCTATTTCTTGGGTGAAATAGATTCATCATTTTAAGAAAGGTAGCATGATTGCTCTTCTCTGAAAATTATTAAGACTGGTATTCCAATTTTCTGTACAGACTAATTGTCCTGTGAATGATTCCTTGGAGCCAGTCTGTTAATTACAGCACAAGCCAATCAGAAATCCTTAAATTCTTGTTTTTTGTTGAGTTTGTGGTTTTAGCTTTGGAAAATTCATTGCAGTCAGAAATATTTAAAAATCCTGTAGTTTTTAAGTTAGTCCTACTCACAGTTTTCTATAAGCAGCCCTAGCTTGACATATACCTTATATCTTCCATTAAACATTCCTATAATAGAAGCTATACATAACAAGGTCAGGGAGCTTTTATTTAGTATGTATTTTCTGATAAAAAAAACCCATTAAACTTTATGTCTCTTAGGCCCTTTTCCCTTTAACTTGAGGTGAATTTCCTCTAAACAATCATATAAATGATTGTTTAGAGAAAATTCATCTCAAATTAGAGAAGAAGTCTCAAAAAGTTCTTAATAAAATGCATTTGAAGTGAATTTTCTTAGTAAAATATGTAGGGGTGCTACTATTAGAGAGGGTGCTATTTCTAGAGAAAATATGGTATGAGCATCATTTTCTCCATATCTTACCAACATATTTCCACATCCCATGTACCAAAGTCTTCCAACAATGTATGGATAGATTCTGATATATTTTTCTAGAAGGTTTTTTAGAAAATTACCTGACCTTATACATATTTTGGGGTTTGATGATATGTTACTGCCCGCAGTTATGTGCATGTTGGTGTTTTTTTGGCCAGAGTGGCTCTCTTGTTTGAAATTTTAGATGGACAAATGACAAAGAACAGGGGATGAAAACAAATCAACATACTTATGTGGTAGAATTTTTTATACCAAAAGTAGAAATTGTTTGTTACATGTATGTTCTCCTTTTTCCACAATATTTCCTGTAGTATAGAATTCTGAAAATAATCTTAAGGTACATCTAACTGATAAAGTTAGTTGGTAAAATGAAACTCGAGTCATGGACTCAATTTACTAGTGAATAGAGTCTTATTTCTAGAAGGATCTTTACTAAGAGGTAATGCAACACAGAAAGACTTTACATATAAATTTAAAGTTCCCAGAGAAATGTCAAGTGCAAATTGAATTGTTTCATTTTATGCTGGAGAGAATATGTAACAGATTCCAGGTCAAGTCTTTTATTGAAAATATCGAGGAATTACACTTTGCTAAAGAAAAATGAAAATTCTTAGACATAATTATGTCTGAAAAATGGAGATTCAAGATGATATGTTTGTTTCTTTTCATTGGGTTTCACAAATCTTTGAATTTTATGAGGCAACGCTTGATATTTAAACAGTTTCTGGATCAAGTCTTTTATCAAAAGTACTAAGAAATAACACTTTGCTAAAGATAACAAAAAAAGTTGAGACATAATTATGTATATTTTATTTTATATATTATGTTATTTAGATAGAGATGCAATAGGATATAAAATCCTGCAAAAGAGTTCAATAACTGGTTCATGAACTTCTATAACTTTTTCTTGAAACAGTTCAAGACCTAGTTCTAGAAATTCTTGAAAAGCCATTTAGTGTTCTAGAACATTCAAGAATCAGTTCCTGAACATTGTCACATTCTAAAGCATTGAAGAACAAGGCTAAAATGAAATATTCTGGTTGAGTACTGGTGAGAGAGACAACAGAATTACTTAGTCAGATGCACCAGCTGATGTGATGTAACTGAAATACTGTTAATAGTGGTAATTTAAGGCATGAAATAGATAAAACAAACATTAAATTAATTGATATTTATAGATATATATTTTTCTTTATTTTCAGGTAAGTGATGTTTCATCAGATATTCCTTATTATTTTCCTATGAAGACAAGGTAAAATTTTATACCTGTTCTCTCCCAATTACCCCATATTGCCTTGTTTTCGCAGAAGGTTCTAATAGAAATGCAAGTTTCTAAAAATAACTGCATTATATCATTGTTCTAAGAATAACTATGTGATATCATAAAAAATATCAAACAGGATGTTTTCACACGGCTAATTGTATAGTTATAAGATAAATATATAATTAGCCTGGCTCCCAGGCTGTCAGTTAGCTTTAAAATTAATAAGGAAGACCACTCATGTGTAACTATTTTATTCAAATTACCTCCCATATTCTCAAAAACTGACACTGATCGGCCAGTCAGAGAATATAAGCTGATAAGATTTTTTTTTCTCTAGTTGAATTCGGCTTATTTTTCACAATACTTCAGATCAGTGGGACGGGAGCCAGTCTAATATATAATATGTACTTAGTGTTTTGTATGAGAAAAAAATTCTAACGAGGTTGGGAGAATTGATCATTGTCCAGGCTCTGCCATGACAATTATCAATTCCCATAACAGAGTTATATATTTTTTCATACAATACACTAAGAATGTATTATATTTATCTTACAACCTCTATTTGCCTTGTTTTCTTAGATGGTTCTAACAGAAATGCAAGTTTCTAAAAGTAACGGCATTTTATCATTGTTCTAAAAATAACTATGTGATATCATCATAAAAAATATCATATGGGATGCTATCACACGGATAATTGTATAGTTATAAGATAAATATATAATATGTACTTAGTGTTTTGTATGAGAAAAAAAATATCTAAAGAGGTTGGGAAAATTGATCATTGTCGAGGCTCTGCCAAGACAATTATCAATTCCCATAACCAAGTTAGATATTTTTTCATACAATACACTAAGTATGTACTATATTTATCTTATAACCTCGTTTTGCCTTGATTTCGCAGAAGGTTTTAACAGAAATGCAAGTTTCTAAAAATAACCGCATTATATCATTGTTCTAAAAATAACTATTTGATATCATAAAAAATATTATATTGGATGTTATCACACATATAATTGTATAGTTATAAGATAATATATATTTTGCCTTCTGAAACAAAAAATGTTTTAGGAATTAAAAGGAATTAGATTGCCTCTCCAATATGATTTACTCCTAAAAATTAATGCTAAATTTTTCTCTCCAATAACCACACAATCCTTTGACATGCAGAAACCATATACATTGTAATACATTACTGGAAAAGAAGAAAATGCTTGGCATAGCTACAGTTATCTCATTTTCTATCACATCAGTGTCTAAAGACAAAAACTATTTTGAATGTACAGACAGAATGTTTTTCGACATAAACTTGGATCAGCCTATCCCTCAATTCTTCATGTCTTTCAGTCTTTTTTATAATCTGTACATTACTTTTAGTGCACCGTTGCATGATTGCCTTTAATAGGAGCCTCTGCATGACATTTCTGATAATTACATACAGTCAATCTTGCTCGAGCGACCATTTCTATTAAGCGACCATTTTCATTCAGTGATCGCTTTCAAAATATCCTAGGCTAGGAAAGGATGTAATGGTAGTACTGGCGTGAGAAATACCAGGAATCCATTGTTAGGTGCTCCAGCCGCCGCGATATAACTGAAATAATGTTGAAAGCGGCGTAAAACCCCATTCAATCAATCAATCAATCTTTTAATAAAACTATCATAAAAAGTAGGCATTGTTGGTCTTAAAGATCTATGTTGTTAATCCTATGTTGTTAACACTTGTCATGCTGGATATATTTTGGCTGAAAAATTGCATCAAAATCAAAGGGCAAAAAGCACTGAAAGTACAAACTGTAGGTCGATTTTTTATTTGAAAAACTAAATCTATTGACATTTCTGGTTTGAAAGTGAGAAACAGGTGGTGTAGACTAACATCAGACTGCACATATGTGCAGGCTGATGTTTGTCTATAGCTCCTGCTAAAGCAGGAATATTCCGGGATCAGCATGACAAGGGTTAAATTTCACCAGAATCATCTCAATGAGACAATTCTATTGAGTTTGAACATCATAGGAGTGAAAAAAATTCGATATCATTTGTGTGTTCTTATTTGTTAATAAATCATGTACTAAGCAGCCATTTTATGTAACAAACTGTTTTTGGTTGTCCCGTTAGCAATATATTATTTTGTTATTCTGAAAATATCCATGTGATATCATAAAAATTATGCTGTTATTTTCAGAAGCTTGAATTTCTTTTAGAAACATCTATGAAAATACGGCAAATAGAGGTTATAAGATAAATATAACACGTTCTTGGTGTATTAGATGAATATATATCTTACTCAGTTGTAGGAAATGATTATTATTATTATTAAAAAATATCATATGGGATGTTATCACACGGATATTTGTATAGTCATTAGATGAATATAGCATTGTCAATAATATTGTTAATGGATGATCCACTTTAGGCAGTCTGTTCATGGGACCCTGTCCATCAGTGTTCCACTATCATAGTACTTATTTGTCACAAACTTCTACCTTAAAATTATAATCTCCTTCAACACAGACAATTTCAGTCAGATTCAATGACAAAGTCATTGTGACATGTGATGATTGTCATTTATCCAAATATGTTTAGAAAGTAGTATGCTGGAGTCAGATGCACAGCTGGTAGCTTTTGGGAACGGACAATTGCCTTGCCGGACGATTGCCCTCCAGGAAGATTGCCCCCTGGACCATTTTGTTTTTTTTTATATTAAAGTGTTTGTAACAAGTAGGGTCATTTAAATAACACATTAATTGTTCTCTTTAATCTGTTTAATTGAAACTAATCAAATGAAATATACTCACTTTAATGGATTAACATAAAGGGTGATATCAATAAGTTGTTTTAAATAACAACATGTTGATATTATCTTTCATTTTCATACATTTATCTAAATCAAAAATTTAGAAAATTTTCAGTTGAGTCTGAGAAAAGTTTTATAACCTCGAGCTCTGAAAGTGCTAAAATAATCGTTGCATATCCCAGAAGAAGTTAATTCCAAAGGGAAATTACTATGGCTTTTGCATATCCATCCAAATAATATATGTTGATATAAGGGGAGGGGAATTGTCCGGGAGGGCAATTGTCCGGGAGGGCAATTGTCCTGGAGGGCAATTGTCCAGGAGGGCAGTCATCCGGGGGGGCTATAATCTGGGAGGGCAATCGTCCGGGAAGGAAATTGTCCTACACTCGGTAGCTTTGATGCAATGTTGAGGTGTTAACTGGTGTAAGTAAAGAGAGAAAGTAAAGGTTAAGACTGCACCAGCCCCTGAGCCCCTTAAATAAAACTGAAATACTGAGGAAAAATATAATGAATTATCTATTTACATTACAAGCTATTGTTTGCTTTGCTGGGCACTCATTGTACTCTGCAAATCTTGTTTCCAGCTACACTTGTCAAGATTTTGTTCTTATCTATCAATTAAGTTGTTTTATTTTTAGCTCCACTGGCTGAAAGCCACTGGGGCTATTGTCATGGCGTTGTGTCCGTCGTGCGTCCGTCCGTCCGTCCGTCCGTCCGTGCGTCCGGTCGTAAACTTTTCTTTAAAAATCTTCTCCTCAGAAACTACTGGATGGATTTCAACCAAACTTCACAGGAATGATCCTTGAGTGACCCTCTTTCAAAGTTGTTCAAGAAATTTTGATCCAATGAAAAACATGGATTTAAGAGGCGTGGCTAATTTCCAAATATGGTAAAAAGTGAGTTTTCTCAGATTCTAATCAATGGATACCAGTTAAATTTTATATGAATGATCCTTGGGTGACCCTTTATCAGTCTACAAAAAATCATTGTGATCGGATGGAAAATATGCATTTTATGGGCGGAGGTCATTTCTCTATATGTAATATAGTGGAAACTTTGAAAATCATTTTCTCAGAATGTAATTGATGGATATCAACCAAATTTCACAGGAATGATCCTTGAGTGACCCTTTATCAGTTTACAAAAAATCATTGTGACCGGATAGAAAATATGCATTTTATGGGCAGAGGTCATTTCTCTATATGTTATATAATAGAAACTTTGAAAATCATTTCCTCTGGATGTAATAGATGGATATCAATCAAATTTCACTGGAATGATCCTTGAGTGACCTTTTATCAGTCTACAATAAACCATTGTGATCGGATGGAAAATATGCATTTTATGGGCAGAGGTCATTTCTCTATATGTTATATAATAGTGGAAAATTTGAAAATGATTTTCTCAGAATCTAATTTTTGGATATCAACCAAATTTCACTGATATGATCCTTGAGTGACCCTTTATCAGTTTACAGTTACAGTTTATCAGTGTACCAAAAATTATTTTGATTGGATGAAAAATATGCATTTTATGGATGGAGGTCATTTCTCAACAAGTTGAATAGTGGAAACTATGAAAATCATTTTCTCAGAATGTAATTGATGGATATCAATCAAAAATTTTTGGTATGATCTTTGGGTGACGCATTATCATGCAGCCAAAAATCATTTTGATTTGATGACAAATAGGTCTTTCAAGAGCGGAGGTCATTTCTCTATCTGTTATATAGTCAAAAATTTGAAAATCATTTTCAACATCAGTAGAACCCCAAATATCTAAAGATCAAGTCAAAACATTTATTTGCTTTTACAAGAATTTCGAGCCTGTGGAGCGACTCAAGCCATTCATGGCTTTCTAGTTTTGTTTTGACCATGACCTATTTACAGTTTGCTTAACAACCCTTCAGTATATGTAGTGCACCCAATCTTTTTGTGGTGTCAACTAATATTTTGTACCCAATGAATTAAATTGATATATGTTTGACAATGTTGTGCAAAGTTTAATGTAATCTAGAATAAGGTTAAAGTAATATCTACACATTTTAAGAGAAACAATTGCTTTTCCTAGAGAATAAGACTTTTATAGTTATAAATAATTGGATACAGGAAAAACAAAAACATAATGTTGAGAAACAAGAAGAAATGCTTGACCAAGTGAATTAACATGAATTTACCATTAAAAATGAAATAACATAAAATGAAATTGTATATAACAAATTCTTAATACTTTCCCTACCACATAGAGATAAAGATACATTCGCACTTACTATATTTTTTCCATGACCTCTTTTATGGTACATCAAAATAACCATAGAACTGTTAAGGTATCGCACAATGATGATCCTTTGACAGGTCCTGGAGCAACTTGGCATCTTAAGTTCTTATTTCAATTTTACTATACACAGGGATTTACGTCAGAAGAATCTTTTAAAAATATCATTCATGGGTGTTTTCATTTTCTTACAGGAATAAAATCTTTTATATGACATAAGCCTGCATATTTTGGCATTGTTTTCTGAAACATATTCCAGAATGTTGTTTAATTTTTCTCAATCTGTAAATTTAGGACTGTGACTTAAGTTATATTTAGACATTTATTGCTTAAATATGGCATATTTAGAATTATTTTTTCTTTCTGAAAATCACTTTGCCTTGAGTGAGACAGTAACTCAGTGTTATGAAAACGTCAATGTAGTTGTGTATCAGTAATGTTTGTACTTCTTTGCTGTGTAAGTTAGCTTTTGTTACTATATGAGCTTGAGGACTGAAAGGTCATTTAAATTGACTAGAACATTTTTTTTTCTTTTTAAGTTACCTTTTTATGCCCCCGATAGGGAGGCATAATAAATTTGACTTGTCCGTCCGTCCGTCCGTCCGTCCGTCTGTCCGTCTGTCCGTCCGTCCGTCATTCCGTCCAAAAACTTTAACATTGGCCATAACTTCCTTATTACTATCAAAGCGGTGTCGGGGGCATTGTCATCTTACAGTGACAGCTCTTGTTAGATATGAAACTTTTGTTCTGTAGATAAAGACTTCTACAAAATTCTGGCACATTAGTTTCCAATGTAGGGAACAGGCAGTTTGTATGAAAGACAGCCCAATAAGGGTTAAAATTGATCAAAGTATAAGATATTTATACCCCCACAAAACAAATGTTTTCGGGGGTATACTGGAATCAGCCTGTCTGTCCGTGCGTCTGTCCGTGTGTCTGTCCGTGTGTCTGTCCGTCCGTCCGTCTGTGGACACATATAGTAGTAAATTTGTGTCGCAAACTCCTCCTTCAGTTTTCCTTCAAAAGCTTTGAAACTTTATAGAAACATTCATCACATGTTGAAGTTTTGCAAGACGCAATTTTTAGGTCCCAACTTCTCCTGGTTCATGAATTATCTCCCCTTGAACTTAGACATTTTTTCCTATTTGTTACCATGTACTTATAATTTTGTGTCGCATACTCCTCCTTCAATTTTCATTCAATTGTAATGAAACATTTTTCAAATATTGATCACAAGTTGAAGTTTTGCAAGACGCAAATTTCAAATGTCAACTCTCCCAGGTTCTTGAATTATCTCCCCTTGAACTTAAGACATTTTTTCCTATTTGTTACCATGTATTTATAATTTTGTGTCGCAAAGTCCTCCTTCAATTTTCATTCAATAGTTATGAAACATTATACAAACATTCCTCACATGTTGAAGTTTTGCAAGACGCAAATTTCAAGTCTCAAATCCCCCTGGTTCATGAATTATTTCCCTTTGAACTTAGACAATTTTTCCTTTTTGTAACCATGTACTTATCATTTTGTGTCGCAAACTCCTCTTTCAATATTCATTCAATTGTAATAAAACATCATGCAAATATTGATCACAAGTTGAAGTTTTGCAAGACGCAAATTTCAAGTCTCAAACCCTCCTGGTTCATGAATTATCTCCCCTTGAACTCAAGACATTTTTTCCTATTTGTTACCATGTACTTATAATTTTGTGTCGCAAACTCCTTCTTCAATTTTCATTCAATAGTTTTGAAACATTATACAAACATTTATCACATGTTGAAGTTTTGCAAGACGCAAATTTCAAGTGTCAACTCCCCCAGGTTCATGTGTTTTCTCCCCTTGAACTTTGTCATTTTTTCCTATTTGTTACCATGTACTTATAATTTTGTGTCACAAACTGCTCCTTCAATGTTCATTCAAAAGTAATGAAACAGCATACAAGCATTTATCACATGTTGAAGTTTTGCAAGACTCAAATTTCAAGTGTCAACTCCCACAGGTTTTTGAATTGTCTCCCCTTGAACTTAAGACAATTTTTCTTTGTGAACACGTATACTTGTAATTTTGTTTCCCAAATTCCTCCTTCAGTTTTCCTTTAATCAGTTTTCATGTAATATCTTTGAAATTTTATACAAACATTTACTACATGAAGTTTTGCAAGACACAATTATGAGGTCCCAATTCGTCCTGGTTTAAGAATTATCTGCCCTTACACTTACTACATTTTTTTCTTTTTCGTTCACATATACTAGTAATTTTGTGTTGCAAACTCCTCCTTCAGTTTTCCTTCAATAGCATGAAAACATTTATTACATGTTTAAGTTTTGTAAGACGCAATTTAGAGGTCTCAAATCCAAGAGTTAACTTTATATTTGAAGCATTTTTTGCTGCTTCTGTCAAAGTATCTCATTCTCTGAAAGCACTTGCGGGGGGTATTAAGTCACATTCAGTGACAAGCTCTAGTTAATAAAGTGTTTATCCCTTTGCTGTTTGATCCCTGCTTTTTACGTGCCTGTGATTTTATGATTGAGAAAACATTGTGAAAAGAGAAGAAATTGCTTCTAACAAGCAATTTCTTCTTTTTCCACACTATTTTCTACCCTACTGAATGGTTATTTTTAAAATTAAATCCACTTTAAATTTTCATCTGCCAAACATTAGAATTTGGACAGGTCCAAAATTTTGAAAAATAGGAAAGTTTTAGAAGTAGTGCTTATATCTAATATCCATGGCTATTGCAGTTCAGATAGATCCTTTTAGTTTTCCACAGATATGAAAGGTTAATGGATTATATTTGACACAGAAGGTGTGACATCTTGTACGGCTAAATGAAAAAAACATGTCACAAGTGTTGTAAACACGGTACTTAACTTGTTTATTGAGATTAAGCTCTGGCTTCACTGTCAAAAACATGAAATTATGCATCAACTTAACCCTTGTCATGCTGAATATAAAATCTTGGCAAAATTGCAACAAAATCAAAATGCTCAAAGCACTGGATGCATTAGATGAGATGTTGCATTCATTATGAAAATTAAGTTTTTAAGCTTTACTGGTATTGAATAAAGGAAAAAAAAAGGTGGTATAGACAAAGATTAGACTGCACCTATGTGCAGGCTGATATTTGTCTATAGCTCCTACCAAGGAATATTCAGGGCTCAGCACGACAAGAGTTAACATGTTCAATCCTTTTTATGCAGCTAAATTACGTCAGATGTTAGCATAATGCAGTAGCTCAATGCATGCATGGATTTTTAGTTATATATGATAAATTGTCAGTGGGCAATCAAAACCTTAATATAACTCCAGCTAATTCAAGCTTTAGTTACAAGGTCTTTATCACCCATCAACAATAAAGATATCCTTATTTCTCATTTTTTTATGCCCCCCAATCAATAGCTTGGGGGCATATTTTTGCCCTGTCCGTTTGTCCATTACTCAGCTTGTCTGTTTTTCAAAACAAAAACAAAAACACTTTAACATTAGCCATATCATTTGAATGGTAAGAAACAGAGCCTTCATATTTCACATGGTGATTGCTCTGTTTGTTCTTCAAAAAAACCCTTTTTCATTGCCCATAACTTTTGAATGGTAAGTGATAGAACCTTCATCTCACATGATGATTGCTTGGGACAATGCCTTTCTGTTGGTACCAAGTTCAAGGTCATCAGTAAAGGACAAGGTCATTTTTCAAGGACATGTTTGTGTAAGGTAAAAATCCCTGCTCATGACAATACCTTACTTTGAATAATATATTAATAGGTACTTACGATAGTTTTCTGCTGCCCCCTGGATATCAATCGGGAACCTTTGGCAATTCTACAGAATAGACCTTGGGAAAAATTAGGGGGCAGACATGAAAGAGCATCATCATACATGTATTGTATGTTGCTTTATTTGTCGTCACAAACATTTCTAAGGATGACATTGGGATAATAAAATTAACGAAAAGATAAATTGGGATTTCTATGATTTGATAGCAAAACGCAGTGGTTTACTGCATTTTGTCATCAAATTATACTCTGGCCAAAGAACTCCACAAACAATCGGGAAGAATTAAGATTTTTTTTTTCCTTCAAGCGGATTAAATTACCAAAGTACCACCAGAAACTGAATTTGAGCTAATAAATGACACAAACTTACTACCCTGAAGTCTGAGGTTCTTTCCAGTTTATGGAAAAGTCTGAGCCATGTTCAAAATGCCCTTGATATGTCATGAACAGAAAACCTTAGACCAGCCAACTAGGCATGATGGGTTTTCTCAAATTGATTATTTCATGCTAGAAGCCAGTGTCACTCCACTTCATGAATATTCAAGTTAATCTTACTGTGAAATTGACCTTTAAAAATGTGTCTCCAACTTGTTTGCGACCACGTAGAGACAGCATGAGGGAGATCATGAAATATTGCATGATGACAGTATCTCGATGGCTCAGTGCAAAATAGTTGTAACTGCATATGAACATATAGGCAGTTACAACTATTCCGTGCTGAACCAGTAGCTACCGTCATAGTGAAGTTGGTAGCACGTCAACTGTCAATCTAGAGGTCCCAGGTTCGATCCCCGACGGCGGCACTCATTTTTTCTACAATATTGACCAGATAACATTGATATTTAAAGACACTAACATATTTCCCATGTTTCCTCAATGAGTACCACTTCTTATTTCAAAGCTTTGATATTGTTTTTGAAAATAAAGAACCTGATCAATGCAGTGAAAGAGAAAACATGGAATTTCAAAAAACTGCGCATGCAAATGAATTGAAAAACTTTAAATGATGGATGAGTGTGTCTACAAGACATTAACATGACCTGTCATTTGTATTCTGGGACCAATTGATGAAATTCTTTCAAAACGGCCTTGAATAACTGTCTAGGAGGAGGTTTGTCTAACTTTTAGTTATGAAAATGTTTGTAAGTTATTCTACATTTATCAAAATATTTATTAGAAATCAGTCCTTTTTAAAGCTATTGCTTGAATAGTTCAATTGTTAAGACTTACTGGCCAAAAGTTATGTCATATAGGCTGATTGCATAATAAAAGTTTATTGCCGTAGGGGGGGGTGATTGGGTTAGCCATATGAATATAATGGTTAACCCCACTAATCTTTTGTCATGCAACCGTGCCTTAAAGAGTCTTGTGTCAGAAACTTTGTTGCCCTGCTGAAAATGTTGTTCAGGTATGTCCTTGGGTAATACATTTTCAGCCTACCCCCATCCAAACCCTCAAGCTTAGTAGTCTGGTGATGATGAAATTTTAAAACATCGTCCTGACATGACTGAAATATGGTTAGAAATGCCTAAAACTGAACTTACAAACAGTCCTAGTGTAGTACATGTTGCTGCTTTTAGGTTGATTATTTGAAACCTATTTATTTTACATCCATTGGGAAACAAGTTCTGAAAACTTAGATTAATCCCACTCCATTCTGCTTCCTGGAAAATTCACAAGAACTTGTGCCAAATGTGTGGGGTAATGAAGGAACCAAGATCGATGGCCACTCCGGGCCACGGACAACATGCTGGTTTTAGGTAACTGGACATATTGAGATTTTAAGTCTAAAATCTTTATTCATCAAGTAAAACCTATGTTGTTGGTACTCATTAGAAACGTCTCAATGAGACGATTGTGATGAATACCCACAGTATAGAGTTTGCCACAAGATATTCAAAATATCTGGATCTAAATTTTATTTTACCCCCTTTTTCTGAAGTTTTGGACCACATACTCTCCGGTCAGCCTCAGTGCACCTGCACCAATTACAGATTTCAAATGATTCTATGCCATTTAATTGTGTCCAATTTGATCATAAAACCATGATTAACTAAGAATTAATTACACTGCTGTCAGATTACTGAATATAATCTATTTACTTTCTAATTTGAACAAGAATTTTCAATTTATTTTATGTTTTGTTTTGAACCATTTGTTTAGTCTATCATTCTAGAAACATTCAGACGAAATTCCATTTCCAAAAGACTCAAATATCGGTACAATGGGAACATGAATAAGAAATGAAGATAGATTGGTCTCTTATTGGTAGATGATTTGGCTTTCTCTTTTCATACAAATATTACACGCTTTTTGACACCAATGTAACTGCCATTTGGCTTGCAAAATTAATGAATTGGATCATTTCATGAATTAATTTCAAACTGAACTTTAAGTTAACCTGCCGAATGATAATTTTTTTAGTGACATTAAAGTTAATTCCTTGAATGGAGTTGAATTAAGGTCTGCCATATTCTTAGCAAAAATATAAATAGTTGCTCAAAACCTTAGATTTAAATTTTTATGTTTTATTTAACTGGTTATTCGAAAATCGATAAACATAATTTTTATGTATCGCCTACTAGTGATATGCAAAATATAGTTTAGTTATGTCAAATCGGTGTCTGTGTGTTAAGTTGGTCTCAGTCTGTCCAGCACAATAACTTCATAATTTATGTTTGGATTTCAAATAACTTAACTCTATAAAAAAAATTGGTCTGTGTCATAAGTAGATGTGCATTTCAAAATAGATTTACAGAGAACTGAAAGGTGAGCTCCATTGTCAAGGTCACAGCACACTGTCACATGTTAGAATTAAGCTCGTCTGGAGTAAAACTCCTTTTTAATCAGACAGATTCCAAAATAATTTGTCACGATTATTTTAGAATATATGTAGATGATATTGTCATTTCTATGGCTCAGTGTGAAACTGTTGTAACTGCCTATATGTTTATCGGCAGTTACAACTGTTTTGCACTGAGTCCTTGAATTTTGAAATGAATTTTTAGATATCAAAATTCAAGGTAACAGGTGAAGGTCAAAAGTTAAATTGAGCTTATTTGGAGCTAAGCTCCTACACTTATGGATTGGTTTGAAAGTTATTTGCTTCAAATGTTCCCCATTATTAGTGGTGTTGCTTTTGAAATGATTTTCTGGTAGCCCTAAGTTCAAGCTCAAAGCTCAAGGTCAAATGGCAAAACTGAGCTTATTTCTAGTATAGGACAACCATTCTAGTTGATTGATGGATGCAGATTGTATTCTGTTTTCTTTTTTGCCAGAGGAGCAAAGCGAGGCCCTCTTGGGCCTCTATCTATTGTTTAATATGAATACCCTCAGGACAATGACACACAATGGGAAACATTGTGAAAAATGTAGAATTAATTAGAAGAGCGTGTAAGAACATTGTCGTCTAAATGATGTAATCATGTAAACATCATCCTGGGATTCAATTCGACCAATCAGTTTTCAATCCGTCATTTTGGCTGTGACAAGAGGATTCTACACAGATGCCCTTCGGTTATGAATACGGAACGATTTCCTTATTTGGAAAACTGCAGACATTTTCTATAGATTTATTGGTGATGAGATTTTTCCTGACAGAGTCTCGATAATAAGATGCATTTTTGGTTTTAACCCTTTTCATGCTGTTTGCAACATGTACACAGCTTTGGCAGACAGTAAAAACTAAGATCAGCCTGCACAGTTGTGCAGTCTGATCTTAGCCTTTACTATCCACTTTGAACTAGATTTTAGTTGGTAAAACTTGAATCAGATTGATTGAGATTGGCTTTAAAATGAAATTAAATCTAAAAACCACAAGATGAGGGTTCAAACTGGCTTTGCAATGTCCAGCCAAATGATTCTGTCCATGCAAATTTTAGACATACAATTAAAATTTCATTAAACCTTTTCATGAGGGAAATTCATGTAGCCAGTGAGAGAGATGATGAAATTATTTGAAAATAACTATAAAGATGCATGCGCAGAGAGTTTACCGCCGCTTTCAACATTATTTAGTTATATGTGAACGGAGTTTATAATCTACTGAATGGAGTACACTTTATTAAAAAATACGGCTACAATAGTTAATTAGTCTAATAGATTGCCTTTATTCTAATAACCTATTGATAAAACTGTGAAAAACACTATGCTAAAGAGAACAAATATAATTTCTATCTAATATAAAGAAAGACCTGCATTTTTTCATAATCAAATTGTTATGCACTAATTTTTTGAAAACATTCTGAATCCAAGTAACTCCGGCCTGACCCAGGATCAGAAGCATCGAAGTCGAAAGGTTGAAGTAACGTCATTAGTGTCGAAAGTCACTAGCAAGATGGTTCAAATGAGAACCAGGTTATCTTGGATCTATACCATACTCGTGCTGTTCATCGGATATTCCAACTGCACGTAAAGCTTTGACAGACAGTATAGATCACTGAGATCAGTCTGTACAGACATTGCAATCTCATCTTGCTGCCTACACTGCCTACTTCTTAATGTTCATTTTGGATAAATTTTAGCCAGCACTTTGGTTGAAATGTTCCAAACATCAGAAATTTAACCCTTGTCATGCTGAACCTGGAATATTCCTGCTGTAGCTGGAGCTATAGACAAACATCAGCCTGCACATTTGTGCAGACTGCTGTTAGTCTACACCACTTTTCTTACTTTCAAACCAGAATTTTTAACAGAAATAGTTTTTCAAATAAAAATTAACCTACAGTTGGTACTTTCAGTGCTTTTTGGCCTTTGATTTTGATGAAAATTTTTATCCAAAATTTATTCAGCATAACAAGGGTTAATTGAAACATAATTTAAATTGAGCTGGATTAGTGTAATATAAACAGGTACCACTGACAATTTTCACGAAAATGTGCAAACAACTGTATCCAAAAATCATAAGAATTTATGATTTTACGATTTACAATATTCAGAGAAAGTGAACACATTCATTATTTCCGGTTACCAAAGCCTCCTTACTTCTGAAGTTATGAGGGTTTGTTACCATCCTATGGTTTTAGGTCTCAAATTATTCATATCTACTTTATATAGAAATAGGAAATTGTAAATAAAAGCTGGTTTACCTTTACCTCAAGTGCAATGACCCGTTACATAGGGTCCGCCCTGCCAGGGCAATGATCATGGATTATAAAGAATTCTCAAGTAAAATCTATGGTATAGTGTGAAAATATTGACATGACTTGACCTTTATGCAATGAATAAATTAACAGATGAATACATTTATCATCGAGAGAGTCTGAAAGCTTTCGAAAAACATCGTAAATCCGTGTAGTGTATGGATTTTAAAAATGTTTGTATATTGTAAAAGTACGAATACACACTGTTTGACTGTGTGGTCGAGAGGTCTAGTCTGATGACTACAGGTGCAGGGATCATGAGTTCGAATCTGCATTCATCCCGCTTTTCTCTTTTTTCCCCTTCTTCTTTTTCTGTTAGTCTCATTTGACTTTTTATCTTGTGTTTGAATAGCAATAATTGTTTACCACAGCCCGTTTCACTTAATACATTCTATCTCCTGAACTCAAATATGGAAAACATCAGACTCTGTCAGATAGTCTAAATGACATATTTGTTTGCCAATCGAAGACCTATGTGGGATTAGCAACTGGGGTCTCGGAAGAGTTGTTGTGGTAGTATTCGTAAGCGTTTCAGTTCCCGCAATATGACAAAAAAATATTAAAGAGACGTTAAACCCCATTCAAACAAATAGAACAAAGAAGAAACTAACAGGAAAACAAATATTTATAACATACCGAAGATCACTTTGAGAATCGAGTGATCTTGAACATTATTCAAAAGAAAAATACCTATAAAATAGATTGAAACCTAGAGAAAAAATAAATATGCTGTTATAGTGACTCGAACCACCGTCTTTCGTCTTCTGATGCTTTACTCTTACCACGTGCAATGACAAGTGTCTACTCATAACAGTGTCATTTAATAGGTATATATAATAAAACTTGGTCCACAAAGTTAAACGAGACCTAACAGAGATACCATGTGACAATCAGTCTAGCATGTAATGTATGCTAATAGAGGTTACGGTCAGTCATGTCAATGTTCTCACGCTATAAATATATCTGGAAGTGAATTCAAATTCAAAAAAGTGGATACAAAATGTATGTGAATGAAAAGTCCATAGTTTACAATATGAAGCATACCTTAATAGAGGCAATTTTGTGTTACAAGCTATATTTTGTAGGTGGCTTTGTGATATTGCATATTGGATGAAAAAAAAAAAAAATAAAAAATAAAGCATAATTCAGTCTAATTCTAGCTTAAAATGATATTATAATATGACCTACGTCATAGAAGCGAAATAAGTCCCTTGAATATTTTTTGTATTACACAGGTGTTTTCATACTAGTAGAATGATTATGCAAATGAGCTTAGAACTTTAAAGCAATATATTGGACCACGCTAGAAGCGAATTGGCCAATCAGAGAACAGTATTTCAAAAGTATCACATATAAAACCCTGAGCTTGGTATTTACTGATATACGTTGGAAGTGTTTCGTGCACATGAATCTCGACCGTTTTTATCTGCCGAGTCAGTTCAAAAACATGCCAAGTAGTTTACATGAGCACTCTTTTTCTATAGTTGCAAAAATGTAAAAGATCTGCAATTATTAAAGTAACGAAAATAGATGAATAAGTAACTTCAGCGTGATAAAATGCAATTATAGAAATATCTGATCGAGTTTTACTCTTTCTAAATTGTTAAGAGGTTCGGGGTAAAAATGCTGACAATGTTAAAAAAGCGTGGTCTAAGTCAGATAGAAAATCTCGTGCCGCGGTATATGGGAAATAGACACTCGCTGACGCTTGTGTCTATTTCCCATATACCACGGCACTTGTTTTCTATCCTATACATATTTTCTTGTAAAAGCAAGTTCATTTATAATTTAATTTTGTTGATGTCATTTTGGCATTATAATAGCGTAATATGTTGGCAGAATAACTTCAACTGATAAAGTTCTTGAGTTTTCTCGATTCAATTTGCACAAATTCAAGTCATATCATAAATAAAATATCAAATTTGTGTTCATAAAATACCAAATTTATTAAACTGGTCATCTTAGCGGATAAAAAACTAAGTGTTGCCTGGTTTAATGCTTAAATATGACTAGTCTAATAATTTCGGTATATAATGAACACTTATTCAATGTCCTCTAAGTATTTCATATCTAAGTTAACTGTACAGTATTTCTCCTAATATACACTCCTAAGTTAGTCAAACACAAATTGACAGGGAACTTTTTTATTGTAACCTTTTATTTAGCAAAAGGAAGTGGCTAGCCGTACTGGTCCGTACGGCTAGTCTGGTAGGCTAAACGTACGGACCCGTACGGCTAGCCAGTCCTCACTGGACAGGCTAGCCGTACGGGAGTTTTCCAACCAATCAGAATACAGAACGGGAATGAATAATAAATGTCATGTTTTTATTCGCGTAAGGATGTTTTCCGTTCTGTCTGTATGAGTCTTTAAAATATATAATATATATACTGCAAAAATTTAAGTCTATCAGGTTTTCGGATGACAAAAGCGTAAAAATATATCTTCCTTGATAAGGAAATTATTCGCTGGGCAATCAAATTGTCGCAATGTCGGATTGAACACCGACCCTGTGTCCCTGCATTGAATAATTCTTCAATATACGATATTCTACAAAACTCTTATTACCGGAGAGTTATTATTTTTGTGGGAAAATGCTAGAATGAAGGAAATTTAAATTTTCGTTGTCGTTGGAACATTACAGAAATTACACATTCAGAGTGGCTTTTGTTTGTAGTTTAAAATCGCGATACGAAAAAAATCAAATAACCAAAATCTGCAAGTCGGAAAAGCATTTCAGTGTCTGTTTGGCTGTGTTAATGGGAAAACCAAACGTCTGAGTATATTTAAGTGTGAATTCCTTGATTGAAATGTTACGACAATCTTCAAATAATGAAATAGAAAGAATGCTTAATTTTTTAGCGCCCGTCTCTAGTGAATTTTTGCCACCACGAATATTCTTTTGTATCGGAAAACTTCCGTAACACACTGAAGTTTTTTCCGGGCACGTCTACAAGTTAACGTCCGTTCTATAACATTTGGTGAAATAAGTAAATCCTATTGGTTCCTAACACGTTTGCACATTAGACAAGATTTTCAACAAAAATAATAAACCGGTATGTCTAATATTGAGGCAAAAAATCTGCTATTAGCCTCTAATTAATAACAATCAATTGCCGATTGGGCTTTTGAAATCATGAAATAATGTTTGTTTCATTCCAAAACGGGTGTGAAAAACAAACTAGGGAAACGTGACATGAAATACAGTAGTTAATTGGGTCGATGATTGCAAAAGACTTAGATAACAGACCATTTTACCATCACAATTGTTGTAACAGGCCTCTACTAGTGTTTTATGATTATCTTTCTTTTTTTTCTAAATGCGTATTAAAAGATAAATAATCATTGAACAATCGATAGGTGAACCCGAAGATGGTATATGATCGGAAACCAAATACAGTATTCTGATTGGTTGAAAAACTCCCGTACGGCTAGCCTATCCAGTGAGGACACACTAGCCGTACGGGTCCGTATGTTTAGCCTACAAGACTAGTCGTACGGACCCGTACGGCTAGCCACTTCCTTAGCAAAATAACTATCTAATTGATTTCCTACTTTTAAACCTTTTCTCTTTAATTTGAGGTCAAATATCTTCTAAGCAATCATTTAAATGATTGCCTGGAGGAATTATCTTGAATAAGAGAAAAAGGCAAAATGTTCTTGAAATCATAGGTAATTTGTATCAATGGAAATCAGTGGCTCAGTGTGAAACAGTTGTAACTGCCTATATACATATTGGCAGTTAAACTTTTTTGTGCTGAGCCTTCAAAATGGAGTTTTCTTAGTTAAATATGTAAGGCGAGTTAGTATTATGGATGGCACTATTATTAGAGGAAATATGGTGTGTTTAAAAAGCTTCAATATTGCTTCAAAGGCGTTGAATAAATCTCAAGTCCATAGTTTACAACATGTTAGTCGGCTTTCTTGTAGGGCAAAATTACCATGATGGGATAAAAATTATAGTGTGAAATTGTACAATGTGATTAAAAGATAAAAAAGATGAAAAGATTTTTAAAGATACATTTTGTCTATTGGTTTTAAAATAACACTCACTTTCCCATGGACTGAATATATTTTTCAAAATTTCATTTTTCTCTTAGATAAAAAGTTAAAAACCTTAATATTTTAGATGCTGGATGCAGACCTCAGTCCATGGTTTACATTATGATAGTGAGCTTCTCCAAGGCAATAATGGTGTAAAGCTTCATTTTGTAGGTGTTTCAGTGTAATAATGTGCAGAGTTATAAAAACATCAGAAAATATTTGAAAATAAAATATGACTCTCTTACCACTGGAAAGTGGTTATATCTTTTTTTTGTCTCAGAAAATAAGGAGTAAACCCTCAACATTCTACAGTCCATAGTTTACAATATAATAGTGAGCTTCTTCAAGGCAATAATGGTGTAAAGCTTCATTTTGTAGGTGGTTCAGTGTGAAATTGTACACTGTGAAATAACATATCAGAATATCTGTTTTAATGTGGTCTCGTGGAAGTGGGGGGGAATATTGAACATCCATGGATAAAATTATCCTGACTTATCGTTATTCTTTTTTTTTTTCACTGTGAAGCCAATGACAGCTGGAGATTAATTGAATATTTTTTTCGTGAATTAGTGGTTTTTGTGATGTAATTATATTCCATTATGACGGTTCTATTTAATTTTTGTCAAGTGGGAGTGTTAATTAACAGTGCCATATGATGAGTTTAATCTGATGGTGATGTGAAAGGTAGTATCTGATTGTTGATCATTTCAACACATCTTTTTAACCCTTTGATGTTTAATCCCTGCTTTTTACGTGCCTGTGATTTTGTGATTGAGAATACATTGTGAAAAAAGAAGAAATTGCTTCTGACAAGCAATTTCTTCTTTTTCGACACTATTTTCTACCCTACTGAATGGTTATTTTTCAATTTAAATCCACTTTAAAATATGATTTACAAAACCTTTGAATTTGGACAGGTCTAAAATTTTGATAAACAGGAAAGGGTTAAATGAAAAATTAATTATGAGATAGTCCAATTAAAAAAATGAAATCTAGATCTATAAGTCACAGGGTGACTGCCTCGGTGGCATAGTGGTAAATGCACTCAACCCGTGACTTGGCGGTCTGTGGTTTGAGTGCCACTGTCAACGGGGTGTGTTATGGACAAAACACTTAACCCTTGTCATGCTGAATAAATTTTGGCTAAAAATTTTAATCAAAATCAAAGTGCAAAAAGCACTGAAGGTACCAACTGTAGGTCGATATCTATTTTGAAAAATTTGTCTATTGACAATTCTGGTTTGAAAGTGAGAAATAGGTGGTGTAGACTAACTTCAGACTGCACATATGTGCAGGCTGATGTTTGTCTATAGCTCCTGCCAAAGCAGGAATATTCCGGGTTCAGCATGACAAGGGTTAATAGCCAGCCCTAGTTCACCCAGCTGTATAAATGGGAAGCAGTGGGTTTAAACCACTGCCTCTCTCTCGGGGACGTGAAAACATCAGGATTGCGTGTAGGAGAGCGATTCTATAAGCTTATTGTTTTCGTCGCAATCGAACTAAAATAAATTAGTATAAACTACGTCACAGGGTAATGCTTGAACAGATTTATACTGTCTCAAGGAGGCCCAGTGTTGTGTGTACTTGTTCAAATAGTCTTAATGCAATTTCTCATAGGCTTTTTGAAAATACTTATCTATATTCCTGGGGCCCGTTTTTCTAAACTTCTTACGACTAAATTCATTGTTAGTCAAAATCTAAAATCGTACCTGACGTTTCATTCATTGTTAGATTCTGTCTTGCAATATCTCATTGGAATCGTCTGTAGAAGACGGTTCCAATGAGATAGTGCAAGACAGAATTCCATATTTAGTTATTAATCTATAAGCAACTCAAAGTTTTGTCTTACGCAAAAAATGATCATAAGACCTTTAGTAAAACAGGCCCCTGGACACTAAATTTAGGGTATATGTAACTTGGAGGTGCAAGCAAAGATAGAGTAGTGAACATTTTGACAACAAGAGAAAATACTTATGATTTGTGCAATTTCTCCTTTTCACCTACTGTTTTCCATAGCTAAAAGATAGTTTAAGAGCATCAAAAGTATTGGTTTGGGTGGTGATGTGTCGTTTTAATGAATTAAATTGATGTAAAAATAAAACTGTAACACTATATTAGTCCAAGTTCAATGAAGATGCTGATAAATATCATATGAAGTAGCAAATTGTGTGAAAAAAGGATAATAAATAATGTTATAAGACTACACGGAACTTCTTTTAAGATTGTATTTTTGGGGATATGAAATGATGTGGTAATTACTGGTATCAAATTTTAATCCTTGTCATATTGTCTTAAAAAACCTACTGAAAAGGCATCCTAATCCCTTGGCTAGAAGCAAAGGCAATTGTTTCATATTCCAAGTTTATGAAAGACAGTCTAAAATCTTCTTTTTTTCTCAACAAAACCCTATATTTTGGGTACTCATTTGAATGTTCTTGACAAGAAGATTCATGTAAGTATCAACAACATAAGATTTGTGCAATTATTTTTCGAATACTTTGATCTAAAATCAAAATTACACCCCCCAGGTCTGTAGCTCAGGAACTTTAATAGTTAATTATTGTTGGCCAAAAATCTACTTATAAATCTGGATTGTAAAGGACTGAAAGGTGGTGAAGACTATGATTGGATTGCATGTTTATGCTGCCTGATCTGTATCTTTTCCTCCTAAAATAGGAATATTCTGGATTCAGCCTAAATATTTCACAGTTCATTTAGAGATTAAGATATCAACATAATGAAGACAACTATACAAGGGGGTCAATGCAACACTATTGTAAGTGTCTATATATCTAGGCACTTACAATAGTGTTGCACTAAGCCCCTTGTATAGTAAATTGACCTTAAACAAATTTCAAATGACCTGAATTCATTTTAAAGTAATAACTTAAGCCCTTTCTCACTTCTTGAGGATTTTTTATGTACCATCAGGGGCATATTGTTTTACTATTGTGTGTCTATCTGTCTGTCTGTCAGTTAAACTTAATCCAATTTCAGGTAAGTGATTTTCTTTTATATCGATGGCTCAGAGTGAAACAGTTGTAACTGTCGATAAAAGAATAGGCATTAACAAATGTTTTGTGCTGAGCCATCGATATGATGATAGATCTCATCAAAATGCATCTGCTGATACCAAGGTCAAGACCATGTGTCACAAGGTCATAAGTAAAGGTCAATGTCTTTTTTTTAAACTGCTGTTTTAGAGGTATTTTTGTTTCATAAGCACATCTTGTTTTCTTTAATATCACTTTGTTTAAGGATATATCATGGAATAGGGGAGAAAAATAAAACAAATGACATATGTCATTTGAGATGAAAGTGATTAAAAAATGAAATATGAAGATATTATATCAAAGAAAGGTTTAAGTCAGTTAGACAAAATATATAGCTCCCTGCTCATATAGAGCCCATATGAAGACTGTCAATGGAGCTATATCGATGACTCAGTGTGAAACAGTTGTAACTCCCTATACATTTATAGGGAGTTACAACCGTTTGGCTCTGAGCCATGGAATATAGACTCAGTAGTTAGAAGTGCAAAACTATTGTAAGTGTATACAATCATGTAGGGTCTTATATATATTTCAGTGCATACCACATTTGAGGAAGAAATATAGGACTACAAAGTAATACCCCCTAAGGTTGGATTGAACTTAAGCCGTAAAATAAGTCGTCTAATTGTGATTGAAAGTGGTTAAACTTTTCAAGTTGAACAGATTTTTAATTAGTTTTCGATGGGAATTCAGAATTTTGGTCTACCAATGTAAATAGAACTTAACACCTTAATTTGGAAAGAAAAAGTCTATATTTTGACAGGTGATTTTAAATTGGATAGAAATTGTCAAGTTTGTCTTCAGACATTTGATGTTACAAGTGTCAATAAATTCATATCTTCAACAAACACAAATCTGAATTAAAGGAAATTATAGCTTTTATACTACATGTCTTCACATATCTTTCTGTCAAAAAGAAGAAATGAACTCTGTTCTGTTTGTTTGTTTGTATGGGGTTTAATTCTGCTTTCAACAATCTTACAGTTATCATGGCGGTAGCTGGAGCACCTAGCAATGAATTCCTTGTATTTCTCACGATAGTACTACCATCATATCCTGTTCTAGCCTCTATCTGCTATTCTGCATAGTTCTATGATTATCAACCCATTGGTTTAAGATAAACAAACTCTGATCAGACTATCAGTGATAGTCTGAACCGAATTCATTTCTTTCTTAAGCCTTTTTGCCTGAGTATACAGCCACCAGCCAGTCGTACATTAAAAGTGTTTGGAATAAAGGATTAGAACACCTTTCATGAACTATCTATAACTGGCTTGAAACATAAATTTTCTGATTAAACGAACTATATTTCACAGGGGGAGTGTATGGGTCACCTTAGATTTCTTGAGTTTTAATCTTTGAGTGCTGAATGTTAATTAATTTTTGCTAACATACCCTAGCTCTAAAATTTGAACTCAAAGCACCAATAAATTGGTGTTGATATATATCCTGATCTATATATCTGGTATATATCAAACACCCAGGATGCTAGGTTTGAAATAAATCAGTGCCAATTTTATTGAGATCTCATATCAAACTAACAAATTATCATTAGATCTTTCATCACTTTTTACATCGAAATTAAAGAAGACTTCAATTATGAAACATATGCTACAGTACTTTAGTTTTAATAAAACAAGTATTGATTCATCATTGACTATAATTTTATCCTTTTAAGCTTGATTCTATTTCCTCAAATATATTTGCTAATAAACTAAGGCTGTATTAGTGTCCCTTTCTCTATGAATGCTAGTTATGAGGGATTCTATTTACTGTTTAATTTCTTGTGTTCTATTGGTATCTGCAAATTGTACTGTCTCCGGTGATGTTCTTGCAAGTAATGTTAATGCTGGTACTGTTATCAATAACTGCTGTTTACAGTTTGTTAGTTGCTAGTTATGCTGGTACTGGTACTAGTCTTGTGTGCTATTAAAAACTGCTAGGCTATACTGTCCCTGGTGCTTTAGTTGGTAGTTATGCTGGTACCTGTACTGTTCTTGAATAATATTAAAAACTTCTAGATGTACTTTCTAGTCGCTGTAGTTGCTAGCTAGTTTTTAGAGCTGGTAATGTTCTTGAGTCTGCGTGCTATCAATAAACCCTTGTTGTACGTTATGTGTAACTGCAGTTATGGTGCTTGTTTGCTTGCTGCAGTTACTAATTATGTAACAGCTCAGGTTACAGTGCTTGTTTGCTATCAATAACTGCTAGTTGATGACATCTATTGCTGCATTTACTTATTATGTAACAGCTCAGGTTACGGTGCTTGTTTGCTTGTTTTTTTTGAGCTGGTGTCAATCTTAAGTGCTTCAATTCATTGCTCTATGGACTGTCCTTGGTTTTGGTATTTGACCCAGCTGTTTTTGTGAATTTTCATTTACCACTAATATCTCCCGAAACTATGTTTGCGGTTTATGGAAAAAGTAAGCTTATTGGCTGGTTTGCTGATAAAATTGATGTGCAAGTCCTATTTTGGTTACCTGCCATTGACTTTTGACAGAGTTATGGCCCTTGATGGATAAAGGCATTTCATTATGGAAAAGCATTGGTAGAGGGTGTATAAGTTGGCTTAGAGATAGGCTAGTATCAGCGGTTTTGTAATTAGCTCCACTGGCTGTAAGCCACTGGGGCTATTGTCATGGCGTTGTGTATGTCGTGCGTCCGTCCGTCCGTCCGTGCGTGCGTCCGGTCATAAACTTTTCTTTAAAAATCTTCTCCTCAGAAACTACTGGATGGATTTCAACCAAACTTCACAGGAATGATCCTTGGGTGACCCTCTTTCAAAGTTGTTCAAGAAATTTTGATCCAATGAAAAACGTGGATTTAATGGGCGTGGCTAATTTCCACATATGGTAAAAAGTGAGTTTTCTCAGATTCTAATCAATGGATACCAATTAAATTTTACATGAATGATCCTTGGGTGACCCTTTATCAGTCTACAAAAAATCATTGTGATCGAATGGAAAATATGCATTTTATGGGCGGAGGTCAATTCTCTATATGTTATATAGTGGAAACTTTGAAAATCATTTTCTCAGAATGTTACTGATGGATATCAACCAAATTTCACTGGAATGATCCTTGAGTGACCCTTTATCAGTCTACAAAAAATCATTTTGATTGGATGAAAAATATTCATTTTATGGGCGGAGGTCATTTCTCTATATATTATTATAGTGGAAAATTTGAAAATCATTTTCTCAGAATCTAATTTTTTGGATATCAACTAAATTTCACTGGTATGATCCTTGAGTGACCCTTTATCAGTGTACCAAAAATTATTTTGATTGGATGGAAAATATGCATTTTATGGGCGGAGGTCATTCCTCGATATGTTAAAAAGTGGAAACTATGAAAATTATTTTCTCAGAATGTAACTGATGGAATCATTTTCAACATCAGTAGAATCCCAAATATCTAAAAATCTAGTCAAAACATTTATTTGCTTTTACAAGAATTTCAAGCCTGTGGAGCGACTCAAGCCATTCATGGCTTTCTAGTTTCTAATTAGCTCCACTGGCTGAAAGCCACTGGGGCTATTGTCATGGCGTTGTGTCCGTCGTGCGTCCGTCCGTGCGTGCGTGCGTCCGGTCGTAAACTTTTCTTTAAAAATCTTCTCCTCAGAAACTACTGGATGGATTTCAACGAAACTTCACAGGAATGATCCTTGGGTGACCCTTTTTCAAAGTTGTTCAAGAAATTTTGATCCAATGAAAAACATGGATTTAATGGGCGTGGCTAATTTCCAAATATGGTAAAAAGTGAGTTTTCTCATATTCTAATCAATGGATACCAATTAAATTTTACATGAATGATCCTTGGGTGACTCTTTATCAATCTACAAAAAATCATTGCGATCGGATGGAAAATATTCATTTTATGGGCTGAGGTCATTTCTCTATATGCTATATAGTGGAAACTTTGAAAATCATTTTCTCAGAATAAAACTGATGGATATCAACCAAACTTCACTGGAATGACCAATGAGTGACCCTTTATCAGTCTATAAAAAAACATTGTGATTGGATGAAAAATATGCATTTTATGGGCAGAGGTCATTTCTCTATGTGTTATATAGTGGAAAATTTGAAAATCATTTTCTCAGAATGTAAATGATGGATATCAACCAAATTTCAATGGAATGACCTTTGAGTGACCCTTTATCAGTGAACCAAAAATTATTGTGATTGGATGAAAAATATGCATTTTATGGGCAGAGGTCATTTCTCTATGTGTTATATAGTGGAAACTTTTAAAATCATTTTCTCAGAATGAAACGGATGGATATCAACCAAATTTCACTGGAATGACCCTTGAGTGACCCTTTATCAGTGTACCAAAAATTATTTTGATTGGATGAAAAATATGCATTTTATGGGCAGAGGTCATTTCTCTATATGTTTTTAGTGGAAAATTTGAAAATCATTTTCTCAGAATTTGATTTTTGGATATCAACTAAATTTCACTGGAATGATCATTGAGTGACCCTTTATCAGTATACCAAAAATTATTTTGATTGGATGAAAAATATGCATTTTATGGGCAGAGGTCATTTCTCTATATGTTTTATAGTGGAAAATTTGAAAATCATTTTCTCAGAATTAGATTTTTGGATATCAACTAAATTTCACTGGAATGATCATTGAGTGACCCTTTATCAGTGTACCAAAAATTATTTTGATTGGATGAAAAATATACATTAAATAGCCGAAACTATGAAAAATATTTTCTCAGAATGTAACTGATGGATATCAATCAAACATTTAATTATGGTATGATCTTTGGGTGACCCATTATCATGCAGCCAAAAATTATTTTGATTTAATAAAAAATATGTCTTTTAATAGCAGAGGTCATTTTTCTATCTGTTGTATAGTTGAAACTTTGAAAATCATTTTCAACATCAGTAGAATCCCAAATGTCTAAAAATCTAGTCAAAACATTTATTTGCTTTTACAAGAATTTCAAGCCTGTGGAGCGACTCAAGCCATTCATGGCTTTCTAGTTTTCTTTGTACTTGTACTCAGCTCTTCCTGCCTCTGAATCCCGAATATTATTGCTTTTGCAGGAGCTATAGACAAACATGAGCCTGCACATTTTGTGCAGTCTGATGTAAGACTACACCACCTGTCTCTCACTTTCAAACCAGAGTTGTCAATAGTTTTGTTTTTCAATTAAAAATTGATCTGCAGTTGGTAATTTCGGTGCTTTTTGCCCTTGCTTTTGATGAAAAATTTTAGCCAAAATTTATTCAGTATGACAAGGGTTAATACTGCTGACTGTACTGTAGCTTGCTATTTGTCTAGATGTGTACTACTAGCTACCTCTTAATACTGCTGACTACTGTAGCTTGCTGAGCTTGCTATTTGTCTTGATGTGTACTACTAGCTATCTCTTAATACTGCTGACTGTACTGTAGCTTGCTGAGCTTGCTATTTGTCTTGATGTGTACTACTAGCTACCTCTTAATACTGCTGACTGTACTGAAGCTTGCTGAGCTTGCTATTTGTCTTGATGTGTATTACTATTCTAGCTACCTCCTAATACTGCTGACTGTACTGTAGCTTGCTCAGTTTGCTAGATGTCTTGATGCAATTGCTACTATTCTAGCTACCTCTTAATAACACTTCTGTGAAAAAGTTTAAGAGCTGGTTTTTGAACAATTTAATTTCAAGAAAAAGTTCTTCAACAAGTTCTTGAAATAAATTCAAACAAGTTTTTGACCTAACAGAACTTGTTCTGGCACTTCTAGAACTTGGTTAAATTAAAGAACCAGATCTTTGACAAGTTCTTGAACTGGTTTTTGAACTAAAGTTAAAGAACCTTGAATGGAAGTTCAAGAACTTAAGTTCAAGATTTTGATCAAGAACGTAAGAACCAGAAGTTATTTAACTGCCATTTAATGTTCATAAATTTCAAGAACCAGTTGTTGAACTTTTTGAAGGGGCAGTAAGCAATGTGCTGTCTAGTTGTTTCCAATTTTCTGCCCTGTAGTTTTAAGCTTTATTGTGCAGCATATTGCACTGTTCTAGAATAAGCATCTCTTTTTTCTGGTGCACTAATGATGTATATGATCAGATGTGAGATGAATATTGAAGACATTCAAGTTGCATGTTAATTCAAAGATTATTGCCAAGAAATAGTTTATAACCTGATTTACGGTATGCCTCTAGGCAAATTTAATCCTTTGATGAAATTAATACATCTAACAAGAAATCATCTTTCTAAATCTTGGGAGTTTCGTTATTACATTTTGTGTATTAGCAGTATTCGTTTGATACTAAATGGGTTGCCCTTACCTAATTTCATAGGTGTTTTTTTAAAAATCCAAAATTTTCAAAATCAAAGCAAATTATATCAAATGTGACCTGTCATGTGAAAAAGGACCATCTGGGTAGTCATAAAGTATGGACCCTAGTCAGACTGCATGGACTGCACAGACTGACCAGGGCTGAAACTTTTTGCACCATGCCTATTTTCTGAATCTAAAATGATCAATCTATCTTTCAGCAAAAGAATTTTTGAAATACAACTTCTGGTTGATCTACGCTGGATCAAATCTCTTTTTCAATAATTCATTTTGCAGAATTCCTGGATAGTCCCTTTTCGCATAACACGTCACAAATGTCTATTAACCCTTGTCATGCTGAACCCAGAATATTCCTGCTTTGGCAGGAGCTATAGACAAACATCAGTCTGCACATAATTGTGCAGTCTGATGTTTTAAGTCTACACCACCTGTTTCTCACTTTCAAACCAGAATTGTCAATAGATTTAGTTTTTCAAATAAAAATTGACCTACAGTTGGAACTTTCATTGCTTTTTGCCCTTTGATTTTAATGAAAATTTTTAGCCAAAATTTATTCAGCATGAGAAGGGTTAATGTCAACCAATCTTGCTCTAGTATTTCATTGCACAGTTTTCAAGCTTAAAAGTAGATAGGTAGGCAGTTAGGCTAAGATCAGACTGTACAGCTGTACAAGCTGATCTTAGTCTACACGGTCTGCCAAATCTTGACGTAAAGCAGAAACAACTGTGAGCTGCAAGACAAGGGTTAAATGCCTCATTAAATTTACAATACAGTAAGTAATCAGTGCCAAGGGTTAAATTTTATGTACTTTTCTCAAGACATAAAAGAATGATGAAATCCAATTTGATGAGATGTATTGTTATGAATTTCATGAAGATTTAACTGGGATTTGTATGATGGATGGGCAGAAGATTTTCATTATGATAAGAATGATAGGGAATTTTTTGTGATTAAATTGAAAAGCCAAATTGATGGGAATGGGGTTTGGCATTCAGAAGTTTCAGGAGTTTATAAGCATAACAGTAATTAGCAATAAGGAACCCTTGGTGATTTTACAGAGTAGACCTCGTGAATGATAAGGGTACAGCTATGATAGTGTATCATTTTGTTTGTGAATTTACCTGATGTCACAAGCATCAAACTGACCTTGAGAAAAAATCAAAGAAAGATTAGATTGATTGATTGATTGAATTGAGTTTAACACCACTTTCAACATTTTTCAGTTATATCGCGGAAGCTGGAGCACCTAACAATGGGATCCTGGTATTTCTCTCACCAGTACAACCATCACATCCTAGCCTCCAGCTGCTACCTCAGATAGGTCTACGATTATCGACCCATTGGTGAGAGACAAATAGTCTGAAAGAATGAGTTTGCCATTGGGGATCAAACCCAGGACCTTTAGAATGACTGTCCAACATCGAAAGATTAGATACTTATTTGATAACAAAGATCAGTGTGTAAGATTCTACATAGATGATCGGTTTAAGCATTACGGAAATTTACTACCACAAGCTGAATTACATCTGAAGTTCTTTTAAGTTTAAAAAAAGTCACAATGATGTTCTTAAAATGTTAGATGAAGCCACAAACCTTTTGTATCCAATTACTTTCATGAAAATTTAGCTAGTTAATTATAGCATCATAATTTTGGCTGATGTCAGAATTTTTCGTTATATTTGTTGTTAGCTCCACTGGCTGAAAGCCACTGGGGCTATTGTCATGGCGTTGTGTCTCCGTCGTCCGTCCGTGCGAGCGTGCGTCCGGTCGTAAACTTTTCTTTAAAAATCTTCTCCTCAGAAACTACTGGATGGATTTCAACCAAACTTCACAGGAATGAAATGGGTGACCCTCTTTCAAAGTTGTTCAAGGAATTTGGATCCAATGAAAAACATGGATTTAATGGGTGTGGCTAATTTCCAAATATGGTAAAAATTGAGATTTCTCAGATTCTATTCAATGGATACCAATTATATTTTACATGAATGATCCTTGGGTGACCCTTTATCAGTCTACAAAAAATCATTGTGATCAGATGGAAAATATGCATTTTATGGGCGGAGGTCATTTCTCTTTATATTATATAGTGGAAACTTTGAAAATCATTTTCTTAGAATGTAAGTGATGGATATCAACCAAATTTCACTTGAATGATCCTTGGGTGACCCTTTATCAGTCTACAAAAAATCATTGTGATTGGATGGAAAATATGCATTTTATGGGCGGAGGTCCTTTCTCTATATGTTATATAGTGGAAACTTTGAAAATCATTTTTAGCTCACCTGAGCACGAAGTGCTCATGTGAGCTATTGTGATCACCTTTCCTCCGGCGTCCGTCCGTCGGTCGTCGTCCGTCGTCCGGCGTCCGTCAACAATTTCTTTAAACGACATCTCCTCCTAAACTACTAGGCCAATTAACACCAAATTTTACAGAAATGTTGCTTAGGTGGTCCCCTTCAAAAATAGCTAAAAGAATTGAAATCCATGAAAAACTCTGGTTGCTATGGCAACAAAAGGTGAAATTTTAAGAAAATCTTTAAAATTCTTCTTCTTCTCTACCAGTAGTCCTACAGACTTAAAACTTGGCATGGATGATCAGTTCATAGACCTGAATAAAAATAGCTAAAATCATATCTTTTGGGCCACCAGGTGCGGAGCACCAGGGGGGAGGGGGTAGTACTCTGGGTAAATTTTGTTATCTTTAAGCCTCTTCTTCTTCGGAACCAGGAGCCCTACAGACTTGAAAATTGTCATGGATGATCAGCTCATAGACCTTAATAAAAATAGCTAAAATCATATCTTTTGGGCTGCCAGGTGCGGAGCACCAGGGGGGAGGGGGTAGTACTTTTGTGAAAATTTTGTAATCTTTAACCTTCTTCTTCTTTTGAACCAGGAGCCTGACAGATTTGAATATTGGCATGGAGGATCAGCATATTGACCTTTATATAAATAGCTAAAATCATGACTGTAGATTCACCAGGTGCGGAGCACCAGGGGGTGAGGGTAGTACTTTTGTGAAAATTTTGTAATCTTTAACCTTCTTCTTCTTCTGAACCACAAGCCCTACAGACTTGAAAATTGGCATGGAGGATCAGCTCATAGACCTTAATAAAAATAGCTAAAATCATGACTGTAATGCCACCAGGTGCAGAGGACCAGGGGGAGGGGGCAGTACTTTTGTGAAAATTTTGTAACTTTAACCTTCATCTTCTAATGAACCAGGAGCCCTACAGACTTCAATATTGGCATGGATGATAAGCATATGGATCTAAAATAAAATAGCTAAAATCATGAATGTAGGGCCACCAGATGCGGAGCATTAGGGGGGAGGGGATAGTATTTTGGATCAAATTTGAAATCTTTAACCTTATTCTTTTCCTGGATCAGGAACCATACAGACTTGAAAATTGTCATGGGTGATATATATATTGAATTTAATTAAAATAGCTAAAATCATGACTGTAGGGTCACCAGGTGCTGAGTGTCTTGGGGAGGGGGTAGTACTTTGGATCATTTTTGAAATCTTTAAACTTCTTCTAATGAACCAGGAGTCCTACAGACTTGAAAATTGGTATGGATGATCAGCATAATTATGGACATTAATTGAATTAGCTAAAATCATGACTGTAGATTAACCAGGTGCAGAGCATCTTGGGGGAGGGGGGTGCTTTGTTGAGAATTTTAAGTCCCTACAGCCTTTATATTTGACATGGATTGATCAACTCATTAAAGAAAACTTTAAAAGTCTCAGACTCAGCCTGTATATCTGGCATAGATTAGCTGATCACAGACCTTTTATGAAAAAAGCTTAAATAAATAATGACCAGGGGAGGAGCAGAGGGGGGAAGGATTATTTCAAATGTTATCTGATTTAATAAGTGAAAATCTCTTTTTCTGTGGTTGCATGGACATACCTAGGTAATGAAGCTTTTTTCTCAGGTGAGCGACCCAGGGCCAACGGTCCTCTTGTTTCAGAATGTTAGAGATGGATATCAACCAAATTTCACTGGAATAATCCTTGGTTGACCCTTTATCAGTCTACAAAAAATCATTGTGATCTGATGAAAAATATGCATTTTATTGGCGGAAGTCATTTCTCTATATGTTATTTATTGGAAACTTTGAAAATCATTTTTTCAGAATGTTAGAGATGGATATCAACCAAATTTCACTGGAATGATCCTTGGTTGACCCTTTATTAGTCTACAAAAAATCATTGTGATCTGATGAAAAAAATGCATTTTATGGGCAGAGGTCATTTCTCTATATGTTATTAAGTGGAAAATTTGAAAATCATTTTCTAAGAATCTAATTTTTGGATATCAACCAAATTTCACTGGAATGATCCTTGAGTGACCCTTTATCAATGTACCAAAAATTATTTTGATTTGATGAAAAATATGTCTTTTAAGAGCGAAGGTCATTTCTCTATATGTTATATAGTTGAAACTCTAAAAACCATTTTCAACATCAGTAGAACCCCAAATATCTAAAAATCTAGTCAAAACATTTATTTGCTTTTACAAGAATTTCAAGCCTGTGGAGCGACTCAAGCCATTCATGGCTTTCTAGTTCCAATAGAGCCTGTAGGTAAGATTTCCAACAATTTCAATTACCGTGGTATGTGCAAAGCAAAGAATCAGACCAGCCTGTGCATTCGCACAGTCTGAACAGAGTTTTAGCTTTGCGCTAAGTAGATAGATAATGTCTCAAAGTATCTGTAGACCATCAGGTAACTTAATATTTAAAGTTTGTGGCTTTCTACACTACTCAGTGTTCGCCCCTCACAAACATTTCAAATTGATGGAAATGTCACGCACAGGCTCAATTAATATGCTGTAGCAGTATGTCCTAGGTAAACAGTTCACAGGGTTTGAGTATGCCATCATCAAAATTGGGTCCCAAGAACTCAATAGTTAGGGTCACACAGGTCCTTACTTAAGGTTGCGAGTCCCTTTGTTTGAGCTCTTCTCATGTTTTTATACAAATGTTAAAATGCTGCCCTGAATTAAGCTAAACAATGTATTTGATATTGTACCTGTGGGATCAATTTCAGAAAAGAACTGTTTAAAACAGTCTTCAATTCTTTTCTGAAGTTGGTTCCCAGATGGTCTTTGGGACGCAGACCAGATAGTTTTGAGAGTCCTGGCTACTTAATAAGGTGTCTCAGACTCGCTAAACCAGTGTATCCCTTAACCCTTTCCTGTTTTACAAAATTTTGGACCTGTCCAAATCCAAAGGTTTTGCAGACGAAAATTAAAAGTGGATTTAATTTGAAAAATAACCATTCAGTAGGGTAGAAAATAGTGTGGAAAAAGAAGAAATTGCTTGTCAGAAGCAATTTCTTCTTTTTTCTCAATGTTTTCTCAATCATAAAATCACAGACACGTAAAAAGCAGGGATGAAACAGCAAAGGGTTAAAACCTTGAATTCACATAAAATAGTTCCATGATACTTGCAAGTATCATATCATCTTTCATAATATTGGTCCACCGTATATGGTAAATTTGTTGATGTTTGATACTGTAGCATTATGTTTGCAAGATTTTCTGTACACTTTGGTAACTTGCAGACACAATAATTATAGGTTTGGGTCTCTAACACAGAGGTCATAGAAAGGATCCAATTTTTTCTTGGCATTTCTTTCCATGACTAGAGGAAAAAGATCTTTTAAAGATTTTGCCCTTCTCATTCTGGTTATCCTTGTCATGCTGAATAAATTTTGGTTAGAAATTTCATCAAAATCAAAGAGCAAAAAGAACTGAAAGTGCCAACTATTGGTCAGTTTTTATTTGAAAAACTAAGTCTATTGACAATTTCGGGTTGAAAGTGAGAAACAGGTGGTGTAGACTAACATCAGACTGCACATATGTGCAGGCTGATGTTTGTCTATAGCTCCTGCCAAAGTAGGAATATTCCGGGCTCAGCATGACAAGGATTAACAACAAATTGCTCCTTTGGTAGACTTGGGTCAGCCTGCAGACATGCAGTCTCATCTTATTCTTAGTAACACAGAGTTCTTTTGACTTAATTATTGGAGGAAAACCTAGAGCCAGATTGGTAAAAAATGAAAAAAAAGTGTTTCAAATTTTAAATTCAGTGAAATCAGGGACCTTAAATGTCAGTGTCCTGGCATGACCATGAGTAACTTATGGCCATATTACTGTTAATATAAAAGATAACTTCTTGTAACTTGTTGTGTAAGTTCGCTGTCATAAGAGCAGTCCATACTACAGACCTACAGATTTATTAAATGGGGTATTTCAGATTTAAAATCTAAGTATTTTAATTATTTTAGTACAAACCCTATGATGCAGGTTCTCATTTGAATTGGCTTGATGAGACGACTCAAATGAGTACCCACAACATAAGGTTTCATTGAGAAATAAAGATTTTAGACTGGCTTTACCCCCCTGTTAAATGTTCCTCTGATATTATCAAGGCAGATAACTCTAAAATCATATTTGTAAGAGTTATGCTTCTTTGTTAACATAGAATTATTCACTATCCAGTACCTGTAGTCAAGAGCGTTTCATCGAGAAATAGAGATTTACCGCCTCTTTTCTTTACCTCTACTATCAAGGCAGATAACTCTAAAATCATATTTATAAGAGTTATGCCTCTTTGTTAACATAGAAATATTCACTATCCAGTACCTGTAGTTGAGCATGGCATCCTCTCTCTTGTAGATGATCATACTACAAAAGCTTCATCTGTTTTGTAACAAACTGTTTTCCCCTTAATGAGGTTTTGTAGTAATTTGTCACAAGATAAGAATCAAGCCTTCAAGTTATAAGGAGAATAAAGTACAAAATGGGTGAAATGTGAAGGAAAAATCGAAGACAATTTGTCAGATATGCGAGAAAGGTCCTAGCTTAAGTCCCTCGAGGAATTGCGGGTCGGAAAGATTGGCATTAAACATGAAAGAAGGTAGCGCCACAATTCTCAAGGGTGTCCAGGACAATTTCTAAATATATCCTTTTTCTTAACGGTGTTGAAACCTTCTTAGGCAACAAAACTTTTTCAAAAACATTTTGGCATGAAGTTGGTAATTTTCAAAAATTATATCTTTAGTTGTAAATGTCTTATGTGGATTGCCTCCCATGATATCTGATGTAAATACTCCAAAGATTGAATGATTTCACCATCAGATTAATAGATTCAATGGTAAATTTAGAGTTGTCACATACAGGAAAGGATTGAATGAGAAAATCCAGAAGGCTTGGTGACCTAACAGCATTAAAAATTGTCTCACCAATCAAGCTTTCTTAGGATAGGTAATCTTTCTTCCACAACCATGGAATACTTTCAGAGAACTTTTTTCTTAAAATTCAGTTAGATTATCAAATTAATAAAACTAAATCTTTGTGTTAATGTTTATTACATATTCATGTCACTGAATAACTAGAAAGCCATGAATGGCTTGAGTTGCTCCACAGGCTTGAAATCCATGTAATCAAAGTTTTGACTAGATTTTTTAGATATTTTGGGTTCTATTTATGTTGAAATGATTTTCAAAGTTTCCACTATTATAGTATATAGAGAAATGACCTCCGCCAATAGAAGACATAATTTTCATCCGATCACGATAATTTTTGGCTGCATGATAATGGATCACCCAAGGATCATACTAATGAAGTTTGATTGATATCCATCGATTACATTCTGAGAAAATGATTTTCAAAGTTTCCACTATATAACAAATAGAGAAATGACCTCCGCCAATAAAATATACCTTTTTCATTAGATCACAATAAATTTTGGTAGACTGATAAAGGGTCACTCAAGGGTCATTCATGTAAAATTTGGTTGATATCTATGAGTTAGTTTTTGAGAAAATGATTTTCAAAGTTTCCACTATATAACATATAGAGAAATGACCTCCGCCCATAAAATACATATTGTTCATTTGATCACAATAATTTTTGGTAGACTAATAAAGGGTCACCCAAGGATCAATCATGTAAAATTTGGTTGATATCTATCAGTTAGTTTCTGAGAAAATGATCTGCAAAGTTTCCACTATATAACATTTATAGAAATGACCTACGCCCATAAAATGCATATTTTTCATCTGATCAAAATAATTTTTTGTAGACTGATAAAGGGTCACCCAAGGATCAGTCATGTAAAATTTTATTGGTATCCGTCAATTAGAACCTGAGAAAAGTCACTTTTTACCATATTTGGAAATTAGCCACGCCCATTAAATCCATGTTTTTCATTGGATCAAAATTTCTTGAACAACTTTTAAAGAGGGTCACCCAAGGATCATTCCTGTGAAGTTTGGTTGAAATCCATCCAGTAGTTTCTGAGAAGAAGATTTTTAAAGAAAAAGTTTATGACCGGACGCACGGATGGACGGACGGACGCAAGACGGACACAACGCCATGACAATCACCATGATGTCAACTTTTAGCAGTGACATTGGTGTTGGAAAGACAAACTTTAACCTTGCTCATAACTTTGAATTTTAACCCTTGTCAAACTGAATAAATTTTGGCTGAAAAATGTCATTAAAATCAAGTACCAACTGCATGTCAATGTTTTATTTGAAAAACTAAATCTTTTGACAATTCTGGTTGGAAAGTGAGAAACAGGTGGTGTAGACTAACATCAGACTGCACATATGTGCAGGCTGATGTTTGTCTATAGCTCCTGCCGAAGCAGGAATATTCCGGGTTCAGCATGACAAAGGTTAATTTAAAATATTAAATTTAAACCTGACAAGTGGAGCTTGGCATAAAATGAGTAAGCTTAACAATCAAGATAGATAACTTTTTCAATGTTTTGAGAAAAACTTTGCCACTTTTTAAGATTTTTAGCATCTTCTGAGTACCTAAAGTTGGTTGACCCTATACAGCTGTTGCAGGCTCAAGTTCCTCTGCTTAAAAGATCAAGAACTGAATCTGTAATGTTCTAGAATGTTAAATGGCAGTTCAATATCTTTAAACTCTTGAACTTGAAGAACTTCAAGAACCAGTTCTTTTACCAGTTTTTGAACTTTGTTCTTTAGATTCCTATTGAAGGTTCTAGAAGATCTAGAATAAGTAGTTCTTTAATTGCCATTGATATTCTAGAACATTTAAGAACAAATTCTTTAAATTTATTGCAGGAATTAGAATAATTATGCTATTTCCAGATAATATTATAATTTAGGTGTTTCTTTATCAAATTTATTTTGCAGAAAGGTCCTGATCTTTGAACGGAAATTACAGAAATTACAATTTTCACACAATTTCGTTAGATAAGATTAACAAGTCCAAAATCTTGTTTCAATCATGGAGAGAGAATCAGAAGTTGATTACATGATCTATAAATAGATTTGTGTTTGAGTGTTGCATGATGAAGATCAATCTGTGACATTTCCATTAACTAGAGCTGTCATTGGTTATTTTTAGATTTTCTTCAAGGGTCATCTTGAGTAGAGGCGATTTACATTGATTAATTGGGATTAACACTGCTTTTAACAGTTTTAGTCATACTTCAGAACCTGTAGCACCAAACAATGGATTCATAGTATTCTCACACCAGCACTACTATTACAGCACCCTGCTGCTTCACAACTTCTCGGTTTACAATTATCAACCCATTGGTGGAAGCTTAATGGTGATTTGATAGAGAAGACATGGGAGTAGCTAGGATTTTGAAATTTTTGCGCTCAGAAGGCAACCTACATAGAATATATAGGTTAAAGGCAATATGTGGACAGAGACAAAAGATGAATGTCCTCCGTCCACTCCCCTTTTCTATGATTTGAGTGTTGCCAGATAATCAAAACATTGTAACTACAGCTTGAATAAGCTGTAACTATAGCTGGAATGAGCTGTAGTTTTGATTGTTTTGATCATTCATCAACTGCATTTTTTGAAAGAGGATTTATTTCTATTATGCACTTGCGTAATGGTAGATTTGCCCTTGGAAGACACTGACTGCATTTTTGTGGATTTAAATAAGGTATACCTTTGTTAATTTGACCCGAATCTGACCTCTATGGAAAAATTCCCTAGATAACAATTACCGACATAATTTATCAATGAACAAAATACATAATACATTCAGTACCAATTGTTAATCATTCCCATGAAAGCACATGCAAAATTAAGATTTTTATGCATCTAAATAGCAAGGGTCACTTCGGTTCAAGTTAAAAAAAGCACGCTATATAATGTCACTGTTAAGTTTTCAATCAAATTGCAAGGATGGCGTTTGCTGTAGAGTGTAAGTAAGGACTAATGAAATGTTTAAGTTTGAAATCCAAAATACCCCCTCTATCTGTAACTCTGCTTACAATAGTTGAATGCTTATAGGTAGATTTTGAGCGGCGAGCCGTGAAATCTACATTTAACGGTTAAATTTCCATGCTATTCTTTCAAAATAGATAAAACAGACATAACAAAGATACAAATTAACTTTCAAATGAAACTTAGTGCTTGTCTTAGATCTTACGGTTTACTCATAAACCTATGGTAATGGACTCAACGCCTAGGTCAGAGCTCAGTTTTGAAAATACACCTATACCCATCAGAGGGTGAAAAATAAGGCCATGTTTGGATAAAGAAACAATTCTATTTAAAAGGGAGTGTTGGGTAAAACTGATCAATAGGTAATCCATTAACTTAAGTGATGGAGTAAAAGAATGGTGAAGAAAGAGTAATTAATGGGATTGCATGTAAACTTTGCATTTACACTAATCATTTGGAAATTAGCTTTTTGCCTGGATTACTATTACAGTGATTTAATGAGTAATGATTGTTGATGGGTTGATGTATCCAGAGGATTAATATGCCCCTTTGAAAAGTATCTGTAGTCCTTATAAGCCCCCAACTTAGGCGTATACTGGTTATATACACACTGAAGCAAAGCTGAAAATTACTGATGAAAGCTTGAGTCGAACCCACACAGACAAGAAATATATAAATAAACTGATTTATAAGTCAAATGTGCTAACCACTGAGCCAAAGAAGATATTCTCTGATGCAGGTCTCAGACATTGTATTTCAAACCAAAGAAATTATGCAGGACAGTGGTGAGAGTGGTCTCCCATAACACACTCCCCCTTTAAAGTCAACATTATATATTGATGATTATAAGCCTATATAGGCAGTAATGTGCTTTGAGTACTAACAATGTTGGTACAATGTCAACATAGATGACTCACTGGCCTAATCCCAGACAAGCCCCCATCTTATAAACAAACTGTCCAAAACTGAAGCATAGCTGAAAATTACTGACGAGAGCCGGTGTTGAACCCACATGGACTAGTAATTTTCAATTAAATTGGTATACAAGTCCAATGGGCTAACCACTAAGCCAAAGAAGATTTTTCTCTGACGCATGTGTCAAACATCATATTTAAACTAAAGAAGCTATGAAGGACAGTGGTGAGAGTGGTCTCCCATAACGCTGGTATCATCATGTCCACCGACTAATCGTTTGTAGGTTACAGTTGCCTATATCTTGTGAATGCAACTCATCCTACATTAATGGTTGAGATGAAATTTCAACAAAATTTTCCTATTCACCTATTCCCTTGGCCTCCTCACAAAAAAAGGGACCTTCATGTAAAATTTTCTCATGACAGTGTATTTTGTGATTATTGTCGGCTTGTTCCTATGATGGTTTGACACAAAGTCACCAAATATGAGCAAGTGTGTGACATTTCCAACAATTTGAAATGTGTGTGATGTTCAAACATTAGGTAGCGTAGACAGTCACATACTGTAAATATGAAAATACTTGATGGTCTACAGATACTTTGAGACCTTATCTATCTAGTAAATGCATAGCGAAGACTCTGGTCAGACTGCACAGGCTGGCCGGAGTCTTTGCTTTGCCCATATTTGAAATTGTTGGAAATCTCACGCACAGGCTCATATAAATTTGTGGGATCAGCACTATTCTATGAGGAATTGGTGAAAAACTATTGTAGGTACCATATATTCATAGGCACTGGGAATAATTTTAGCTTGATGGAAAAGAGGCTACCGGGGCTAATGTAATGGCCCCATGTCTGTCGGGCATCCGTCTGTCCATCTGTGCGTTTGTTGTGGGTCCGGTCATAAACTTTTTCTTTAAAAATCTTCTCAGAAACTACTGGATGAATTTCAACAAACTTCACAGGCATGATACTTGTGTGACCGGCTCTTTTAAAGTTGTTCAAGAAATTTTGATCCAATGAAAAAACATGGATTTAATGAGCGTGGCTTATATCCAAATATGGTAATATGTGACTTTTCTCTGAACCTAATCAATGGATATCAACCAAGTTTTACTGGAATGATCCTTGAGCAACCTTTCATCAGTCTACCAAAAATTATTGTGATTGGATGAAAATCATGTCTCTTTTGGGCGGAGGTCATTTCTCTATATTTCAAAATTAAATAATTCATTCATTCATTCATTCATTTATTCATTAAATTTCATTCATTCACTGAATTTCTCATAATATCAGTAGATTTAGGCCTGTTGAGCAAATCAGCTGCTCAAGCAGCTATGTTCTCTGAATTCTCCAAGTAATTTCATTGAAAACTGCATTGGTTTACACGGACATTAAAAATGACTTAAAGGAAGGATAATGATACATACAACTATCATAGAATGTTCGAATTAGAAAAATTCTGGAAAATCATTACTAATTTTCATAAGGTTGCATACAGAGCCTTGTAACTTTTCCGTAGATAAAGCTGTAGTTACAGGGTTTTGGTCGCTATGACGATATCTCTTATCTTAGAGTTGTTTTCTATGTTTTGGAGGACAATATCTACTGGTAACATCTTGAGACTTCATTATATAGATCTCGAGGTCAAGAGTTCAATCCAATATTGGCTGTGAAGCAAGAACTATAGTTGTTTGTAAAATCATCCTTTAGCATTTATTATTTTTGCTGAACTAAAAAAAGAAATCACAAAAATAATCATCCAAGTATAAGAAGAATTCACTATTTCGACTCCTTGATTGTATACAAATGACTGTAATCACAAATCACAATAGCATATTTAATATATTGCTGTTGTTATTTGAAAACCTCGTAACTACAGCTTTGATCAAGCTGTAGATACGAGGTTTTAGAATAACATCGACAATATATTATAGTGATAAATTTAAAGTGCAGAAAGCACTTGTTGCATTGTTAGTGAGACAGTATTTGTTTTGACACAAAAAAAATGAATTTTAACTTTACTTTTTTAAAAAGGAAAATTAGGTGGTTTCAAAGACTAAGATCAGACTCCACGTATGTGTAAGTATGTGTATGTGTAAGTTGATTTTTGTCAATACCTTCTGACAAAACAGGAATATTCTTAATGTAGCTATTTGCCAAAGATCAGCAAAGTAAATTTGGGTTAGTTAATGTTATAACAGTTGTCTACCTTTCTGTCTTTCTTACAGTTGTCTGTCTGTCTTGAAGCTGTAAGCTGCCGTCATAGCACAGTTGGAAGCATGTCAGACTGTCAATCTAGAGGTCCCAGGTTCAATCCCCGATGGTGGCACTCATCCTTTCCAACTATTTGTCTTAACTCAATGGGTCGATAATTGTAGTCCTATGACAGCAGATAGCAGCTGGAGGCTACTGGAAAGGATGTAATGTTAGTATTGGTGTGAGAAATACCAGAAATCCATTGTTAGATGCTCCAATGGCCTTGATATAACTGAAAGATTGTTGAAAGCGGCACTAAACTCAATTTAATCTAACTAAAAAACTGCCTAAGCTGTGTTCTGAAGGCTAAACCCTTGTTATGTTGGACAAATATCTTGTCAAAATTGAATTCCTATCAAAGTACTGAGAGCACTAGTAGTGCCATTTGTGAGTAAAAATTTATTTTGACGAAAAATAAAACAAAAAACAAATTTAAACTTCTCTGGTTTAGGTGATTTAGATTGAAAAATCAAGTGGTTTAGACTTAGATCAGTCTGCACATATGTGCAGACTGATCTTTGTCTATGCCTCCTTCCTAAGTTGAACTTTCAGGGTTCAGCATGAGAAGGGTTAAAAAATAAGAATTTTGAATATCTGAAAAAAAAATAGAACCAGACATGGTCAAATGTAGGGTTTTCCATAACCCACTGTTTCTTTGAATTTTTTACCCCCCCTTTTTTTAAATGACCCCAAAATTTGCCAAAGAAACATTCTTTATCTAGTTTAAAGGGGGACATAAGGTGGCAAAATGATCCCCAGTTTTGAACATGGAGGGAAAACCCTGGTCAAATGTTTCCTTTCAAGGGTTAGAAGAACACTTCCTTGATGTAATTAAAATTCTCTAGTTTAATTAAAACCTGAAATCTGATCAGAATTTCTGGTTTTAGCAAGGAGTGTTCCTGAAGCTGTTAAACAGGTGCTCTTTAGTTTTTAAATCGTACTGCGAAGCAGTAGATTTATATCTACCGTTTTTCAGAAATCCAGTCTGTTTGACCCAGTACATTTTTACCATTATCTTCTGAGCAATGTGTTCAAACCAAATTATGTGTTTTCAAACACCGAAGAAACGGCCTTTTCAGTCACAATCTACAAACTTTGTTTATACCTTATTTACTTTTCGACAAATAGAGAAGAGGCTAATACAAAATTTGATGTAATTTTCACTTTTAGTAATTACCAGTTAGTATTTTCAGTGTTTATAACAAGATTTTCGGTTGAGTAAAGGAGTTGTAACGTACAATAGGTTAACTGTATAATTAATTTGTAGCACTTACAATATTACTGCTCTGAACTTTCTCGAACGGTCATTTACCAGTTGTAGGGCTGACAACCAATCAAATTCTGTTATGATTATCACTCGGTCAAAACCCACGCGTAAATTCAGACCACGTGTAAATTCAGATGGACATCGTCTGCTCGAAATGTGTCAATTAACTTGTTTGTCATTAGTCGTCTGCACTCAAACAGGGAGCGTGGGAAGTTTACTTTTTTTCGCATGTGTTAACAAATAGAAATAATTTTGTAATTTTGAAATATTTGATTTCAATAAGCACTCTGATCACGCTCCAATTCTATTTTCATTAAATTCAAATTTGAGTATGAAGAAAAATTATTCAACAACAAATAAACCGACAAAAACATACGATAAACTGATATAGGGGTAAGTTCATATCGGACTCGGTTTCGACCCGAGTTAACCGGGTTTCCATCAGAACGGCCTCGGTTTCGACACTAGTGATGTCATTGTAACCTTTCAACCTCGACGCTTCTGATCCTGGGTCAGGCCGGTGTTACTTGGGTTCCAAAATGGCGTCGAGAATAGTGCACAACAATTCGATTACAAAAAAAATAAATATTCTCTATTACTTTAAATAACAAATACTTTTTTTCTTATTTTATATAGTATTTTGCACGAGTTAATCACATTTCTTAATGGGATCACGATATTTCATGGTAAATTAATTATTGTAGCGGTAAATGAGAAGTTTGTTTACTACCACCAGTGGGTAACTCCGTTCACGTGAATGTCTTTTCTGCGCATGCATATTACAGTCAATTTTAGATTATTACATCATCTCACGCGTCTCTCGGGCTGCCATTTGAATTTCCCCTAGGATAGCAGCAAGAGCGATCTATTTTTAGAACAACTCATGAATAATCATAGAGTGCTGTTAAATTTAATAGATTGGTCAGAAACCAAAGATATAAATAGCATAGTTGGCGATTTCACGTGTTTCTTGAGGGAAAATGCATTTACAGTATTTGGGAAAACCCAATGCTTGAAATACAAACATGTTGGTAATCAAAATTGTAAATAGTTTAATGAAAAATGTTTGTTGCTAAACAGGCTTTTAAACTCTATAGAGAGAGGAATAATATTAACAGACAAGCTTTTAGCTTGGCGCGTGCTCATTATAACAACGTAAAAATCTGCTAAGAAATAATTTAGACTAGCAGAGGGCTATCGAATCAGCAAACTTTCAAAATCGGACCCACGAGGTTGGATGAGCTGGCGATGTCCTCGAAAAGATGGATTGTTAAGACAAAAAACTCACAAATTTAAAGATTTTACCAACTCTTATTGTCCAAATTTGAGCCCTTTTGATTGGCGAACTATTGCACTATCCCAGCCTCTCAATGATGTACGATTTACAGTGCTGACAGCACTTTGATTATCAGAAACCAATTAACTCTAACAATTTTCTAACTGAAGAATTACAATGTAGAGGGGGTATTTCTGATCTACAATCTTTATATCTCATTTAAATCCTATATTGTGGGTACTTATTTGAATTGTATTGACTAGACGATTCCAATAATTACTATTACCAATAATATGCAAGTAAAATTTTAATAATTTAATTTGAAATAAAAAATACCCCTCTATCTTATAATATCTCTGACCATTGGTTGCCTTACCTCTTGTCATGCTGAATAGGAATACTTATGCAGTGACTATATTAACCCTTGTCCTGCTGAACCAAGAGTACTCCTTTGTTGGCAGGGGGTAAAGACAAAGCTCAGCCTACAAATATCTGCAGTCTGATACAGTAATAGTCTTCACCACCTGATTTTCTTTCTTAAACCAGGAGAATGAAAAGAATGCATTTTAAAGATGAATACCAACTCACATTAAGTGCATACAGCACTTTGATTTAACTGCATTTTTGTAAAGGTTAATATTCAGCATGACAAGGGTTAAAATTAATTGGACAAAATCAGATAATTTCTTGCTCTAGTATTATGGGGAATTTTAAGTGATTCAACGTTTTTAGGCATGTCAAGTCAAAAGACCAAACTATAATATTTATCTATATTTCAAATGTATGATCCTATTTCCTCTAATAATAGCATCCTCCCTTAGCAGCCCTACATATTTACACTAAGAAAAGCTATTTCTAATGCCAAAATTTTAGTAACTTTTTGAGTCTTCTTCTCTAATTTGAGATAAATTTCCTCTAAACAATCATTGATATAATTGTTTAGAGGAAGTTCACCTAAAATTAAAGGTAAATGCACCTTAAAGATATCAATTTCATTAATTTTCTAAATAAGAAAATGCATACTATAAATAAAAGCTAAATAACCATGTTATGTATAGCTCCCCGGAGCGTTTATTAGGAGAAATACGGTATTACTACTGTTTGAAATAATGAAGGGGTTGTACACACTTTACTATTCATAAATTGTAGATTGGAAATATGGTATTACTACTGTTTGAAATAATGAAGGGGTTGTACAAAACTTTACTATTCATAAATTGTAGATTGGAAATACGGTATTACTACTGTTTGAAATAATGAAGGGGTTGTACAAAACTTTACTATTCATAAATTGTAGATTGGAAATACGGTATTACTACTGTTTGAAATAATGAAGGAGTTGTACAAAACTTTACTATTCATAAATTGCAGTTGTTGTACGTCATTCACAGTTTGTATTTGAAAGGTTTTTGTTTGTTTTTGACAGTTTATATTATTCAAATGTAGGTAATGAACCCAAGGAATAGGTCAAAGAGGTTGAAGTGGTTTTCAACTTTAACCCTTGACATGCTGACTAAAAATCTAGTCAACATTGCATTAAAATCAAAGTGCCGAAAGCACAAGATGCATTTATTTGACCGTGTATTTATTTTGGAAATATGAATATCAGGTGATAAAATCTAGGAACAGTGTAATCTAATTCTGATTCGAGGGCAAAACTATTGTATTTACATCCAGGGGTGCAGATTAAAGGGAGGTACAGCCAGTCTAAAATCTTCATTTCTCAATTAAACCCTTTGTTTTGGGTACTCATTTGAATTGCCTCAATGAGACATTTCAAATGAGTACCCACAATATAGGGTTTAAGAGAGGACTAATGAAATATTTAAAATTGAAATCCAAAATACCCCCTCTGTCTGTACATCAGATTGTCTAAAGTTACCTACAATATAGTCTTTAGCTCATTTATTTATATATGCAACTAAGGGCCACAAATATCCTTCCCTGCCCCCGTCATGGCGCAGTTGGTAGCGCGTTGGACTTTCATTCTAGAGGTCCCAGGTTTGAACCCTGATAGCAGCACTCATTCTTTTCCGACTATTTGTCTCACACCAACGTGTTGACAATCTTAGACCTATATGAGATAGCAGCTGGAGGCTAGGAAAAGGTGTGATGGTTGAACTGGTGAGAGAAATACCAGGAATCAATTGATAGGTACTCCAGCCACAGCGAAAGAACTGAAAAAATGTTGAAAGTGGTGTAAAACTCCATTCAATCAATCCAAATATCCTTCCCAGTCTGAAATTGAGTACTAATTGTAACTATCAATGCAGGGCCACCATTGTAGCCTAGTTGGTAGCGCGTCGGACTGTCAATGAAGAGTTCTTAGGTTTGATCCCTGAGGGCGGCACTCATTCTTTCCGACTATTTGTCTCCCACTAAGCGGTTGATAATCATACACCTATGTGGGATAGCAACTAGAGGCTAGCTAAAGATGTAATGGTAGTACTGGTGTGAGAAATAACAGGAATCCATTGTTAGGTGCTCCAGCCTCTGCTATATAATTTAAAGATTGTTGAAAGCGACATAAAACCCCATACATTGTCAAACTTAGATAATTAGGAATGCGAAAGTGTTTATAGATCATTAGCCTTTAGAATATCAGTTCATTTAGATTAGTCTTACACTTTCTTCATTTCTAATCAGGAAATATTGTACAATATCTCTTTATGAGGTTAACATACATGTCACAGATGCTATCTATATCAAAATCTTTCATAAACTTAGTAATTACTGTACATACTGTAAAAGTTCTAATAAAGTCCCATTCTCTAATATAACACCATCCCCTTCTTTGGATGTCAAGATCGACCATTTGTTGCATGATTTTCGGAAATTTAATGACTCTTATGAACCCCCACACCCATCAAATCAATCTCAAATTGATTTCAAAAGAGAGCTTTTGAAAGCTTTTGTGTTAATTTAATGCTACATTAATGATATACTCAAAGTTTTTGGGGGACGTTTCTACGTCACCCAGAGTTAGTACTACGTGAGAACAATCCTGTCGGTTGTTAATAGGTTTTCAAAAAAGGTGTACCTGCTTTGGTTCAATTTTCTTTTTTAAAAGAGTTACCTTCACTCGACAACTGTGCATTTTGAAAAAGGCACTATTCAAGAATTCTATAGAATTAGAATATTTACCAAAGGCATCTATTAAATGCGAAATCATCTGCCAATCCTAGATCACACGAATTTTTGTTTCGCGCAAGAATTCTATTTATAGACAAGGCGGTGATTCGCCTATTGGGTTTTCCCGTGGTGTAAAGGGGATAAAAACTAGGTGACTGAACTGGTATCCCACATTTTACATACTCAGACTTTAGGAAAATCTCTCTCTAATGCAAAACAGATCACCTGTGTGAACAATCCCGAACAATTCCAGGAATTTTGCTGTTTTAGAGTTTGTGAAAAGCCGGTCGTAAATTACTTGTATTACTGTAGCGAGTAAGTACACTCTTAACACGAACACATAAAAGTCAACTTTTGACACTCTCCGTTGTTTTAACACTTTAACTAGGAAAGGAGCCTAAAAAATAAGTCTTTTGCTCTCAGTTGAGGGGTCTTCCAATAACAAACAGGACATTTTAGTATCTGTCTAAAAATAATTATTCTACGTTGTCTGCTATTGAAAATGTACATGTATTCTATATATAGCCGGTAGCCTTCTCCGCCTAACTTGAATTACCGTAAAACCTGTGTTTAAGCAGAAGGGGTACATGGGCTCTTTCAAAGTTTTTGGGGAAGTGCAATGTTTTCTAGGCGAATCTCCCTTCGGTGATCGATCCTGTACACTTTTCAAATATTTTTCGTTTTTTTCGGGTTGTGTCTAGAATGTCGTAACTCAGATAAAGCTATACAGGGAGTTAGGACATTTTAATCACAAACATCTAAAATCGATTATTAACTCAATCCGCGGTATTTTCTTAAAAATAACTGAAGGAAAGCTAAAATTAAAGTCTTCAGGTCCACGTTGAGGGGTTCTCGGCTTATATTTCGGTAGACAATATGTCTTTTTTTGCTAACTTATATATCTTTACGTCGTCTAATACAGACAATTGTCTTATCGTATATTTAGGCAACTCAAGTTCTACTGAGTTAAGGTATACTTCCACCAATTGAAATGCCGTTGCGGGGGCTGTAAGGAGTATTAATTCGCACGACGCGCGGTCTATGTTTCGCATCTTTTTGTTATTTACACTTCGGTTTGTTTTCTTCTTTTATTGCATGGGAAACGGAAAACGATCATATTCGCAAAGAAGTCTCCTGCCGTGGATAGTGGAAATACTGAATGCCTTTCTCGGGAGGTTTTGCGCTTTACCGGGTCCGGAGACCAAATGACGTCAGATACCGTACGTGATGTACGGAGTTACGACATGGATTCTCCGAACAACTTCAAACAATAAAGAGCCATTTTTGGACATGCATACTTTGTCTATATCTAAAAATTTGATGTATTTTCCATAGCATTAGACCTGCGTAAAGTGATCCCGCGGATAGCGGATTTCTAATCAACCGTTCAACCCAATTTTCAAATTTTTAGAACACGGGCGCTATGCCTATTCACCCTTTTTATTTTATTTTGACAATCTTTAGGTCTTTCATTCATTTTTCTCTCTCCCAAATGCTGACAGGCATACCAGAAATATTCGTTTTCCCTTAAATGATTTATGATGTTTTTAACCAAGCTTCGTGAAAAAATATGATAAGAATCAACACAAGCAAAACAGTGTCTTGCAATTCATATTTTATCGAATACACTACATTTAGATAAAGAATTGTAGGCTTATGTTTTAAGACATAGAATTTCAATTGATACCATTAACCTTGAAGCCGCAGCTGTATAGGCGAGATTTCATTTGTTCCTTTCGATATAGTTGTTTGGTGCTATTTGTGGATATGTTCATTAAAGTTACTAATCTATCACGCATTCTCATTAGCACACTCTTAGTTATTAGCTCCACTGGCCGAAGGCCAGCGAGCTATTGTCATGGCGGAGTGTCCGTTGGCGTTCGTGCATGCGTGCGTGCGTCCGTTCGTGCGTAAACTTTTTCTTTAAACATCTTCTCCTCCCAAACCAATGGGCGGATTTTAACGAAACTTGGTAGAAATGATCCTTGGGTTGGCCCCTTCTTAAATTGTTCAAAGAATTTTGATTGGCCCCAAAATATGGGCGTGGCATTTTTTCACTTTGAAATCTTTAAAAATCTTCTCCTCCTAAACCATTGGGCTGATTTCAATGAAACTTGGCATGGATGTTCCTTGGGTAATCCTTTACTTAAATTGTCCAAGAAATTTTGATTAGCCCATAAATTTGGGCGTGGCAGGGCGGGGCTTATTTTGAGCCTGATATCTTGTTTGGTCCATAAATATGGGCATGTCAGGTGGGGCCTATTTTGAGCCCGAAATCTTTGAACGACATCTTCTTAACCTTATGTTTTAATAAGATTGGTCAAGGGTTGCAGGTTCATTGTGATTGCGTATTTTTGTGTAATATTGACCAGATCCATTTAATCATTACTAAATAGGTCTTAGGAGATTTTGGAGTGTTAATGTATTCATTTAAAGTAAGCTTTATTTAATGAAAGTCTAAAGAATTTAAAGCCAGTGGAGCGATACAGGCCCTCTTGGGCCTCTTGTTTTTAGATTTAGAGTCAATTTTATATTAAATGTGAAGCTAACAGCTCATGCCGATTAAAGAGGGTTGGATGCCCCTGAATTCTTTTTGAAAATGCGACCACTGGTTGACCGGTACTGGAACCGTATTTTGAACCGTAAACATAGGCTTAACAAAAAGAAGTAAATAAAAAAACATTGTTATTCCGATAAAGTTTGCATAAACATTAAAACTTGCCGATCTTGGGTCGAAACATTTATCACATGTTTACATGGATAATATCTTTTTGTCTCGTTCTAGTGTTTTCACCACAATGCCACCAGAAACGTCCACCTCCAGTGCTTTATATCATCATATAAAGTCCCAACCCCTTCTACAAGAAGTCCAAAGCTTACATTTTATTTTCCATGCTTTGATCAAATCTTCATTTTATGAGATCATTTCAGGAGGTCTCAGAATTACGTCTTTTTTCCTCCCAGAAATTGTAGACCACTCCCCTTAAGGTCATCTTCCATGTTATTAACTATATCAGAGTCCATCATTAAATGTTCTTCTGGCTTGATTATAGTCTTTTACCATGTTCAGACATTTGAACCTGTGCGTTGCATTTCCAACAATTTGTCATGTGCTTAAGGGGCCAACACTAACCAACCTTGACTGCCACGTACAATTAGGAGTTTGTCGGACTGTTTTAAGACCCTTTGGGATCTTATCTTTCTTCAAAGGGCGAAGTGAAGACCCTGGTCAGACTGTGCAGATGCACAGGCTGGCCAGAGTCTTTGCTTGGCGCACATTTGAAATTGTTGGAAATGTCACACACAGGCTCATTGATTTAGCATTGGCCCCTCAGTATTTTCCTTTTTTATTTACTAGTTCAAGTTAAAACCAAAGTACTGTAAGCACTGTCAATCAGTCATCACTGAATTATTAGATTGGCTATGGTAAATGTTCATTCTACTATCTTAACCCTTGTCATGCTCAATGAAATTTGTCTTAAAATTTCATCAAAATCAAAGGGCAAAAAGCACTGAAAGGACCAAGTGTAGGTAATTTTTAATTTGAAAATTTAAATCTATCGACAATTCTGGTTTGAAAGTGAGAAACAGGTGGTGTAGGCTAACATCAGACTGCACATATGTGCAGGCTGATGTTTGTCTATAGCTCCTGCCAAAGGAGGAATATTCAGGGTTCAGCATGACAAGGGTTAACTTGCACTATTGTTGCATTTGTAGGTTCTTAGGGAGCTGAAGTTCTTGAACTAAAAATACTTGTTGCTAGGGAAACCAAAACCTATACTTAAATCATACACAAGGAAAGGAAGTGATGCCATCAAAAATAAGATAAACAAGAGCCATGTCGGACATGGCCATCCCCCGCCGAGAAAGCTTGATAGTAAACTGAAGCCTAATAGATTAAGGGTTCTACTTTAAGAAATTAAGCCCCTACAAATTATAAAGCTTTAAAATAACAAAGGGCAATAACTCCAAAATTATGCAAGCCAGAGTTGTAGTTCTTGTGCACTGCACTCCTCTTCCATGAGATCTATCCACCCATAAAGTTTCAAGTTGATAGCTAAAATACTTTAGGAGATATGCTCCGGACAAAATCTAAGTCTTTAAAATAACAAAGGGGAATAACTCGAAAATTATGCAAGCCAGAGTTGTAGTTCTTGTGCACTGCACTCCTCTCCCATGAGATCTATCAACCCATAAAGTTTCAAGTTGATAGCTATAATACTTTAGGAGATATGCTCCGGACAAAATGTTTCTCTTAAAAATAACAAAGGGCCATAACTCCAAAATTATGCAAGCAAGAGTTGTAGTTTTTGTGCACTGCACTTCTCCTCTATGAGATCTATTCTCCCATAAAGTTTCAAGTTGATAGCTATTATACTTTAGGAGATATGCTCCAGACAAAATCTAAGTCTTAAAAATAACAAAGGACAATAACTCCAAAATTATGCAAGCCAGAGTTGTAGTTCTTGTGCACTGCACTTCTCCTCCATGAGATCTATCCACCCATAAAGTTTCAAGTTGATAGCTATTATACTTTAGGAGATATGCTCTGGACAAAATGTATGTCTTAAAAATAACAAAGGGCAATAACTCCAAATTATGCAAGCAAGAGTTGTAGTTCTTATGCACTGCACTTCTCCTCCATGAGATCTATCCACCCATAAAGTTTCAAGTTGATAGCTATTATACTTTAGGAGATATGCTCCGGACAAGTTTAGTGACGGAACCTCGTAAGGATGGAATGATGGAATGACGGACGGAGGGCATTACCATATCCCCTCGCCGAAAACGGCGGGGGATAATAATAAACAGGCTAATGTCACTTCCACCTTTATTACGTTGATTCTGGTTTGGGTTTCTTTAGCTACAAGTTTTATAACTTCAGCAACAGTTCTTTAACTTCACGATAAAGTTTAAGGACAGTTCTTATCAAAATAACTTTCCTGAAACTTTTTTCACAACTGTAAAGTTCTTTTCTCCTACAAATTAATTTTGTAAATCGTTTTTGTGTCAGTTTTCCATTTCTGTTAGATAATCTCGGAGTTGACCTATGAATAAAAGACACATCAGCTTCTAGTAATAGGGACACAAGGCTAATTTGGTAGTCAAATTGACCAATACTTTTATTGTATAATGACTTATTTTGCGTCCCTGCCTATCATCAATTTGTCCTCAAACATTGACATAAAAATAATCCCCTCCCTATACTCAAAATCCTGGTCATGATTTATTCTAACTAAAACTATTGCAAGTATCTATATATTTTTAGGCATTTTTATTAGTTTTGCTGTAACCCCTAAATTTCTTGTAGTATGCCAAGGAATACAGCCTTTTTCTTCAGTTATCAACTCCATCCGCCTGTCAGTACATCTGTATATCCAAACAGATGTTTGTGAAATATTTATTCCCCCCCCCTTATTAAAAGCAGGTCAATAACCTATTCTTTGTCAAGCAACAAAGGCCAATACCTCACAAAATATGATGATCAGACCTCTGGTTCTTGTGCACTGTATTTCCCTTTAATAATATCTATCTACCTATGCAGTTTCATGGTTCTAGTTTACACACCCTTTGAGATATACTCTGGACAAAAAAGATCTACAGACTAATCAACAGATTGCCCGACCATCAAGTGCAGAGCAATATACCCCCTCTTCTTTGAAGGGGCCATAATTATAGGGTCTATCCTTAATTAAGGGGTCAGAGCAAAACTTTTGTAGGTGCCTATATATTTATAGGCACTTACAATAGTTTTGCTCTGACCCCTAAATTTCCTTTGTATGCCAAGGCTGTCTTTTTAGTAATCTCCATCTGCCCACCCCTTCAGTAAGTGCATCTATATGTCTGTACATTATGTTCATAGTTAATTCACACCTATGAGGCAATTAAGATGCCAAAGCACCTCTAAAAATTAAACAACTGCATATTTGAAGTAAATTTTCAATTACAAATGTAACCAACAATTTCCAGTTTCTCAGCAACTCCTTGTGGCCTGCCCAGACTACACTAGTCACCGTAATTGTGTCTATTGTCCTCGTAAATTCGTAGTAATTCTGCAATTTGGTCTGCAATCCTGTATGTTCTTCGTCTCTCAAAGGGCCTTATAAATGAGAATATAGAATACAGTAAGAGATATTTATTTCCGCAGGCTAAAAGTTCTCGATAATAAAAGGTTTCATTCTGATCTATTTGATGGATTTCTGCATTTTGCTTGTAATTTGGTCTACCTTGGGAGTTTCTGAAGTAATCATATTAATGACAAATACATCATATTGGTAACACAAGGCCAGAACATTGTTTTCTGATTATGTTTCAAATTTCCCCAAAACAAACTTGAATTTCTTAGGCATTCTAAAGTCTGTTGCAGGGGTTTGGAGTTCCCATGCCCAAGTAGTCCAACGCGGGTTTTTCTACCTGCGGATAAGTATGATTTACAATGCCACTTGTCCATGGACAAGTAAATACCAGGACAAATCTCATAATAGTACTAAACAGATCTAAGAGATCAATTATCTAAATATTAACATAAAAGGATAGAAATCATTGTTTTTAAAGAAGAAAATGCTGGAATTCATTGATTTCATTTTTAGCTCACCTGAGCACGAAGTGCTCATGGTGAGCTTTTGTGGTTAGGTGGATGTCCGTCGTCCGTCGTTCGTCGTCCGTCGTCCGTCGTCCGTCGTGTGTCGTCAACATTTACCTTGTATGCACTCTAGAGGCCACATTTTTTGCCCGATCAACCCAAAATTTGGTCAGAATGATTGTCTTGATAAAATGTTGGACGAGTTCAAAATTGGGTCAAGTGGGGTCAAAAACTAGGTCACAGGGTCAAATCTTAGAAAAACCTTGTAGGCACTCTAGAGGCCACATTTTTTGCCCGATCAACCTGAAATTTGGTCAGAATGATTGTCTTGATAAAATCTCGGACGAGTTCGAAATTGGGTCAAGTGGGGTCAAAAACTAGGTCACTGGGTCAAATCTTAGAAAAACCTTGTATGCACTCTAGAGGCCACATTTTTTGCCCGATCAACCTGAAATTTGGTCAGAATGATTGTCTTGATAAAATCTCGGACGAGTTCGAAATTGGGTCAAGTTGGGTCAAAAACTAGGTCACAGGGTCAAATCTTAGAAAAACCTTGTATGCACTCTAGAGGCCACATTTTTAACCCGATCAACCTGAAATTTGGTCAGAATGATTGTCTTGATAAAATCTGGAACAAGTTTGAAATTGGGTCAGGTAGGGTCAAAAACTAGGTCACAGGGTCAAATAATAGAAAAACCTTGTAGACACTCTAGAGGCCACATTTTCTGCCTGATCAACCTGTAATTTGGTCAGAATGATTGTCTTGATAAAATCTCGGAAAAGGTTCAAAATTGGTTCAAGTGGGGTCAAAAACTAGGTCACAGGGTCAAATCCTTATAAAAACCTTGTAGACCCTCTAGAAGCCATATTTTTTGCCTGATCAACCTGAAATTTGGTCAGAATGATTGTCTTGATGAAATCTCAGACAAGAATTAAATTGGGTCAAGTAGGGTCAAAAATGAGGTCACGGGGTCAAATCATAGAAAAAACCTTGTAGACACTCTAGAGGCCATATTTTTGCCCGATCAACCTGAAATTTGGTCAGAATGATTGTCTTGATAAAATCTCAGACAAGTTCAAATTGGGTCAAGTGGGGTCAAAAATGAGGTCCTGGGGTTAAATATTAGAAAAATCTTGTAGACACTCTAGAAGCCATATTTTTTGCCCGATCAACCTGTAATTTGGTCAGAATGATTGTCTTGATAAAATCTCAGAAAAGGTTCAAAATTGGGTCAAGTGGGGTCAAAAACTAGGTCACAAGGTCAAATCCTTGAAAAACCTTGTAGACCCTCTAGAAGCCATATTTTTTGCCTGATCAACCTGAAATTTGGTCAGAATGATTGTCTTGATTAAATCTCAGACAAGAATTAAATTGGGTCAAGTAGGGTCAAAAATGAGGTCACGGGGTCAAATCATAGAAAAAACCTTGTTGACACTCTAGAGGCCATATTTTTGCCCGATCAACCTGAAATTTGGTCAGAATGATTGTCTTGATAAAATCTCAGACAAGTTCAAATTGGGTCAAGTGGGGTCAAAAATGAGGTCCTGGGGTTAAATATTAGAGAAATCTTGTAGACACTCTAGAAGCCATATTTTTTGCCTGATCAACCTAAAATTTTGTCAGAATGATTGTCTTGATGAAATTTTGGACAAGTCTAAAATTGGGTTAAGTGGGGTCAAAAATGAGGTCACGGGGTCAAATCATGGAAAAACCTTGTAGACACTCTAAAACACGTATTTTTTGCTCAATCAACCTGAAAATTGGTCAGAATGATATTTTTAATTTAATCTAGGTCAAGTTGGAAATTGGGTCCAGTGGGGTCAAAAACGAGGTCACTAGGTTAAATCATAGAAAACCCTTCTAGACACGCTGAAAGCCATATTTTTTGCTCAATTAACCTGAAATTTGGTCAGAATGATTGTCTTGATGAAATCTAGGTCAAGTTTGAAATTGGGTCAAGTTGGGTCAAAAACTAGGTCATGGGATCAAATCTTAGAAAAACCTTGTAAGCAGTGTAGAGGCATCATTTTTTGCCCAATCAACCTGAAATTTGGTCAGAATTCTTCATCCTTTCTACGTCTACTTTGAACATTTTTTTGACAGTTCACTCAGGTGAGCGCTTTAGGGCCACTATGGCCCTCTTGTTCTGTAGACAAGACTAAATTTTTTTTGATCCCGGACTAGTAGAAAATTGTCTTTAACTTGTCTGTGGACTAGTGGAGAAAATCTGTATTTCCAGAGCCCTGGGTTGTATTCAGAGAAAAACGTAGGTATACGCGTATTTTCAACACTGAGCTGTGACGTAGGCGTTGAGTCCATTACCATTGGTATATCAGGTATATTTAAAAAGCAATTATTATGATAGGAATTGAAAGTGATCCCTCCTTTTTGACTTTGAAAGTACATGTATGAGTAGACCTTACTATCTAAGACAAGTAAAAAGTTTCATTTGAAAGGTAGTTTGCATCTTTCTTAGGTATTGTTTAAACCCATTTTATCTATTTTGCAAGAATAGCACGAGAATTTCACCGGTAAAAGTAGATTTCACGGCTCACCACTCAAAGTCTACCTATATCATTGCTATCATATCCTCTTTGTCAGCGATTCCATTGTTAGTGTAAAATAATATTCTTAACATTATGAACTTGGAATATGACTACTTTGGCAGGAGGTAAAGAATAAGATCAGCTTGCTCAATATGTACAAAGTAACATTTTCAAAATGAATAATGACTTGTAAACTTGATGAATCCAGTGCTTTAGTCATTTCTATTAGCCTGGCTCCCAGGCTGTCAGTTAGTGTTATATAAGGTACACCACTCATGTTGTACTATTTTAAATTACCTCCCATATTCGTAAAAACTGACAGCCTGGTCAACTCTGCAGAGCTTACTCCCAGGAATTCCTGGAAGAATTTGACCCCTCGGTCAGGTCACAGTTTCACTGATGTAAGATAATGATAAGCCAACTCTAGTGGGAATTCTAATGACCCCTTAATGACCCTTATCAAATAACACAGACTGAACCTGGACAGATATTTATTGCCAGAAAAAAAGTTAAGATAGAATAAAATAGTTGATGTAATCAAAGTACTGCAAGCACTGTCAATCAGTCATCACTGTATCGTTTGACAGACTGTTGCATTTCAAACTTCGGAAATTTGATAATCATCTTTAAAAAAAATGAAAGTCGAAACAATATAAACCTAGCATAAGATACCGGTTAAAACATGAAATCTATAAATATCAATTGATCAAAGACTTATATTAAAGTGTCTTCTCAGACAACTAATGGTCAACTTTTCAATTTGAAACATATGTTACATAAATCCTTTTATTAAAGAGTTATGTAACAATCATAAAAAATTTTGACCCGGTGAGTGGATAAGGAAATTGCCATTAAGACACATTACCCATGTTTTAATAGATCTAACTCTTTTCCATGTTTAATCAGGGACTTGCATTTGAGCAGAAAAAAATAATCAAGTTGCATGCAGATATCATTTAGGCCTCCGTCCCACTCTTTTCAATGATACCTCCCAATTTTCAATAGGGTTCATCCATGTGACCTACCAAATATTATGATTTAGAATCATGGATATTTAACAAATAGTGTGGCCTCTACAGTGTTCACAAAGAAATTACCGTTCTCTTTTACTGGTGTTCTCAATTGGTACCTTGCCACTTTTGATATTCTATCCTTATGACGGGACAAACAATCTGACCAAGTTTAATTAAGATTGGGACAAAAATGTGCCCCCCCCCCCCTAGAGTGTTTACAAGGACATTTTAAAAAAAGACCCCTTTTACCGTGTTTTCCAATGGAACCTTTCCATTTTCCATATGTTTTATCTTTGTGACCTGACCAACTCTCTGACCAAATTTCATGAAGAATGGGCCAATATTTGTGCCTCTAGAGTGCTGATGAAGAAATTTTCAACTAAGGCTGACAATAGACATTCAATACTACCAAAAAACACCTTTAGCATAATGTACTCAGATGAGCTTAAAATATCACAGTTACAATGGTATAAAGAATATTTTTGGCTTTTCTGTTGGTTTTTTAAAAGTCAATGCCAAAGAATAATTTGGCCAAGATTGATGATTTAAAACCTGATTGAGACTGCGCTATCCCACACTGGGAATAGTTGGGATTTGCTGTCCTGCAACAGCCATTTTAATATCACGATTGAAATTAAAAATTATACTAAAATGAATGTACACCATTTGATGATTTTTGACCAAGGTGATGATAACGTAAATACGCGCAATGAAGAGTTACAAACGTATAAATACGGCAATCCTCAAAATCAAAATTTGGATATATATTGCACTCAAAGAACATCAGATCTTACACATTGGTTCGGGATTTAATCAAGAGGTACTTGCAACATGGCTTTTCATTGGGTCTACACGCTGCCTTATTTTAATCTGGCATAACTCATAGAGTTGTTGTGCTCTTACTCTGACTTACATTGATTTCTCATTCTAAGTATGAGATAGTTGACAGAGATGACCTTAGCATATCTTTGAGATGTTATGTTCAAATAAATTTGAAATTATGAGTGGTGAATTGACTGGATCACAGATGGTTACCTCATGGCCATTGCTGATGAAGAAGTTGACAACCGGCTTATAAATTTTATTGTTGCTATTTTAAGTATTGGCTTGGCTAATATCTACTTAGTATAAATCAAAGGTCAAATGGTATTTAACCAAGAGGAAAATCTTGCATACATAGACTTTCATCAATGTTTGAATAATGATCATTTTATCTTTGTGTATTTTCACCATTTCTGGTGAAATTTTGCTGCAACACAGAGAAAGGGGATATCATCTCAAATTTCTTATAAATCCAGCTCCTCGTACCTGCGTGCATGCATTTGCATGAAACTTTCAAAGAATGTTCCTTCTTAAAATTATAAACTTTGAGCATTTTCTCTGTTTATTGATTATGTTGTTTCACAGAAGTATTTGACCTTCATGTCAAAATTCTTGAAAACAAAACCCCTCTCATTTATGCATAAATTCGTGAGAAACCTACAGAATGTTTCTTTTCATGTGACTTTTGGCATTTTGTCATGTTGGTAATACTTTGCTATGTCACTCTAATAAAAGGGTGTTCATGTCATGTATCTTGTTTTTATATTATATCAAAAAGGGAATCAGTCTTGTCTGGATAAAATTTCCTACATTTATGGCATAGTTGCTTTCTTTGATGAGTACATATGTAACACAAAGAGTATGTTTAGAAACGCCTATGGTTAAGGTCTCATGTCAAGGTCAAGCAACAAAATTGGTCTTGTGTGGGGCATATCTCGATGATTTGTGTGAATTGATATGAATTGATTGCAAAATGATATGGCACAGTTTTCGCCCTTGTGTTCATGATGGGTATAAATTGTTTGGATATGCCCAATTTTAACGTCACGGTTGAACGTCAAACGCTAAGGCTAGTCTCCAGCATGTTTTCTTCATTTATGATTTGATTGGGTTTCAAAATAACTTTGTACAGATAATTAATCGGTTAGTACTTATAACATTCCAAAAAGGTTGTTAGGGTTGATAGCATTATTTGCAGAGGTATCAGTGTCTGTGACTATTAGTAATTATACATGTATAGTATCTATATGAAAGAAATGTAACTAGTAAATCTGACCTGGGGCTTGAAGCATCAAAAGTATATACGATATAAAATGTAATGTATGCTTCAAATAGTAGTGCATTTAATTCTATACAAAATTATTGTTGAGTAATGTCATTTCTATTGGTTACCATGCAAATGCATTGCTTTTAAAAAGAACTACTGTTAAAGCCACAGTCCGCGTTCAGAGTAAAAATCGCTCTATCGTGAATATTCTTTGAATATGCTTTTCTTGATTTAGTCTTATGAAAGATGAGTCACATAAAAATACAAATCAAACAACAAACGGGGGCTTTTTTGTGAAACACGCCAGCGTGCAGGGGCGGTAAATGAGTAGTAATCAAATTGGAGTCCGAATTTTTGCGGGTCATAAATATTGATCAAGTTTGGCCTATATTTAGATCATCACGTCATAATCATTTTACATAACCGAATATTAGAATGACAAATACAAACTTATCTTTGAGAATAAAAGTCTAGTTTTTGTGTACATAGTCGTCTTAGATCATTGTTTTGCATTTGGGAAATGTTCACGAACATAGACGGGGACTTTAGGCAAATGACTCAAGTGACTTCGAGCGAGTTAGAACTATTGCAAGAATAGACTTGATATCTTTTAGATATGTACATATCATATTGTTATAGTTTTTACCTTTTTTGTAAATCTTTTGTTCTTTGATGGCATCTCTATTTGGGGAATTTAATTTTAGTTGGTACTCAGCAGAGAGTCATATTTTGTGTGTTATTCATCATTTTTTGTTACAAATATATTTGATGGTTGCTTTTCTCGTTGTCGCTAATTTAACAAACCGGATGTCACAACAATTCCAGAAATCGTAACTTTAAGAATATTGTATTGGTAATTTTTTTTTTATGGAGATTTCTCTGTCTAAAGTTTAACATGAACATTTGGTTTCCTACTTTGTACAAAAACTTGCGTAAAAGATGAATGCTTTTAATGGCCTCTACTATTAAGTTGTATTTTAATAGAGAAGTCATTAATTTTGATAACTGCTCCTTAGTTTGAAATGATATGCTTCTCTCATTGCATAATAAATTTCACATAAATTTAGTAGTCTTCAGACCTTCATGCCATGCTTCAGATTTATTTTCACCTGGTTCAGACTGTTTATCAAAAAAAAAAACCAAAAAACAAACAAACAACTTTTCTCTAAATGACATGGACCTGGGACTGTATTAATCACTTTCTGTGATAGCTCTGATTATATTTTTCTATTTTGATTTTATTATTTTTTGTTTGAATCTAGTTAAGATTGAATTATGATTCAAATCAAAGTCTTGGAAAAATACTCTAGGTATTCAGCAAATCAAGTATATCCTTTCTAGAGCCCTGTCTAGAATTTTACATCAAGATGACCTTACAGATTAAATCAGACCAGTAAATGATAACAATCTTGTTATTGTAAGACATTCCATATCCCTATATTGACCCTTTAATAACCCGCTAACTGTAAACCTGTACATGGGGCTCTGCAGAGTTTACCAGTCCCACTGATCGGGCCAGTCAGAGAATATAAGCTGATAAGAAATTTTCTTTCTCCAGTTGAATTTTGCTTATTTTTTTTACAAAACTTCAGATCAGTGGGACGGGAGCCAGTCTATCATTTCTATTAGCTCCGCAGTTTTCTGAGAAAACCTGAGGTATTGCTATAGCCTTGGTTTCGTTGTCTTTGTTGTTGGCCTTGTCGTCATTGTTGTAGTTGTCGTGATTGTCATCGTGCGAAAACTTTGAAATATTTTGATATCTCTGGTTCTACTGAAGGTATTCACTTGACACTTGGCACACATGTTCACCATCAAAAGAGCAACCTATATTTTCAAGGGTGATAACTGCAGATGCAATTTGTGCAAATGATGCTCCTTTTTCGACTTAGATTTTTTTCCACAATCCAGCACTCAACAGCCGAGCATTACTGTAAGGCACCCTCAGGTGGTGCTCTTGTTTCACAAAAATTTTGCAAAGATTTTATTCTATAATGACAAGTCTTCAGTTTGAACATTGTACATGCTCTGAAATTCCCCCTCTGAGAAGAAAGATTGCCTCGTTGATTTTATTACAGGGAATAATAGATAACTAACAGGCTTGTCCTAATCAGGGAATTAAGCTGTAATGTCCTATGTACTGGTGCATGAATTTGTTACTGATTTCATACTTGACCAATTCAAGGCAACAGAAAACTATCATTCTATACTTACTTATTGTAGTTTGATTGCAACAAAGTGATGGAGACACTCTTGAAGGCTAAATCCTTTTGACGATTTTTGCCACATTTTGGAGCCAGAGGTTGCGTAGCAGATACCGTATTTCCACTAATATTAACTCTCTCTAATAGAAGCACACCTACATTTTTACTCAGAAAAACCACTACAAATGCCTTAATATTAGGAAGTTTTTGAGAGTCTTCTTTCCTAATTAAAAATTAATTTCCTTTAAACAATCATTTATATGATTGGTTAGAGGATATTCTATTAGATTGAGGCGGCTGGAGCACCTTACAATGGCAATCCTGGTATTTCTCACGCTAGTATTACCATTACATCCTTTCCTAACCTCCAGCTGCTATCTCACATAGGTCTAAGATTATCAACCGATTGGTGGGAGACAAATAGTTGCAAAGGATTGTGCCATGGTGGGGGATCCAATCAGAGGCCATAAGTCCAATGTGCTACCAACTGCGCTAGGACGGCATCATATCAAATTTTCGGATATAATTGAGTACCATGCATTTTTGACATAGTTATTATATATAATACGTACTTAGTGTTTTGTATGAGAAAAAATATATAACGAGGTTGGGAGAATTGATCATTGTCGAGGCTCTGCCGAGACAATTTTCAATTCTCACAACCGAGTTAGATATTTTTTCATACAATACACTTAGTATGTATTATATTTATCTTATAACCTCTTTTTGTCTTGTTTTCGTCGATGTTTCTAACTGAAATGCAAGTTTCTAAAAATAACTGCATGATATTATTGTTCTAAAAATAAGTATGTGATATCATAAAAAATATCATATGGGATGTTATCACACAGATATTTGTATAGTTATAAGATAAATAGCAGTATGTCACTCTAGAAAGAACTACTTAATTATGTATGACTATTTATAACCACCTGTTTGTCTTCATTTGCATATAAATTAGAGAATTATTGTTTATGATTTATAACCCAGATCTTGGGAACTTTGAGTAACTCTTTATGTTTTTTCTCCATCAATTCAGGCTGGTCTAAACTGAAGTTAAGTTTGCTAATTCTGTATTTTGCCCAATAAAAGGGCCTATACCCTAATAGTAGCACCTCTACACTTTTTACTAAAAAGAACAACACTTCAAATGCATAAATTTTAAGAAATATTTGAGACTTCATCTCTTATTTGATGTGAATTTCCACTAAACAATCAAAGAGAAAAGAGCGTAAAAGACATCAACTTATTTGTTTTTAAATCAGTTAAAGCATAATAAATAAAAGTTCCCCGGCCATGTTATGTATAGCTCTCTGGAGTGTTTATTAGAAGAAATTCATAGAGGATAATCGTTTGTTTCAGTGTAAAATCGATTTATATTTCATTGAGTAACAATGAAAGCTATATTTTCATGAGTGGCAGAGCCACGAGTGAAAATATAGCTTTTGTTGTTCACAAAATGAAATATTAATCGATCTTACACGAAAAACAAACAATTATTCTATTTCTTTAATGCAAAAATGAGACAAAATGGGATATTTCTAGGACATATTTTCGTAAAGCGCGTCATTTTGTGCATGATTGCTATGCATCATTCATTGTGATGTCACTTATTTTGCCCCGCATAGATGACGTCAGATAGGATGAAATGCACCAAAGTAGGGTATAAGTATAAGTTTTTTTCTCACTGCTTTTGTGGTGAGATTATCAAGTGATAATCTACCGTTATTTCTCGATAAACCACAGAAAAGCATTAAAGAAAGTATTTGAAATGTAGTGAATTTTATCTTCAACTATGTGGTTACAGGCTTTGTTCTAGTCTGGCCGTTAAACTCTTCTTTACAGTGGTTTTTTAAAGGGAATTAAATTATTACAAATATTATAATTTAGTCCCCTGTCTGTTTTTAGCTCCACTGGCTGAAAGCCACTTGGGCTATTGTCATGGCGTTGTGTCCGTCGTGTGTGCGTGCGTGCCTGCGTGCGGTTGTAAACTTTTCTTAAAAAATCTTCTCCTCAGAAACTACTGGATGGATTTCAACCAAACTTCACAGGAATGATCCTTAGATGACCCTCTTTTAAAGTTGTTCAAGAAATTTTGATCCAATGAAAAACATGAATTTAAGGGGCGTGGCTAATTTCCAAATATGGTAAAAAGTGAGTTTTCTCAGATTCTAATAAATGGATACCAATTTAATTTTACATGAATGATCCTTTGGTGACCCTTTATCAGTCTACAAAAAATCAATGTGATCGGATGGAAAATATGCATTTTATGGGCGGAGGTCATTTCTCTATATGTTATATAGTGGAAACTTTGAAAATCGTTTTCTCAGAATGTAACTGATGGATATCAACCAAGTTTCATTGGAATGATCCTTGAGTGACCCTTTATCAGTTTACAAAAAATCATTGTGATCGGATGGAAAATATGCATTTTATGGGCGGAGGTCATTTCTCTATATGTTATATAGTGGAAACTTTGAAAATCATTTTCTCAGAATGTAACTAATGGATATCAACCAAATTTCACTGGAATGATCATTGAGTGACCCTTCATCAGTGTACCAAAAATTATTTTGATTGGATGAAAAATATGCATTTTATGGGTGGAGGTCATTTCTCAACAAGTTAAATAGTGGAAACTATGAAAATCATTTTCTCGGAATGTAACTGATGGATATCAATCAAAAATTTTTGGTATGATCTTTTGGTGACTCGTTATCATGCAGCCAAAAATCATTTTGATTTGATGAAAAATATGTCTTTTAAGAGCGGAGGTCATTTCTTTATCTGTTATAAAGTTCAAACTTTGAAAATCATTTTCAACATCAGTAGAACCCCAAATATCTAAAAATCAAGTCAAAACATTTATTTGCTTTTATAAGAATTTCAAGCCTGTGGAGCGACTCAAGCCATTCATGGCTTTCTAGTTGTTCAGCACTTATTAATACGAATTTGGATTATAGAGGCATGTCATAGAACTGCAACAAAAATATTTTCTAAAATTGCAAAAGAAAAATGTCTGAGGCGAGTCTAGTTTCTTTCTTATGATTGCCTGAATATCTTTGGGCTAATTTATAATCTGACCTTAACCCTTTGCTGTTTAATCCCTGCTTTTTACATGCCTGTCATTTAATGATTGAGAAAACATTGTGAAAAAAGAATAAATTGCTTCTAACAAGCAATTTCTTCTTTTTTCACACTATTTTCTACCCTACTGAATGGTAATTTTTCAAATTAAATCCACTTTTAATTGTCGTCTGCAAAACCTTTGAATTTGGACAGGTCCAAAATTTTGTAAAACAGGAAAGGGTTAATTAATTGGAATGAGCATTTAGAGGCTTGGAAAAGATGTAATGGGTAGGTTCTGGCTGACCCCATATAACTGTTAATACTATTACAATGGCATTGCATCCCATTCATTTAAGCCTTTCCTGTTTTACAAAATCTTGGAAATTTTTTTACAAAAAGTCAAAGGTTTTGCAGATGAAAATTTAAAGTGGATTTAATTTGAAAAATAACCATTCAGTAGGGTAGAAAATAGTGTGGAAAAAGAAGAAATTGCTTGTCAGAAGCAATTTCTTCTTTTTCCACAATGTTTACTCAATCATAAAATTACAGCACGTAAAAGGCAGGGATTAAACAGCAAAGGGTTAAAAAACTTGAAAGAACAGAATAAGTGATGGTAGAGCAAGTCTGCAATATTTATTTCTCAATCTATTTGTTGTTATGTAACTTGTTCAAGAATCGTCTCTACCAGATGATTTAGATTAGTGCACACAACTTCAAATATTTGCTAGTATTAATAATTTAATTTCAGATGATTCCACCAATTTTCATGCATTATGAGTGGCTGAAAAATTGGTTTTATTTCTCAATGAAAATAATTTTAAGTACAAAGCTAGTTTGTTAGTTTCCACAAAAAGTAGTCCCTTACTTGCTTTCTTTATTGATGAATCTTAAATTTTTGCTTCATGATATTAAATTATAAGATATGAAGAGAGTATTTGTTGATTTTATGGAGGTAAGAAAACTAAAAACCTAATTACACTAGTATTTGAATTCGCTTTGCGTATTCATACACCAGTGTGATTAGGTTTAGAGTTTCATAGCTCCATCAAATCAACCAATTCTCTCTTTATCACTTAATTGAAAAATCCAAAAGTTCACCTTTTTTAGATCTGTATAGCTCTGCTACTTATTACAAGAGATGGTCATAACATCAGCAGATCAATAGGAGAGTCCTCTATTGACTGATTATCTGACAAAGAAGATTGGTCCGTTTGTTTACGAAGTGTCACAAATCTGCTCCACAAGTGGATAAATGATGTCATAATGTCAATGATGCTGACGAGATCGTCATTTTCTCAAGAAATACCAACAAATATTCATTGACGGACCATTTACTGTATTTTCAGTTGGCAACCAAAATGTCATATCTTAAGCTTTATTGAAGCTGTAATTATGACAATTTGGTGGTAGCCTTTTGAAAACACATGTATATATTTTGCTTTTGAGAATATGTGTTTCGATGGCAATTTCATTTCTAAGCTTACAACTTGAAGGTATTATTTTAACCTTAAACCTGAATTTCTTTTAACCTTTTCCAGATACAATCTTCATAACTTTGGCATGACAATTATTGGTTTTGTATATTCACATCAGCTGATTCTAAGGTCAAGATATCTGAAAAAGTCAAGGTCATACAACAAGGTCAAACTTCTAAAAAATTAAATGTCCGCCCTCAGGGCAATTTTTTTACAGAAACACAATGTATTTAATACAAAATAAAATTCAATAATGGTTTATAATCTAAAACTGAAGTATTAGATATTCTCATCCTACTGCTAAATAATGTACACCATAATTCTGCTAATAAATGCCCTCATGGTCAGGGAACTCTTTTTTTAGAATGCATTGTCTGATTAAAAATATCATTTAACTTATAACTTTTATGCGCTTCCCCTTTAATTTGAGGTAAAATTCATACAAACAATCATATTAATAATTGTTTAGAGGAAATTCACATCAAATTAGAGAAGAAGTCCCAACAAGTTCTTAAAATTTAGGCATTTGAAGTGGGTTTTCTTAGTAAAAAATGTAGGGTGCTACTATTAGAGGATAATTTTTATTTCCTTCCCCATATCATTCTACACTATATTTCATTTCCATCCCACCATTTTGGCACCTCTTGTACTGTAATGGGATTTTATGATTGCCCATTATGGAACAATACTTTAACCCTCATCCTGACAATCTCAGAGTCTCATTATAGAATTACAACAAAATTATATTCTGAAAATGCAAGCAAAAACGACTGAGGTCAGTCTATTTACCCCCACCCCCCCCCACCCAATCAGTGATGGGAAACCAAGACTTTAAAGGAATTCAAAACATCCCATGATCCAGTTGGCACCTCAATGTACTGTAATGGTATTTTATGTTTGTAACATTATGGAACATACTTTAAGTACATCAATACATTACAAATTATCCCTATATCAGAGAAGAGAATATTAATTTAGGAGTTGGCGAGATGTTATCAATCTAATAAGTATATATGTCCCAGAGGATTTCTAAACCGTAATTGTACTAATTTACTTCTGTTACGTGTCTTTAAACAGAGGTACAGATGAAAAGAGGCAGTAAAGCCAGTCCAAAATCTTTATTTCTCTTTGAAACCCTATTTTGTGGGTAAGACAATTCTAATGAGTACCCACAACATCGGATTTGTGCAAGTATAGATGAAATAATCTAATTTGAAATCCAAAATACCCCCTGCTTACCATGTCCTGGTATCAAGAGAGCAATGACATAACTGTTACAGTGTTTTTATGTATCAGTTTTATGGGTATTTTGGTGTCTTGTACCCAAATTATGACAGCACTTACAAATCAGGGAAACACTTGTAGAGTTCAGCTTTCATTTCTTGTATCTATGTAAAGTTAAACATTTATTCTTATGTGGTTGTTGGTGGAATCGGTTATTAGCAAACATTGGTAACTTGGTACACTCTGATTGCCAGAATGGTATGTTTTGAACCCAGAATATTCCTTCCTTTTGCAGGAAGTATAGACTAAGATCAGCCTACACCTCTGTGCTGTCTGATCTTTGTGTTTACCACCTGATTTTCCTTTAAGAAATCAGAAAAGTTTTAAAATATTGTTTTTCATAGTAAATACTAGCTTACAAAAAGTGTATCCAGTACTTTCAGAACTTTAAATCAAGCCTGTGTATGGCATTTCCAACGATTTTGACATTGTTTGAGGTGCAAACATTCAGCAACCCAGACAGTTACACTGTGTAACCAAAGGATTGCTTGACTATCTACAGATACTTTAGCACCTTATCTTGCTGTAAAGTGAAAAGTGAAGGCTCTGGTTAGGCTGTGTGGAAGCACATGCTGGCAAGTGGGTTTGCTTTATGCACATTTCAAAATATCGGAAATGTCATGCACAGGCTAATTTTTAGGGTTAAGATAAACATAAGATGCTATATGGCTTCAGTGCAATGTTAGGGTGAATTTCTACAAATAACAGACAAAATTAATTGAATGTAGTCTTCATGCATACAATTTTATAGCATTTAAATGAAATTTCAGCTTCATATTGTCTACAATTACTTAGAAACCTTGAACTTTTTGGTCTGCTCACCCTTTGTAACAGAGCTATACTTAGATAGATTGTTTGAATGAGCTACAGATATTTTGTTTGTTTGTATGTAAACCCTTTCCTGTTTTACAAAATTTTGGACTTGTCCAAATTCAAAGGTTTTGCAGACGAAAATTAAAAGTGGATTTAATTTGAAAAATAACCATACAGTAGGGTAGAAAATAGTGAGGAAAAAGAAGAAATTGCTTGTCAGAAGCAATTTCTTCTTTTTTCACAATGTTTTCTCAATCTTAAAATCACAAGCACGTAAAAAGCAGGGATTAAACAGCAAAGGGTTAAAGCCTCTTTAAGCTATCTTTCAGTTATATCACCGCCACTGGAACACCTAACAATGGAATCTCAGTACTACCATTACATCATAATTATCCTAGCCTTATGCTGCTATCCCATATAGGTCTACAGTTATCAACATAATTTTAAAGTTGGAAAGGATGAATGCTAGTGTTGGGCAATCGGTTTCAAAAAACACTCGATAATCAGTTTTTAACTGGCAGAGTAAATCAACTAATGTTAAGTAATTGTAAAATCATTTTCTTAGAAATTAATACAGCACTCCCAGTATCACCCTTTGAAGAAGAGAATGTGAAAGTTAAGTTAAAACTCGATCATGACCTAAAGACTCATTCTGCAGATTTTCATTTAACTCCATGGCTCAGCGCGAAACAGTTGTAACTGCCTATAACATATTGGCCATTAGAACTGTTTCATGCTGAGCCATCAAACTGATGACAGTTTTTAATATTAAATTTTACAGCTTTCATTAATGTGTTAGGACCTGATTAATCAATTATGAAATTTCTTAGCCAATTATCATAACCAGAAGCCCAACCTAACTGATTATCGATTATAATTGATTAATCTTCCCATCACTTATGAATGCTGTTGTCAGAGATCAAACCTGGAACTCTAAGAATGTAAGTTGTCTACCCTATTCAGACTGTGAGGACTTTAATTTGTTGTTCTAAATTTTAAAAAAAAAAACAGTAGACAAAAGACACAAGAATACTCCATGATCAATTTAAAGTGTTTGTCGTAAGCCATCTTGATCAATCAAACCATGTTTGGAAGGGCCACTTCAGTCACCTGCGATATTGACACAAGGGTCCTCGACGCTAGATCTGATAGTTTTAACGCCTCCATCAATAAAGATTAACTCGTCTATGATTTCTACTTTCCTTAGATTCAGGTATATTACATGGACAAAATGTTTCACGGATTTTGTTCCAAAACCTAATGTAGCTACAGGTGTAGTTACAGTAGGTTTTAAAAGAAAAAAAAATTATGGTTTCAGTCCATTGGATATCGACAGAGTTATGGCCCTTTGATTCTTTAGAAAATCTAATAACTGACAAGTAAATTCATCAAAATTACTTCATCGCTGAGCCTTGCTTGTGTTAGGTGAATTGAGCTATGTTAACCATGCAGTAATGATGTGAATGCACATAATAGTAAATTTTCCTAGAGTTTTGAAGATCTGGATTATTCTTGCCCCCAATATGCAAATTCTCCAAGCAGTCATTTGATTTTAAGTATGTTTTAAGTGTTTGCTAATGAATTTCATTTTAAAAATGTAGTATGGTATAATTTCATGAACATCCATGAAATCATCATGGAACATTGAACCCAATTAAGTTTTTGATTCAAGCAGAATATTTAAGTCTTGGAAGACATTCAAAATTTCCTCAAAGTACTTAAATCCTCATTAAGCAAGCTATTTAAGCTAGTTTAGTGAAGTGCTATCTTTAAAAGATATCAAGTTCTTTGAAATGTATTTCTCTTAGCAAACTTTATTCACCTTTCGGTGCAAATGTTGTCTTGGAAATTATTTGAAATAGTTTATATTCTGTACAGCGAATGTGCATGTGATTTAATCCTTGTCATGCTGAATAAATTTTGGCCTAAAAATTCTTATCAAAATCAAAGAGCAAAAAGCACTGAAAGTACCAACTGTAAATGGTCAATTTATACTTGAAAAACTAAACCTATTGACAATGCTGGTTTGAAAGTGAGATACAGGTGGTGAAGACTATCATCAGACTGCACATATGTGCAGGCTGATGTTTGTCTATAGCTCCTTCCAAAGCAGGAATATTCTGGGTTCAGCATGACAAGGGGTAGTTAGAAAAAAAATCACCCTAATGTAAATCAGGCTGATTTGCTCATTTTTGAGTCAGACAGACATGCATCCCCTGCAAAGAGTTGAAGAACAGGTCCTTGAATGTTTTGTATGTTAAATGGTATTTCAAGTAGTCAAGTTCTAAAACTGATACAAGAACTAAATCTTCAACTTCAATAATTAGTTCTTGAACCAGTTCTTGAACCAGTTCTTGGACTTAGTTCTTGAAATCCTATTCAATCTTCTCAAACTTTAGTTCAAGAACTAGTTCTAGAATTTCAATAAGCCAATATTGAAGCACCCTAAATCCGCAAACATGCCTTATCTTAAAACAAAATTGTAGTTTATAGTTACAAAAAAATATGAAGCCCCTCTTGCCACACCTCCATATTTTAATCTAGGAATAGCTTTGACTTCTAGAAGATTTTAGTGAAATATTGTAGTGTCGCAATTTGGGCTTGATATTTTTCCAGCTGCATCAATTTCGAAAAAATGGGCAATTTTACAGTTTTAGACCTACTTTTTTGCCATTTTTTCAAGAAAAGACGAATTAATACAAAATATTCTTTGTACAATTTGAGAGACTGGGGAAGTCCATGAAAACTTAACATCTTGGAGATCATTAGAAATCAGAAAAAGTCAATTTTACAGGGTCAAAATCTACAGTTAGTGAACCATGTCCTAAATATTCAAGTGAGAGTTACTAAGCATTACACACAGTGCAAAAAAGTTTGGAAATGCCTAAATATAAAGACACAAATGACCTTTATTGGCTGGGGAGTCAATTTGTTAACTCTTGTCATGCTCGATAAAAATCTTTGAAAAAATACACTCAAGTCAAAGTGCTAAAGGCACTGAAAGGATAAATTTTGTGCCAATATTTCTCTTGAAAATTGATTCTTTCCAGATACGATCCAGTATTGGAGATGTAGACTTACAGATCAAACTGCACAAGTTATACCATATTTCACATGGTCCTGGAACTTTTATTAAGCATGCAATTTCTGATCTAAAAAATCTTTAAAATTGATGTCTTTTTTACCCTTTTCTCTTAATTTGAGGTGAATTTCCTCTAAACAATCATATGAATGATTGTTTAGAGGTTATTCAGGATATTCATTACAAATTAGAGAAGAAGTCTCAAAAAGTTCCTAAAATTTAGGTGCATAATGTAAGTTTTAGTAAAAAATGTAGGTGTACGTGCTACTATTAGGGAGGGTGTTATTATTAGAGGAAATACGGTATAACTCGAATACGCTATTGTGACTTGTGATTACAGCACATTTGTATGCAATCGACGAGTCAGAATAGCAAATTCTACTTATATGCGTAGGCTGCGTTGTTATTATATCTGCCTGCTAAAGCAGGAATATTCCAGGTTTAGCATGAGAGGAATAACATTCTTTCTTTCAAATTTCCTAAGGAAGCAACAAAGTTCCTATCTAAACATAATGTAGTCTCATTATTACAGTAAGTGTATAAAATAGTTCGCCAAAATTAATCCTTCGGGATATTGGGAAGTTATGGAGTATGAATTTGTTCCTTTCCAGCCTCCTTAAACTAATGACAAAATTATACCACTAAATGTTGCCATGGAGACAAAATATTTACTGGGAAATTTGAAAATTCTTACAATTCTCAAATTGTCTGGGTGACATTAAATTATGCCTTTTTAACCCATAAAAATTTGGGTGACAATTTCAAGGACTATAAGATTCTAAACATTTATTGTTAGTTTCTTATGTTGCATTCGCCCCAAAACCTAAAATTTTCTGGGTTGTCAACACAACAGTAAAATTTTTTTATCAAATACTTGACTGTCAAAAATTTTCTGTAATATTATGATAATGCTTTAACAATACATTATTATATTATTATTATAATTTTACAAAAGTTATTGCCAATTTGCTACAGTCTTTAACATTGTGTTTGAATTAACCATGGGCGTAACTAGGATTTTAGAATTCATACGCGCAAAACTGTCTATCACTCGAGATTATCATCATAGATGTAAGGGGAAAATTAATCAAACTGTCGTCAATCCAATTCTTGTAGTGAGACCAGGGGTTGACACTAACTCCTGAGATTAAGGGGTCAATTGGACTCCAAACACATGAAATCAAGGAGTCTACACTCAAAGTAAGGAGTCCAAATTTTCATAATAGGAGAACATTGTAGAAAAGAAGAAATTGCTTGTTAAAAGCAATTTCTCCTTTTCCACAATGTTCTACTAAAGAAGAGTTTTTTTCTCATAACAATACAGGATACATGCAAATGTTTTCTTCAACAAGCTTTGTAGTGAAATTATATACAGTTTTGGCAAATGTTAGAAAGGACACTGCTCTGTGCATTTGTATTTCAAAATACCCTTCGAGTCCACTGGACTCCTTACTTGCAAATGGAAGGAGTCCAACTAGTAAACAAGGAGTCTCGGACTCCTGGACTCCCCCCTATTGTTGAACCCTGGAGACATAGAGGACAGAGCATTGGGTCCCCAGGAATATTTCTAATGATTTCAACATTGATGAATGGTCAATACATGGTAACTACAGCTTAAAAGAGCTGTAGTTACATTGTTATGAAACTCATCTAAGAAGCTATGATAATTCATCTATGATAAATAATAATTCATCAACAATATCTTTCGAGAGATTATTTATTTTGTATTACACATTGCGTAATGTGCGTAATAGTAGATACGCCCTTATGTACCATATGATGATTTGTTCTCTGAGTAAGAAATTTCTAGCTGCACAAATTGAAGGTGGAAGGAACTTGGTCTTGAGTTTACTTCAGAAAAATTATAACCCTCAATAAATGCACAATTTACTCAAAAATATATATAAATACTGTATTAGTCATTGAAATATGAATTCTAAACTGTACAAGTTATTTAATTTTTGTCTCATGAAATACAAATTTTCCTATTTTAATTGGCAGGAGATATAGACAAAGATTAGCCTGCACATAGTGTGCAGTCTGATCTGAGTCTATATCACCTGTTTTTCTTTCTGAACCAGGCAGTGTAAGTTAAAAAAAAATTTATTTCAAAAATAATACTTAATTTATAATTAGTCAATATAGTGCTCTCTGCACTTTTTGATTTGATTTCAATTTTGTGGAGATTTTATTCAGTCCAACCCTAATTTAACCCTTTGCTGTTTAATCCCTGCTTTTTATGTGCCTGTGATTATATGATTGAGAAAACATTGTGTAAAAAGGAGAAATTGCTTCTGACAAGCAATTTCTTCTTTTTCCACACTATTTTCAACCCTACTAAGTGGTTATTTTTCAAATTTAATCCACTTTAAATTTTCGTCTGCAAAACCTTTGAATTTGGACAGGTCCAAAATTTTGTAAAACAGGAAAAGTGTTAAGAAAAATGTATTTTCAGAAATAATACTTAATTCACAATTAGTCAATATAGTTCTTTCAGTACCTTTTTTTGTGAAGATTTTTATTGTGAGTCTGAAGCTGATTTTAGGTGGAAGTGGTCCTCTTTTGGGAGAGTCTGCCTGACAAAACTTCAGGAAGTCTGTATATGACAGGTGAAAGTGAACATAATGTTAAATCATTTCCTGTTTGATTGTCATGGGTCTGAATGACCATTGTATTACGGAAAAGTTAGGAAATTGAATTGGGATAACATGTAATAAGCTTTGGTAGATCTTAGACGGTCATTTTGTTGTGTAATACAGAGGTACAGATAAGAGGGGGTAAAGCCTGTCTAAAATTGTTATTTCTCAATGAAACCTTATGTTGTGGGAACTCATTTGAATCGTCTTGGCGAGACGATTCTAATGAGTTCCCACAACATAGGATTTGTACAAGTGGAGTTAAAATATTATTTCATCTTATTTGAAATTCAAAATACGCCCTCTATCTGTAACTCTGGTAATAATCTTTTTATATGCCGTGCCATGGATAAGGTGGATGTATATTGGTATTCTCTTGTCCATCCTTCATCCCACCTACCCACACCCCAATAATCTGATGTCAGTATATACATCTGTAAGCTGCCGTCATAAGCGCAGATAGTAGCTTGTCAGACTGTCAATCTAGAGGTCCTGAGTTTGATCCCCTATGGCGCCACTCATTCTTTCTGACTATTTGTCTCTCACCAATGGGTTGATAATCCTAGACCTATGTGAGATAGTAGCTGGAGGCTAGGAAAGGATGTGGTGGTTGTATTGGTGAGAGAAATACCAGGAATCCATTGTTAGGTGCTCCAGCCACTGCAATGTAATTGAAAAAATGTTGAAAGTGGCGCTAAACCCAATTCAATCAATCAATATACATCTGATCATTTAAGTCTGCATCTTGTGTGAAAAATACTTCTCTACCCTATAATGGACATATTTCAATGAAATTTGCAATGACCTGAATAGTGCATTATAAATATATGGGGTTTGGTGATGCTTTGCACTGATGAATTCAGTATATTGTGACCCAGGCTGTCACTCTTGTTTAACCCTTTCCTGTTTAATCCCTGCTCTTTACATGCCTTTGATTTTATGATTGAGAAAACATTGTGAAAAAAGAAGAAATTGCTTCTGACAAGCAATTTCTTCTTTTTCCACACTATTTTCTACCCTACAGAATGATTATTTTTCAAATTAAATCCACTTTAAATTTTCATCTGCAAAACCTTTGAATTTGGACAGGTCCAAAATTTGGTAAAACAGGAACAAGTTAAGATAAGGAGTGGAACATTCTTGCAGAGGACCATGATGATCATAACAACTATGTGAAAAACATAGCTACATATAGAGCCTTGGTTTTAATTTGGATTTAAAATCAATTCATTTCAATTAACTATACTTGAGAGTCTTATATTGCTGGTAATCACTGGAAATTTTTCACTGAGACAATACAAATGTGTACCCCAACATAGGGTTTCAATGAGGTTTTTTGTTTAGACTGGCATTACCCCCCTCTACTTCTGGAAAAAGGTTGATGAATGCTAAAATTAGCTCTGGGCCCGAGCTTATAAAACTTTTCTCAGGCTCAACTGAGAATATTCTCAAATTTTAGATTTAAATAAATGTAAAAAAATAATTGATAATATTAAAAAGTTGTTATTTATGACAAATTATTGATATTATCTTTTATGTTTATGCATTAAAATAAGTATTTAAACAGAATTAAGGCTTAAATCTGAAATTGAAATTTGAGATAAATCGAGAGAGTTGAATCAAGAATGAGAAAAGTTTTATAACGTTGGGCCGAGGTATGATTTTATTTCTGGAAAAAGGTTGATGAATTCTAAAATTAGATAAGGTATGAAAAAATTTGGTACATTTAGTATTGCTAGTGTTAAGCTTTAAGAGTTTAACCTTCATGACAAACCTGCAGTGAATGAAAAATGCAAGTGAAATTATGCAAAGCAAGTGACAGTTGTAATAATGCTATAATGGTTAAAAAATCTGAAATCGATAATATTGTGATGAAACTGTGCAAATATGCAGGCATGAATCGGCTGTTGTTGATCATTAATTCTCGATGGTTTTGTTTAAACAAGAAGATTTTGTCTGATTTTGGTCAATAAGGGAGCATAAGATGTTAGCAAACTTTAAGCAGGGCAAGGGCTAGTGTTTGAAATCATGGAGTCATCGACTCCTAAACCATGATATTATGGGGGGTCAAAACTCATTCTTAAGGGGTCGAAACGACAGTAAAGGCAAATTGTGTGTAGAATTTTACAGGCTTATGTGAGAATCGACCATTTCTGGTAAAAATGTAAGGGGAATAATTAATCAGTAGACATAATTGAAAATTTGAGTGATGAAACCTAGTTTTAAACCTTAGAATTTTCTCTCAAGGGTCAAAATTGGATATTTTCAATTTTTTTAGGGTCAAAATCTTGGTTTAAGGGCTCTGCTATCAGTGAATTTTGAAAAAAAAATTCTGTGCATATATTTGCTTGATACTTCACACCAGCCTTCATTTTCCCAAGAGCAATCAATGCTATCAAGGGAGATAACTCATAATGCATTATCTGTAGAAATTTTGCCCCTTATTAGAAGAACAGATAACCAGACAATTATTAGAAGACCAGACAATTCCAATGAGTAGCCACATCATAGGACTTCTGCAAGAATGGTTGAAATAATCTTATTTGAAATCCAAATACCCCCTTTATCTAGCTATGTGTAAGTGAATTTTGAAAAAAAAAATTCCATGCAGATATTTACTTTAAACTTCACTCCACCCTGCATTTTCCCAAGAGCAATCAATCCTATTAAGGGAGATAACTCATAATACATTTTCTGTAGAAATTGCAGGGCTTGAAAATTCTTGATTTCTACTTGTCCTACTACATAGAAAAATATAGTGGTACATTAATTTCAGAAGTGAAATTTTGCAAAATCCACTTGTCCTGCTAATATAAACAAAGAAGGAAAAAAGTCATGCAGGACGAGAGGACGAGGAGAAATTTCAAGCCCTGAATAAAATCCCTTATCAACTTTGTATTTTGAACAATCGAGCATCTGCAGCCATTAGATAGAGGATAATCGTTTGTTTCAGTGAAAGATCAATTCATATTTTATTGAGTGAACAACAAGAACTTTCTTTTCTTTGTTTTTTAACGAGTGAAGGAGCCATGAGTGAAATATAGCTTTTGTTGTTCACGAAATGAAATATCAATTGATCTTACTCGAAAAATAAACAGTTATTCTATATCTTTAATGCAAAAATAAGATAAATAGAGAAAAATTTAAGACAATTTTTCTGCAAGTGCGGCATTTCACATGTGATTTCATGATGACATCACATTTTGGGCTCAGCCTAAATGACGTCAGATATGGTGAAATTAAGGAAAGCAGGATATGAGTTTTGGATAATGACACTGGTTAGGCAGTGGGTTTATCAAATTGATAATCTACCGTTATTTCTCCATTAACCACAAAAAAGCATCAAAGAATAAGGCTTTCCTTTGCAATTCTCTGGTTAGATCCACTAGCTGTCAAGTTCAATGAATTTCCACTAATCAAGTTGCTCTTTTTATACTTTGGTTGAAGGTTTAATCTACAATATGACAAACATGATTCATTTCTCATTTTAACCCATTCCTGTTTAATCCCTGCTTTTTACGTGCCTGTTATTTCATAATTGAGAAAACATTGTGAAAAAAGAAGAAATTGCTTCTGACAAGCAATTTCTTCTTTTCCACACTATTTTCTACCCTACTGAATGGTTATTTTTCAAATTAAATCCACTTTAAATTTTCGTCTGCAAAACCTTTGAATTTGGACAGGTCCAAAATTTTTGTAAAACAGGAAAGGGTTAATTCTCTTCAAATTTTCATCTAGGGCAACTTTAGTTTGACCCAAGTCAAAATTTTAGTGCCAGCCATGGTTATTTGGAGAGCCAAGCATTTCCAATATTCAGTCATTTATGGTCTAGTTAACCAATTTACAACATCTGGTTAGGTCTATTCAAAGATGGAACAAGGTTGATTTAATTTTCTTATTTTGGCTTTTCTGAGAATCCTGCTAGAAAGGTCAATAGGTGTAATTAGCCAAGAACTTGTAAGGTCATGCTAGAAAAGAACAAGTTTCAAGAAAACACTTAACACTCTCAATTAGTTTAAGGATTCAATCGTCCAAACATATCTTGAAGGGTAAGCGCAAAACGTTTGCAAGTGCCTATATGTGTATAGCCACTTACAATAATACTGTGCTGACTGCTCAGATTTTGTGAGTGGAAATAGGTACATTAACGACTTATCTTTTTCTGAAAAGAGTAATTTCAAGCAACTGATTAATTTACCTGAATTATTTTAAATTATATGTGACACTTTTGAAGTATATAAAAGTGTGTGTTAACACTTTTGGTGGTGAATCAAAACCTTGACAAAATTGTATTCAAATCAAAATGGTGAAAGCCTTGGATGCCCCAATTGTGAGTCATGCAGTTTTCATTTTGATTCTGGTTTGAAAAAGAAAAATAGGTGTTAAAGACTAAGATCAGGCTGCATATAATTGTGCAATCTGATCTTAAATTGACTTAGTAACCATTAGAAAAGGAATTTTTTGGGTTCAGTATTAAGGGTTCGAATTGAAAATATGTTAAAAGCTGTACATATGTACGTAAGGGCAAGAACATTGTCTGAAGTTTTGATATATATTTTAATGGTGTAGGAAATAACAATCAAAGTGCTGTCAGCACTGTAAATCGGACATCATTGAGAGGCTTGGATAGTGCAATAGTTCGCCAATCAAAAGGGCTCAAATTTGGACAATATAAGTTGGTAAAATATTTGCCCAATTTTTGAGGTTTTGTCTTAACACTCCATCTTTTCGAGGACATCGCCAGCTCATCTAACCTCATGGGTCCGATTTTGAAAGTTTGCTGATTAGATAGCCCTCTGCTAGTCTAAATTATTTCTTAGCATATTTTTTTATGTTGTTTTAATGAGCACGCGCCAAGCTAAAAGCTTGTCTGTTAATATTATTCCTCTCTCTATGGAGTTTAAAAGCCTGTTTAGCAACAAAACATTTTTCATTAAACTATTTACAATTTTGATTACCAACATGTTTGTAGCAGCGGCAATAGCGCAGTTGGTAGCGCGTCGGACTTGAAATCCAGGGGTCTTTATTCGCACGGGTTCGATCCCCGGCCGCGGCACTTATCCTTTCCGACTATTTGTCTTCCACCAATGGGTAGATAATCGTAAACCTATGTGGAATAGCAACTGGAGGCTAGGAAAGGGATGTGGTGGTAGTACTGGTGTGAGAAATACCAGGACTCCATCGTTAGGTGCTCCAGTCGTCGCGATATAACTGAGAGATTGTTGAAAGCGACGTAAAACCCCAATTCAAATCAAACCAACATATTGTATTTCAAGCATTGGGTTTTCCCAAATACTATAAATGCATTTTTCCTCAAGAAACCCGTGAAATCGCCAACTATGCTATTTATATTTTTGGTTTCTGACCGATCGATTGAATCTAGCAGCACTCTATGATTATTCATGAGTTGTTCTAAAAAAATAGATCGCTCTTACTGCTATCCTATATCAGTTTATCGTATGTTTTTGTCGGTTTATTTGTTATTGAATAATTTTTCTTCATACTCAAATTTGAATTTATTGAAAATAGGATTGGAGGGTGATCAGAGTGCTCATTGAAATCAAATACTTCAAAATTACAAAATTATTTCTATTTGTTAACACATAGTCAACAGTACTCATTCCACCAGTAAACTTCCCACGCTCCCTGTCCGAGTGCAGACGACCATTGACCAATGACAAACAACTTAATTGACACATTTCGAGCAGACGATGTCCATTTGCATCTACCACGTGGTCTGAATTTACGCGTGGGTTTTGACCGAGTGATAATCATAACAGAATTTGATTGGTTGTCAGCCCTACAACTGGTAATTGACGGTTCGAGAAAAAAATCAGAGCAGTAATATTGTAAGTGCTACAAATTTATTATACAGTTAACCCATTGTACGTTTCAGCTCCTTTACTCAACAGAAATTCTTGTTATAAACACTGAAAAGACTAACTGGTAATTACTAAAAGCGAAAATTACATCAAATTTTGTATTAGCCTCTTCTCTATTTGTCGAAAAGTAAATAAGATAAAAACAAAGTGTGTAGATTGTGACTGAAAAGGCCGTTTCTTCGGTGTTTGAAAACACATAATTTGGTTTGAACACATTGCTCAGAAGATAATGGTAAAAATGTAGTGGGTCAAACAGACTGGATTTCTGGAAAACGGTATATATAAATGCGAACTGCTTCGCAGTCCGATTTAAAAACAAAAGCTGTAAAGAATGAAATAGCATAAACATTTTCTGCTTACAAACTTTTGTCTAGAAACAATCCTGTTATTGAATAACATTTTTCATGGTAAAACAGTAGGTACCATATTTCCTAAAAGACATTGTATTTCAGTTACTTTCCCTACACCATTTTCTAAGAAATCTTCATTTCATAAGGTTGCAATTACCTAAATTCAAAAAAAAAAAAAAAAAACCTGTGAATCCTTTTCTAAATTAAGGTTAATTTCCTCAAAACAATCATTACAATGTATAGGTTATGCTATAACTTTGTTGAATATTTTGGTAAAAAAAAGAAAACACTGGTGGTATAGACTAGGGTCAGACTACAGATTTGTGCAGATTGATCTTTGGCTTTACCTTCTAGACTAAAGCAGAAACATTCCAACATAGTCAACATGACACAAGGGTTATGAGAAAAAGCTATAGTTGTGTGACATCATGACTCTTAATTGGACAATTAACCTAACATGGGCCATCATAACTTATTCATTAGGTCTGTCTCTAATTCTGTCTGCTTGAGTTACAGCTTATTGAGGCAGTTTGAAATGTCTTCTGATCGATTTTGCTCAAGCGACCATGTCTATTAAGCGAACGATTTCATTCAGTGACCACTATTAAAAGTTCATTCAAAGAAGCAAAAAAGTGGGCGTTTTGTAACGAACAGCTGTTTATTATAAAGTCTTATGCTGTTAAAACCTATTAGATTCTCACTGAGACGATTCCAATGAGTTTGAACATCATAGAATTCAGTTAGCCTTACTTGACAAACTTTATATGCTATCAAAAATGCCTGTTTCATTTGTCGTGTGGTAGTGTGTCGGACTGTCAATCTAGAGGTCCCGGTTTCAATCCCCGATGGCGGTACTCATCCTGTCTGACTATTTGTCTACCACCAATGGGTTGATAATCATAAACCTATGTGGGATAGCAGCTGGAGGATAGGAAAGGATGTGGTGGTAGTACTGGTGTGAGAAACACCAGTAATCCATTGTTAGGTGCTCCAGCCGCCGCAATATGACTGAAATAATGTTTAAAGTGGCGTAAAACCTCATGCAAACAAACAAACTGAATAGTCTTCGGGTATTTCAGTATGCACAGCAGCATTAACATGTTGATTGTTCCCCCATGTGAACAAGTTCAGGAACTCAGGTTCTTGAACATTCTATAACATTAGATGGCAGCTTAAGAAATCCTAGTTGTAGACCTGGTTTAAAGGTTTGAAAGTTTTAACTTCTAGAACAAGTAATTCGGAACCAGTTTTTGAACCTAGTTCTTGAGCTCCTTTTCAAGATTCATGAACTGACTTCTACCATTGTTACAGCTTTTGAAGCCTAGAAAATTTAGTGGGGTCTTAGATTTGCACCTTGGTAAAATTGTTCCAAATATCATGCACAGGCTCAATTTATAGCTTTGTTCTGATCCCTTGAGTTGTATTGGAAATTGTTGAAAAGTAGTGAAGAAAAAAAATCTGGAGGTTGAATTTTAAAAGAAAGTGAAAAAAATATCAGTGGAACTGTTTAATTAATCAAGAATTAATAAGAGAATTTTATTTTTTAGTAGAACATGTTGAAAGGTGGCTGTTTTTTTACAATGACATGTAATAAACACGATGTTCGACTGTCTCTGAGACATAAATGGACAATAAACAAATACAACACAAGAAAAAAGGTGCTTTAAAGAATCTCATAAAAAATGTGGCAGACAGGAATTGTTTACTTTGCAGACAAAGCGGTGTAAAAACAAATGGTTTGTGCTGTTGAAAATGAAAATATATCAAACAAAACCATCCTTAGAAATAAACATGGATATTACCAACATTTTGAACATGACCTAAAAAATCTTATTTCGTTAAACAAAACTTTATCCAGCAATAATAAACTTCATAGTGATGTGACTTGGAACTTTTTAGAATGTTGCCATAGATTTAAACGAAGCAATAACATGGCTTTTCAAACATCAAAAGTGAAATCGGATTTAAAAAATCTGACCCCTGCTCCAGATCGGCCTCGAATTTTTATGTCGAGTAAGACCAGCAAAGTTGTCGTTGTGTTTCCAAACGGCGAAGTCGTAGAAGGTGAGTCAAGTTTTATTCACATTTCTTGGGGCCAGATATTATAAATTTTTCATATGACTTCACATCAAAAGATTGGGGGCATTTCGTTTTATCATTGTTCATCCGTCCATCTGTCTGTCCATTAGGTTGTCCATCTGTCAGTCTGTCTGCACAACTTAACAAAAAAAAACAAAAAACATTGCCAACTACTTCAAGGCTTTTCAAGATACAAACAATGCTCATATATAATATGATGATATATCTCCATGATCTGCATCTACAGATACAAAGGTCAAGGTTTTGTTACAAGATCAATGTCATCTGTAAAGGTCAAAGTATTAAATACTTGCCATTTTGGGGTCATTCCTATTTCACAAACACATCTTGGTTCATTCTCAACTACAAATTTTCTCAAACTTGGAATTTCGTTAAATGTATGAACATAGAAGATAATATCAATAAGTTGTTATTTTTAACAACTGATTAAAATGATCTTTTATATCCATACATTTATTGTACTATTACAACAGACTTAAAGCTTTAACCTTAAGTTAATAATTGAGAAAATTCTCAGTTGAGTATGAGAAAAGTTTTATACTCTCTGGCCCTGATGGTCACAACATTAGAGGGGATTATGCAGTGGAATCCTGTTAATCCTTGTCATGGGTTAAAAAAAACCCAGGATATTCCAGCATTGCCAAGAGGTATAGATTAAGATTAGTCTGCACATTTGTGCAGTCTGATCTTAGTCCATACCACCTAATTTGGCTTTATAAACCAAAAGAGTTTAAATATCATATTTTCAAAATGAATACGGACTTAGTGCATCTAGTGCTCTTGGCACTTTGAATTTAATGTAATTTTACAAAGATTTTTATTCAGCATGACAAGGATTAATAACTGTTGATTGTCTACAGTTTTGTGGCTATTAACCTGAAGTTGGTTTGGCTTAAACCTATTCATTTAACATCGATTGGTAAACAAGTTCATACAATTTAGGGCTCGATCCCCGGCCGCGACACTTATCCTTTCCAACATTTGTCTTCCACCAATGGGTAGATAATCGTAAACCTATGTGGAATAGCAACTGGAGGCTAGGAAAGGGATGTGGTGGTAGTACTGGTGTGAGAAATACCAGGAATCCATCGTTAGGTCGCGATATGACTGAGAGATTGTTGAAAGCGACGTAAAACCCCAATTCAAATCAAATCTTACAATTAATATTAATCTCTCTTGATCCTGCTTCCTGGAAAATTTACCAGTACTTGCCACGAATGTGTGGGCCAATGAAATAACCAAGATCGATAGTAGCTCCCAGGAATCAAACTCAGGACCTTTGGATCAAGAGGCTTATACTCTGCCTCTAGACTGGGTTCGATACCCAACTCTCACCAATGGGTTGATAATCATCAACCTTTATGAGATAGCAGCTAGAGGCTAGGAAAGGATTTGGTGGTTGTACTGGTGAGAGAAATGCCAGGAATCCATTGTTAGGTGCTCTAGCCGTTGCGATATAACCGGAATAATGTTGTTAGCAGCATGAAACCCTATTCAAACAAACAAACAAACTCTATCTCTAGACCATGGACACCAGAAGTTGGTATTTTCTGCTTAATCCTTTTGTGTAACACAAGGTTAATTGCAATTGAGAAATGAGTTACCAATATTTGGGATGTAATTAAGAAGAGTCCATTGTATTATTAAGATAAATATTTCTGGAAGAAAAACATGTCTGTTGAAAGTACTTATTTGAATCATTTCGAAAAGACAATTCAAATGAGGAACCACAAGATAAATGATTTCTCAGCACAAAACAGTTTTCACTGCATAAATGTTTATAAGCAGTTATTCAGGGTTATTATTCAATTGGCAGGGCATGGCCTAGCCGTAAAGTAATTAGGCTAGTTTACTTTTAAATAGTTTGGGTTCTTTCAAAAAGTTAGCCAATAATTGTTGTGAATGTGTGTAATTAACTTTTAAAACAAAAAGGATTTGCTTATTGAAAATGAACACAAGTTAACAGATTTATAATTATCAGTTCAGGTGAGCACCTTTTGGCCTATGTACCGCTCCACGTGATATCTGTTTTAAGTAATTAACTTCTAAATCAATAGTATTTCACATCCCTTTGCTTTGTATTAAAGAAATGGATCTAAAATCAAACTGATGAAGAGAAATACAGAAAAGCTTTGTCTGATAGTGTATCAATGAGATGTAGGCCAAAATCATTAAAGAAGAACTTAATTGGTCCTGTGTATCCAAGCTTTCCTTACAATAACAGTAATTACATGCCTATTTGAGCTCAAACTTTCACAGAAATAAATTTCCTAAGTAAACAGTTTAATATTTCTTAATTTAGTCACAAAACAGATACTGTCTTATTGTCTGTCAATGTGAAGAAGGTTCTTGAGACAATGTGAATTCCCAACAATGGAATGAATTTTGAGATAATGTTCGAAAAGATTAAGGTCATTATCGGAAATATATAGATTGTTGCTTATTATCTGTTTTTATGTAAGAGGTTTTAATAAATCATTTTACATTTTATTCTGTAATAATTGGTGCAATATGATAACATTTACTTAAGTTCCTCTCTCTTTTTTTACCCCAAAAAGCAAATGGACCTATGGGTTTGCCTACAGCACCTAGACAAGGTAACCTACCTATCTGTGTTGACACCTTTTAGTTCTTTAGGTTGTTTTTGCACCAACTTAGATGATTTTCTAGATTTATTTTACCCTTTTTAGAATTATCATGTTCTTTTTAACTGATCTCTAGTCTCAGTTGGATGTTTTTTCCACCTTGTAGATCTTTTAAGGTTGTTTTGCACTAACTTAGACAGCTACAGATTTCTTTTACCCATTTTAGAAATGAACTTTACATACTGGTATAACTGAAATCTAATCTCAGCTAGTTGATAATTTGCTCTGCTGTTTTCAGAGAAAAACCAAGGTATCATCATCACCTTGATGTTGTTTGTGTAGGTGATGGCCTGACAGACTTAAACCTCAGTCATAATATCTCTGTTGTTGTTGAAGATATCTTCATGAAATTCAATGGCCTGTGTGTTCACCATCACAAGAGCTATCCGGAATATCAAGAGGGATAACTGTGGTAGCAATTTTGTAAGAGCTGTGCTCCTTTTACAACTTACATTTTTTGCATTATTCAGCACCTGCAGCAGAGCTAAGGCACCCGTAGGGAGTGCTCTTGTTTTATGTTATGTTATGTTATTCCCATGATATTCTTATTAAGGTAGTGGACCTGTAAGTTCCGCAACATTTTGGAGCTTATAATCTTTCACAATGTTGATTGAGGTTTCTTGATGAGAATCATTAGGAAACCTTGGTTAACACTGCTAAAGTTCATGATGTATGAAATATTGCAGAACTATTACAGGTCCACTACCTTAAGTTAGGCAGCGCAGAACTATGGTTAGTGCATGTATAGTATATAATTAGTATAGATCGATGAATTTAATTGAGGGGTAGGGTCAATTTTGTCAATACCTGATGACTTCGAAAGGTTTTTAACTCAAATGTTTTTATCAAGTTTTCAAGCAAACTTTTCAGCAGTTAGCTGCCCCATGGTCAGAAAAGATAGGGGACATTTTATAAAATTCACAAATCACACTAAAGTAATCTAACTACCAGGGCTATGGAACATTAAGGGACGGTGTCCGAATGGTTTAAAAATAAATGGGGACATCTATACTTATGCCCCCTTAAACTATGTTTGGGGTATATTAATATAAGGAATTAGCTTGTCAGTGGTCTGTCCGTCTGTCTGTAGCTTTTTCATGTCCGCTCAATTTCTCGGCAACTAAATGGTGGATTTCGTTCAAACCTCACAGATGTGATCAGTATGAAGCTGAAATGTGCAAGTGAAATTTTTGGTTAGGATCGAATGACTTTTGATAGGGTTATTACCGTTTGATGGAAAATGGCTATTCATTTTTTACAAGCTTTTGTAGGGGGAGGAGGGGGATGTATTAGTCTGTTTTGCAACAGTCTTGTTGTTTGTTTTTTCAGGAACATTTAAAAAAAAAAAAGCCTTACCATTTCACTGTCTTGCAGTAATCCTCCTAACTTCTTTTTTTAAATAATATTATGATAATTATGGACCTGCTGAGATTTTATCATTTCAGTTATCTATATAATTGCTGAACACAGGCATAACTGCCATTATGCATTAATTTTACCCAAGTGGGTAAAAGAAATGGACTTTCTTTCAAAAAATATGGTTGATGAATGATCATAACATCAAATCTTCAGCTTATTAAAGCTGTTATGTTACAATGTTTTGATAATTCACCAACACTCAAATCATGAAAGATAGGGTTTGGCAGATAACATATATCAAATTGATCATTAACGCTCCATCATTCAAAATGATCAAAATTTAATTAAAATCAATCAAATTATTCTATGATTTTATTGCCTTGCATGGATTTCAATATGTCTGATCATTCCATGAAGGCACACAAATAGAAAATTACATATATTTTATTAAATGGAGGTGAAAATTGTAGATAATTTTGTTTAATTCTTGAACAAAATTAGAGATATTTGTTTACCTCCCTTGAATTTCACTTAAAACTCGCTTCACACACTCATTCAATTTCATTCCAAAATCAATCAAAAATCATCCATCTTGTAAATTTCACAATGTTGTTAACTGTAAGAGCAGACTGTAAGCCTACACAGTACACTTGATGCTTAATTATTTTGGTAGAAACTTGAGCTTGACTAGTTAAATGTCCCAGAATTTGTCAATTTTTATGCCCCCGTATTGAGAGATCGGGGGCATATTGTTTTACTCATGTCCATCTGTCTGTCCGTCTGTCTGTCCGTCCGTCTGTCCAAAAACTTAACCAAACTTAACCTTTGCCTTTTCTCCAAAAGAATTTGACATACAAAGCTGTACACCAAAGTCAAGGTAATGTGACAAGGTCAAGGTCATGTGACAAGGTCAAGGTCATCTGTCAAGGTCAAACTTTAAAAAAAAATGCTGTTACGGGGGCATTCGTGTTTCACAAACACATCTTGTTTTTAGTTTAATTTTGATTAAGCACTAGAATCAATCCTTGTCATGCTGATTCGGGAATATTCCTACTTTGACAGGAATTATGGACAAAGATCAGACTGCATATTTGTGCAGTCTGATCTTAGTCAATACCACCTGATTTTCCTTTCCAAATCAGAAAAGTTTCAAAATTGTATCTTTTAAATCAAATACTGACTCACAACTAGAAAAAAAAAAGAGCTTCAGCACTTTGAATTAAATATGAATTTACAAAGGTTTTTATTCAGCATGACAAGGGTTAGAATTTCTTTCAACCACATATGGAAGAAAATACAAATTTTCTACAAAGCAAACCAGAAGATATGTCTTTTGTATACGAGAATCTATTTTGTAACAATGCTGTATCATGAATAAAAACATATTGATTTCTCCGAGATTCTAAGAGATATCATTACACGATTTGTTGTTGGGCTTCCGGAGGATTATGGGAATTTTGTTGCGTATCATCAAATAAAAAATCCCACGACAAATCACACAATGTCAATGTGACGTCTGTTTCTCAGAAAAAAAAGACAACTTCGATAATTAAAAATTGACTTGAATTTGACCTTTTACACCATGATTTATCTTTCAATATCTTTTGGACAATTTAAAAAAATTAAGGTAGTGGTCCCATAATAGTTCCGCAACATTTTGTAACCCATAATGATCTTTCACAATATTAGCCCTTTGCTATTTTACAAAATTTTGGAACTGTCCAAATTCAAAGGTTTTGCAGACGAAAATTTAAAGTGGATTCAATTTGAAAAATAACCATATAGTAGGGTAGAAAATAGTGTGGAAAAAGAAGAAATTGCTTGTCAGAAGCAATTTCTTCTCTTTTCACAATGTTTTTTCAATCATAAAATCACAGGCACATAAAAAGCAGGGATTAAACAGCACAGGGTTAACCATGGTTTCCTAATGATATAATTGGTAAATCTCAGTTAACACTATTAAAATTCTTGACTTCCGGAACCTTGCCGAGCTATTACAGGTCCACTACCTTAGTAAGTACTTCAAAAGTCAGGATACCAAAAATTTACTGATACAATTGACTGTATTAAGAAATAAGTTAAATAGAATGAGATTGCCCTTATTTATGGTTTATCAACCATAAATATTCAAATAAAAAAAAATATAATGCTTGCATTGCATTTTGTATGGGCTTTAAATGATTTATAAGCTATTAAACTTTGTTTGGCTGAGCTAGAATTAGGCAAAAGACTGATATGAACCTTTGATATGTTCTACACTCAACTTTTTAAAGCAGATTAACCATCTATTGGTTCAGAATCATTAACAATAATAATTGAAAAGGATGTTGAATCTATATCCTGTATTGCCTTTACTAGATGTATAATATTTTCAATACCAATATTGTTTGGGTTTTGGTGAGACTGAAAATAGATCAATTTATCAAGTCAACTTTATTGCCAATGAAATTTAATATTGATAGGCAATATTGAAAATAGACCAGTATATTAAGTCAACTTTATTGCCAATAAATTTGAATATTGATAGGCAATTTTGAAAATAGATCAGAGTATTAAGTCAACTTTATTCAAATTGAATATTGGTAGGCAATTTTGAAAATAGATCAGTCTATTAAGTCAACTTTCTTGTCAATAAAATTGAATATAAATAGACTATAATGAAATAAGTCACATTTAATGGCACCATACATATATAATGACACTTATATTGATTTTTTGTTGGGAGATAATGAAAACTAGGCAATTTTTTGGGTCAATATTATTGTCATTAGTATTTAATATATATGAATTCTGATAACAGATATATTTTTTAGCTCACCTGAGGTGAGCTTTTGTGACCATTGAATGTCCGTCGTGCGTCGTTTGTCATCTGTCCTCCAGCATCTGGCGTCAACAAATATGGCCCAATCTTCATGAAACTTGGTCAGAATGTTGGCCAGGTCACAAGGATGAAATGGGAAGGATGCATCATGGGAAAAGGGGCCTGAATGACAATTTTCTTGTTTACATCCTAGAGGCCACAAATATGGTCCAATCTTCATGAAACTTGGTCAGAATGTTGGCAAGGTCACAAGGATTAACCCTATTGAAAATGGGAATGATCCATGCCAAATCACAGGAAAATGGGCCTTAATGACAATTTTCTTGTTTACATCCTAGAGACTACAAATATGGCCCAATCTTCATGAAACTTGGTCAGAATGTTGGCAAGGTCACAGGGATGAAGCCTGTTGAAAATAGGAAGGATCCATGCCATATCACAGGAAAAGGGGCCTTAATGACTATTTTCTTGTTTACATCCTAGAGACTACAAATATGGCCCAATCTTCATGAAACTTGATCAGAATGTTGGCCAAGTCACAAGGATTAGCCCCATTGAAAATGGGAAGGATGCATGCCATATCACAGGAAATGAGGCCTTAATGAATTTTCTTGTTTACATCCTAGAGACTACAAATATGGCCCAATCTTCATGAAACTTGATCAGAATGTTGGCCAAGTCACAAGGATTAACCGCATTGAAAATGGGAAGGATGCATGCCATATCACAGGAAATGGGGCCTTAATGACAATTTTCTTGTTTACATCCTAGAGACCACAAATATGGCCCAATCTTCATGAAACTTGATCAGAATGTTGGCCAGGTCATAGGGATGAAGCCTATTGAAAATAGGAAGGATCCATGCCACATCACAGGAAAAGAGACCTTTACGACAATTTTCTTGTTTAAGCTCTGGAGGCCACAATTATGGCCCAATCTTCATGAAACCTGGTCAGAATTTTGGTAAAGTCACAAAATGAACCCTTTTGAAAATGGAAAGGATCTATGCCATATTACAGGAAAAGGGGCCTTAATGATAATTTTCTTGTTATAACTCAAGAGGCCACAATTTTGGCCCAAACTTCTTGAAACTTACTTTGGTGTTGAAATTATCTCCTTTATGACGTTTGCCTATTTAAATGATTTGATGTCCCAGGGGTCAAAGAGACTCAGGTGAGCGATCTAGGACCATCATGGTCTTCTTATTTTATCAATGGTATAACTTGATTAATTCAATAAGGTCAGACTCAAGCATTAATACCAGAATTTTTATAAAAGGTACACTGTTATAGTTCCCCTTATAATAGTGCCCTCCCTAATAGTAACTTTTTTTTTGCATATAAAACCCTCTTTAAATGCCTAAATTTTACGAACTTTTTGAGACTTCTTTTCAAATTTGAGATGAATTTCAGTAGACTAAACAATCACTTATATTATTGTTTAGCAGAAATTCACCACAAGTTTAAGAGAAAAGGACCTAAAAGACATAAGTTAAAAGATTTTTTTCAAATGCATGCTAAATAAAAGCTCCATGAACATGTTATGTATAGCTCCTGAGAGCGTTTATTAGAAGAAATACAGTATGAAATGTTTGACCTTCAATATTTTGAGGGTGTCATTTTGAAGGGTTGAAGGCAAAATGCGTGGCTAATTTTTTCCCTGAAATTTCTGCCAGATTCATCCATATTTTTGACAAGAACTTATGAAGACATTGAATCTTTGTCACTCATTCAATTTCTTTCTCTTGTATCCATAGCAACAATTGTTAGAAAATGTAGATAGTTTTCTTTTATGGATATTTTTTCCTATTGAACTATAGTAGAATAGTCTCCCATTTCTAAACCATATTTTGTTCATGAATATTTTCCATTCTTCCTTAACCATTTCCCTTATATTTACAACATTTTTCTTTTGTTAACCCTTGTCATGCTGATTCCAGAATAATCCTGCTTTGGCAGGAGGTATACACAAAGATCATTTTGCACATGTGTGCAGTCTGATCTTATTATATACCACCTGAATAATGATTTTAAACAAGAAGAGTTTTCAACTCTCATTTTTAAAAGGAAAAAGTGACTCACAATTAGTGTTTTCAGTGCTTTTAGCGCTTTGATTTTGGTTCAATTTTTCCAAAGTTTTTATTAAGCATGACAAGGGTTAACATAGCTATGCCAGACAGAGACTAAGATGAGTCTACATATTAGACATGCAGTCGAATCTTAGTAGTAACAAAAAGAATCAACTTTTTAGCTCACCTGAGCACAAAGTGCTCAAGGGAGCTATTGTGATCGATCGTTGTCCAGCGTCCGTCTATCCGTCTGTCCATCAGTCCGTCTGTCCGTCACGGCGTCAACTTTTTCTTTAAACGACATCTCCTCCTAAACTTATTGGTCAAAATCAACCAAACTTGGCAGAAATATTCTTTGGGTGGTCCCTTATGAAAATTGCTCAAATGGAAAGGATCCGTGCCATATCACGGGAAAAGGGGCCTTAATGACAAATTTCTTGTTTTCACTCTAGAAGCCACAAATATGGTCCAATCTTCATGAAACTTGGTCAGAATGTTTGTTAGGTCATGAGGATGAAGTCTATTGAAAATGGGAAGGATCCGTGCCATTTCACAGAAAAAGGCGCCTTAATGACAATTTTGTCAACAATATCTTTAAACGACATCTCCTCCTAAACTTATGGGTCAAAATCAACCAAACTTGGCAGAAATATTCCTTGGGTGGTCCCTAATGAAAATTGCTCAAATGGAAAGGATCCGTGCCATATCATGGGAAAAGGGGCCTTAATGACAAATTTCTTGTTTTCACTCTAGAAGCCACAAATATGGTCCAATCTTCATGAAACTTGGTCAGAATGTTTGTTAGGTCATGAGGATGAAGTCTATTGAAAATGGGAAGGATCCGTGCCATTTCACAGAAAAAGGCGCCTTAATGACAATTTTGTCAACAATATCTTTAAACGACATCTCCTCCTAAACTTATGGGTCAAAATCAACCAAACTTGGCAGAAATATTCCTTGGGTGGTCCCTAGTGAAAATTGCTCAAATGGAAAGGATCCGTGCCATATCACGGGAAAAGGGGCCTTAATGACAAATTTCTTGTTTTCACTCTAGAAGCCACAAATATGGTCCAATCTTCATGAAACTTGGTCAGAATGTTTGTTAGGTCATGAGGATGAAGTCTATTGAAAATGGGAAGGATCTGTGCCATTTCACAGAAAAAGGCGCCTTAAAGACAATTTTGTCAACAATATCTTTAAACGACATCTCCTCCTAAACTTATGGGTCAAAATCAACCAAACTTGGCAGAAATATTCCTTGGGTGGTCCCTTATGAAAATTGCTCAAATGAAAAGGATCCGTGCCATATCACGGGAAAAGGGGCCTTTATGACGATTTTCTCGTAAGAGCTCCAAAGGCCACAAATATGGTCCAATCTTCATGAAATTTGATCAAAATGTTTGCCAGGTCACAAGAATGAAAATGGGAAGGTTCATGCCATATCATAGGAAATGGAGTCTTAATGATAATTTACTTGAAATATCAGGTGAGCGATTTAGGGCCCTCAGGGTCCTCTTGTTTTTTCTAGGTATTACCCCAAGTTGGGGGTACTCATGCTAATGAGTAACCTTAACATTCAGTTTTGTGGCAGTTACATCGAAATGATATACAGTGGAATCCCCTTAATTACAATTAGGATAAATGGAACTCACTTCTTAATTGCTACTGCATCATTGCAATTGAGGTCCTGAGTTGATTCCACACAGGGTCATTCATCCCACGGCAGTCCAACGGGAATTCTCAAGGCACCTGGACACTATAACAAGAAGAATCAACTCTTTCTTTGGGGTTAATACCCTAAGTTAGGGGTACTCATCCTAATGAGTAACCTTAACATGCAGTTCTGTGGCAGTTATATTGAAATAATATACTGTTAAAAATCACCTAAATTGCAATCCTGATAAATGCAATTCACTATTTAATTGCAACTGCTTTTTAGCGCAAGTCCCACAGGAATACACAAGGCACTGTACTATAACACAAAGAATAAACTCTTTTTAGCTCACCTGAGCACATCGTGCTCAAGGTGAGCTTAAGTGATCATTGAATGTCCGTCGTGCGTTGTGCGTCGTCTGTCCTCCGGCGTCAACAATCTTAGTGTTTACACTCTGGAGGCCACAAATATTACACAATCTTTATGAAACTTGGTCAGATTGTTGGCCAGGTCATTGGGATGAACCCTATTGAAAATGGGAAGGATCCATGCCATAACAAAGGAAAAGGGGCCTTTAAGACAATTTTCTTATTTAATCTCTAGAGGTCACAAATATTGTCCAATCTTCATGAAACTTGGTCAGATTGTTGGTCAGGTCACAAGAATGAACCCTATTGAAAATGGAAAGGATCCATGCCATATCAAGAGAAAAGGGGCCTTAATGCCAATTTTCTTGTTAACACTTTAGAGGCCACAAATATGGCTCAATCTTTATGAAACTTAATCAGAATGTTTGCCAGATCACCAGGAGGAACCCTTTTGATAATGGGAAGGATCTATGCCATATCAAGGGAAAAGGGGCTTTAATGCCGATTTTCTTTTTAACATTCTAGAGGCCACAAATATGGCTCAATCTTCATTAAACTTAATCAGAATATTTGCCAGGTCACCAGGAGAAACCCTTTTGATAATGGGAAGGATCCATGCCATATCAATGGAAAAGGGGCCTTTATGCCAATTTTCTTGTTTACACCCTGGAGGCCACAAATATGGCCCAATCTTCATAAAACTTGGTCAGAATGTTGGCCAGGTCACAAGAATGAACCCTATTGAAAATGGGAAGGATCCATGTCATGTCACAGTAAAAGGGACCATAATGACAATTTTCTAGTTCACACTCTAGGAGCCACAAATATGGCCCAATATCAAAGGAACTTGATTAGAATGTAGCCAGGTCTGAAGGATGAACCTTTTTGAAAATGGGAAGGATACATGCCATTTCATGGGAAAAGGGGCCTGACAATTTATGTTTACACTCTAGTCTCTAGAGGCCACAAATATGGTTCAATAATCATGAAACTTGGGCAGAATGTTGGCCAGGTTACATGAAACTGGTTTAGAAAAGCCTAGGAAGTTATGAAGGGATCATAGGAACAGGATAATGTCTTTCTTTGAATATTCTAATGGTCATTTAATGATCTCTAAAGCATTTGATTTTGCTAAGGGAGGACTCAAAGAGACAAAGGTGAGTAATATAGGACCATCATGGTCCTCTTGTTTTCTGGATAATACCAAAATTTGGGGGTACTCATTCTAATGAGTAACCATAACATTCACTTTTGTGTCCGTTACATTGAAATAATATACTGTTAAAATCCTCTTAACTGCAATCCTGATAAAGGCAACTCACTACTTAATTACAACTGCTTTATTGCAATTGAGGTCCTGAGTTGGACTCCGTATTGCAGCATTCAACCCACTAAAGTCCTACTGGAATACACACGGCATGGTACTGTAACACGAAGAATCAACTCTTTTTTTTTGGGGGGGGGGGGGGGTAAAAACCCAAAGTTAGGGGTACTCAATCCTATGAGTAACCATAACATTGACTTTTGTGGTAGTTACATATTTACATAGTTACATATGATATACTGTTAAAATCCACTGAAATGCAATCCTGATAAATGCAACTAACCACTTAATTGCAACTGCTTAATTGCAATTTAGGTCCTGAGTTCGATTCTGCACAGCGGCTTTTATCCTAGGAAAGTCCTACGGGAATACACATATGAAGGCACCATACTATTACAGGAAGAATCAACTCTTTTTGGGGGGTAATTATAAGAATATGAGCTAGTACTCATTCTTATGAGTAACTATAACATTCAGTTTTGTGGCAGTTACATTGAAATGATATACTGTTTGAATCCTCTGAAACACAATCCTGATAAATGCAACTCACAACTTAATTTCCTACATTTACTTCTTAATTGCTATTGATTCTGATTTCATTTTGAAAATGAACTTTTTTCATCATTCTAATTTTCTTGACCTTCGCTTTTTCGATATCCGTGATTTGTGATTCAGTGGTCAGCTAATTGTGTGTCCAGCCAAAGATGTGTTTTATGTAGCATATTATTGTAACCCGCAAATGAATAATCAACTCTGTCAGGATTCCAACCTAGGACCTCTATATCCCAAGGCGAGTGCTCTACCACGTTGCTATAAAAGCTAGCTTGTAACGGCAAGGCAGAACAAACACCCCTTATACTCAACCAGGCTACATACACCCCTTCAACAATAAAGATTCTTCCACAAATTTTCTAAATTCAACATCATCAACTACCCTTTTACATAACCACCACCTCTTGTGGGTTATTTACAGTTGGCGCCAAATGTAACCCTCAGTTAAACAGTCAACTCTGTCAGGATTCCAACCCTGGACCTCTCTGTCCCAAACAAAACAAGTGCTTGACCACATTGCTTTAAAAGCTAGCTTGTACGGCAAGGCAGTACAAGCACCCCATATGCTCAACTCGGCTACATACACCCCTTCGACAATTAAGATTCTTCAAAGAATTTCTCAATTCAACAACATCAACTACCCTATCAAATAACCACTACCTCTTGTGGGTTATTTACAGTGTGCGCCAAATGTAAGATGCAGAAAGATATTCAAATCCTTGGTGATTCAAACCCAGGACCTTTCTGTCCAAAAGCTAGTGCTCTACCATGTCGCTATTAAAGCTACCTTGTACGGCAAGGCAGTACAAACGCCCCTAATACTCAACCTACTCTTCTAAAGACAATTCCAATGAGATATTACAAGGCAGAATCTAACAATGATTTAACACACCAAGTACAATTTGTGATTTCGACTAACGATAAATTTGTTAGTAAGAAATTTAGTAAAACAGGCTCCGGGTCAACCCCTGTGTGCGCAAATATGTGACCCATAACTTCTATGATTATTTTTCAGTGCTTGATCAAGCTGTTGGATATTACTGAAATAAAGCTGAAAATATAATTAAAACCAACTTGTTAGATGACTATTTAAGATTGAAATGTAATTCACAATAATTTACAATGAGAAGATTGTGAGAGTAAGGGAGGTTAAACAGTAGATGAATGGTCAAGCATGAGTGATGTCCCTTAGTTTTGTAGGACAACTGAACTGATTCATAAGGCTAGGGAATAAATCAAGGATGAAGAAGGAATTTAAGATAAATATAGATTATCAAATTAGGATAAATATGTCAGCTAGAAGTACAAATATAACATAAATAGTAACAACATTTGGAATTTCCAACTCTGTATATAAAATCAATCTAATCCAATTACAGTTGCTATGGCAACCAAACTCATATGTCCCATTTCCCTGTTTTCTGTCAGAAAACCAGCTATTTCACACTATAAACTGTTTTATAGGGGAGTTCCAGCTTATCCTGTATATCAGATAAATGATCCGATTAACCCTTGTCATACAGATTAAAAACATTTGAAAAAAATGCATTAAAATCAAAGTGCTGAAGACACTGGAAGCTGTAATTTTTGAGTCTGTATGTGTATTTTTTAACCCTTTCCTGTTTTACAAAATTTTGGACCTATCCAAATTCAAAGGTTTTGCAGACGAAAACTTAAAGTGGATTTAATTTGAAAAATAACCATTCAGTAGGGAAGAAAATAAAGTGGAAAAAGAAGAAATTGCTTGTCAGAAGCAATTTCTTCTTTTTTCACAATGTTTTCTCAACATAAAATCACAGGCACCTAAAAAGCAGGGATTAAACAGAAAAGGGTTAAGGAAGTATGAATTTTAAACTTAACTGGTTAAAAAAATAATGAAAATCAAGTGGTATAGCCTAAGATCATTCTGCACATATGCGCAGGCTGACCTTTGCCATACCTCATTTGTCAGGAATATTCTCTTACTTTAGAAAAAAGACACATCAGTTATCAAGCAAACCCAAATTGTTGCTTACAGAACATGTCAAGGGCTCAGTGCAAGACTGTACTAGGTGTATATACAAAGTATAAACACTTAGTACAGTCTAGCCGTAAACCCTCAATGTGGGAATTTTCTCCATAAGACGATTCAAACAAGTATTCTGTGTAATTGTTCAACTGGCAGGGTGTGGCTTAGCAGTGATGTAATTTGGTCAGTTTACTTTTCAATATCTGGGTTATTTTAAAGTAAGTCCCTAATTATTGATAACTTGTGCAAATGACTGTACTCTGAAAACCAAAAGGATTTACCTGCTCAGAGAGAGTGAACACGTTTCAACCTTTGGTTAGCAAAGTCCCATAACTTCTGAAGTAAGGAGGATTCAGTAACCAACCTGTGATTTAAGGTCTCAAGTTTTTTATTAGCTCCACTGGCTGAAAGCCACTGGAGCTATTGTCATGGCTTTGTGTCCATCCGTCCGTCTGTGCGTCAGTGCATCTGGTCGTAAACTTTTTCTTTAAAAATCTTCTCCTCAGAAACTACTGGATGGATTTCAACCAAACTTCACAGAAATTATCCTTGGGTGACAGTCTTTCAAAGTTATTCAAGAAATTTTGATCCAATGAAAAACATGGATTTAATGGGCGTGGCTAATTTCCTAATATGATAAAAAGTGACTTTTCTCAGGTTCTAATTGATGGATACCAATTAAATTTTACATGAATGATCCTAAGGTGACCATTTATCAGTCTAACAAAAATTATTGTGATCAGATGAAAAATATGTACTTTATGGGCAGAGGTCATTTCTCTACATGTTATATATTGGAAACTTTGAAAATCATTTTCTCAGAATCTAACAGATAGATATCAACCAAATTTTACATGAATGATCCTTGGGTGACCCTTTATCAGTCTACAAAAAAAAATATTGTGATCAGTTAAAAAATATGTATTTTTTTGGGCGGAGGTCATTTCTCTACATGTTATATATTGGAAACTTTGAAAATCATTTTCTCAGAATCTAACTGATAGATATCAACCAAATTTTACATGAATGATCCTTGGGTGACCCTTTATCAGTCTACCAAAAATTTTTGTGATCAGATGAAAAATATGTATTCTATGAGCGGAGGTCATTTCTCTATATGTTATTTAGTTGAAACTTTGCAAATCATTTTCTCAGAATGTAACGAATGGATATCAATCAAACTTCATTAATATGATCCTTGGGTGATCCATTATCAGTCTACCAAAAATTATTGTGATTTGATGAAAATATGTCTTTTATGGGCGGAGGTCATTTCTCTATATGTTATAATAGTGGAAACTTTGAAAATCATTTCAACATCAGTAGAAGCCAAAATATCTAAAAATCTAGTCAAAACTTTTGATTTGGTATTACAAGAAATTCAAGCCTGTGGAGTGACACAAGCCATTCATGATTTTCTAGTGTTGAAGAAATTCAAGCCTGTGGAGTGACACAAGCCATTCATGATTTTCTAGTGTTGACTATTTATAGAAGTAAATTGTTGTAACTAGAACTTATTAAACTTAATCGTAAGTACGCCGACCCATTACTTAGGCTCCACTCTGCCAAAGCAATAATCATGGATTATACCAACATAGTATAGTTTGTATGAAGAAATGTGTGTCCCTTCAGAGGAAAAGGAAGCACCTAAAACTTCCATAAATTTGACATCTAAAAAAAAGGTAAGATCCTGCACAGACTGACTAGGGTCAAATTTTGATGCACTTTACTCATTTTCTAGTTTGAGAAAATCTGTTTCTTTCAAGAAATTTTGATCCTGGTCAGTCTGCCCAGATTGCACAGTCTGACCAGGGTTGACACTTTTTGTATGATGGGTCACATGTGATTAGTACTATTGATAATAAGAATAAATGATTTTATATTCCAAATATAGGATCAATTATATTATCAAAACAATTATATTGGCAATTTTATTGATTGTATTTTTAACTCATATTGAAGATTGCTTCATTATTATTGTAAATTGAATTGTCAATATAGTTTTGATTATGTAAGAATCACTCAAAAAAGAGAGAGAAAAAAACAACAACAACAATAGTTGAACATTTTTTGGCAGAGGTTAATCAGTGATAGGATTCCATAAATTGTCAATAATGTTGATAGTTTTTAAGCAATATTGAAGATTAATGCAATGATATTGCCAATTTCATTGTCGATAACTTTGATAATGTATTGTGGCAAAGGTGAATCAGGACAATTATAGGGTATCTTTGATCTTCTGCTAGAGAGAATACCTTGGGATCCCAATTACAATGGAGATTTTATATTAATGAAGAATTTAATTAATTTCACTTTCAATTTTATGTCTTCAATTAGTGATATTAATTAAACTGGATTCTCCTTGACATTTTAATTAATATCTGCTTGTCATAAATATCATCTTTTAGACTCTAGTCTTATATCTTAACACTTCTCATACTGATTAAAATGAGTCTGTACATGACATTTTCAACTATTTCAAATATGCCCCATTGAAGAAAATGGTCAGCCTGTGCATTTGCACAGACTGCCCAGAGTCTTCAATTTGCTTTTTGTAATCTAATAAGGTATCAAAGTGTCATAAGAAAGTCACACAATCTTGTTAATATATTATGTATCGTCTGGGATACTTAATGTTGGTCATTTACACACAGGCTCAAATTGTTGGAAATGTCACATACAGACTCAAATCTAGACACAAAAAAAATTAAATAAAATTGCCAAATCACTGGATATAGTAATTGTGCAGATATGTACAGTCTCATTCTAGCCTTTTATGGTTAATCACTGCTTAAAACTTCTACTAAATTAGGTAGTGGATGTGAAATAGGTGGGAAACATTTCCGAAATCATGAATTTTAGAAGTGTTAACCAAGGTTTCCTTAGATTTCATTAGGAAACCTGGGTTGACATTGTGAAGGATCATGCATTTTGAAATGTTGCAGAACTATTATAGGTCCACTACCTTAATTGATGTGGGAAAATTTGCTACGATGTCCCAAAATTTTGGCAATTTGATTAAATCAATATTTTATCCAATTGTTCTTAACCTCTTCTAGGTCAAATGCCTTTTACAACTATTAATTCTAGGTAATTCCAAGATGTCTCCTTATTGCATGACTGTGTGTCTCTGAATATTCAGTTTTTTAGCCTCAGCTTCATTTAGTCTATCAATATCATAAGTTTATTTGTGTGTCATTAGTATTTATCTTATAACTATACAAATATCTGTGTGTGATAACACCCCATTTGATATTTTTTATGATATCACATGGATATTTTGAGAACATAATGCGGTTATTTTTAGAAACTTACATTTCTTTTAGAAACGACAAGAACAAGGCAAAGAGAGGTTATAAGATAAATATGATACATACTTTGTGAACTGTATGAAAAAATATCTATCTTGATCAGTTGTTGGAATTGATAATTGTCTCAGCTGTGAGCCTTGATAATTATCAATTCCCCCAACCTCATTAGATTTTTTTTCATACAAAACACTAATTGCCTATTATATATGTCCCCCCTCCTTTCAGAGAAAAGTGGGTTTATTTTATGCCCCCCCCCCCTTTCAGGAAGATGGGGTACATAATTTGAGGGGTTAGCGCAACACTATAGTAAGTGCCTAAATATTTTTAGGCACTTACAATAGAATTTGCCCTTACCTATTGTATTGCTTTACACTTGTTTGTCAGTCTGTCCTTCAGAAGACCATTTTTAGCTCCACTGGCTGAAAGCCACTGGGGCTATTGTCATGGCGTTGTGTCCGTCGTGCGTCCGTCCGTCCGTGCGTCCGTGCGTGCGGTCGTAAACTTTTTCTTTAAAATTCTTCTCCTCAGAAACTACTTGATGGATTTCAACCAAACTTCACAGGAATGATCCTTGGGTGACCCTCTTTCAATGTTGTTCAAGAAATTTTGATCCAATGAAAAACATGGATTTAATGGGCGTGGCTAATTTCCAAATATGGTAAAAAGTGACTTTTCTCAGGTTCTAATCAATGGATACCAATTAAATTTTACATGAACGATCCTTGGGTGACCCTTGATCAGTCTACAAAAAATTATTGTGATCAGATGAAAAATATGTATTTTATGGGCGGAGGTCATTTCTCTATATGTTATATATTGGAAACTTTGAAAATCATTTTCTCAGAATCTAACTTATAGATATCAACCAAATTTTACATGAAAGGTCCTAGGGTGACCCTTTATCAGTGTACCAAAAATTATTGTGATCAGATGAAAAATATGTATTTTATGGACGGAGGTCATTTCTCTTTATGTTTTATAGTGGAAACTTTGAAATTCATTTTCTCAGAATCTAACTGATAGATATCAACCAAATTTTACATGAATGATTCTTGGGTGACCCTTTATCAGTCTACTAAAGATCATTGTGATTGGATGAAAAATATATATTTTATGGGCGGAGGTCATTTCTCTATATGTTTTATAGTGGAAACTTTGAAATTCATTTTCTCAGAATCTAATGGATAAATATCAACCAAATTTTACATGAATGATTCTTGGGTGATCCTTTATGAGTCTACCAAAAATTATTGTGATCGGATGAAAAATTTGTATTTTATGGATGGAGGTCATTTCTCTCTATGTTATGTAGTGGAAACTTTGAAAATCATTTTCTCAGAATGTAAGTGATGGATATCAATCAAACTTCATTAGTATGATCCTTGGATGATCTTTTATCATGCAGCCAAAAAATATTGTGATTTGATGAAAAATATGTCTTTTATGGGCGGAGGTCATTTTTCTATATATTGTAATAGTGGAAACTTTGAAAATCATTTCAACATCAGTAGAACCCAAAATATCTAAAAATCTAGTCAAAACTTAGATTTGCTATTACAAGAAATTCAAGCCTGTGGAGCGACACAAGCCATTCATGGCTTTCTAGTTATCAAGAGCATAATTATAACCTAAAAAAGTATGCAAGATAGAAACATAAAACTTCACAGGTTGATATATCTCGTTGAGGAGAAGTGCAGTGCACAAGAACGGTAATTCTGCTCATCATATTTTTTTAGCTATTACCCTTTGTTAATTGATAAAGAATATGCTAATGACCTTCTCTCATGGGGGCGTAAATGTTTTACAAATATCTCTTATTTTATTTTTCAGGTAAGTCGAAGTTTCCTCAGTTTCAAGACAAAAATACCAAGTCAAGGTAAATATGCCTAATTAAAAAAATAATCAAAAAATTAATATTAATCATCATATATAACATTGAAATTATACAATATTCTCTTCCTCCTATTGACTTTAGGTGGGGTAAAACTGGAACTACCATGTCTGTCTGCTGTCTGTCCATCAAATCATGTCTTAGCTCCTTTATCAAGCCTAAATTTGACTGCCTCGGTGGCCTAGTGGTAAATGCACTCGACCCGTGACCTGGAGGTCTGTGGTTCGAGCCCCACTGTCGCCGGGGTGTGTTTATGGGCAAAACACGTAATAGCCAGCCCCAGTTCACCCAGCTGTAAAAATGGGTAGCAGTGGGTTTAAACCACTGCCTTTCTCTCGGGGACGTGAAAACATCAGGATTGGGCGTTCGAGAGCGATTCTATAAGCTTAAGCTTTCGTCGCAATCGAACTAAAATAAATAAATTAGTATAAACTAAACTAAGCCTAAATTTTTTCAGATTTTTGTATAACAACATTGAAGTACCCACCAAATAAGGTTTGGGACAGTTATTGTTTTAATACTCAATACTAAAATCTTACTGTACTTCCTTTAATAATAGCACCCTCCCTAATACTAGCATCCCTACATTTTTAACTCAGAAAGCAAAATTTCAAGTGCCTAAATTTTAGGAACTTTTTGAGACTTGTTCTCTTATTTAAGATGAATCTTCTCTAAAAAAAATATTTATATGATTGTTTAGAGGAAATTTGCCATAAAGGGAAAAGGGCCTAAAAGACACCAATATAATGATTATTAAAATCAGAAAATGCCTACTAAATGAAAACTTCCTGACAATGTATAACTCCGGGGAACCTTTATTAGTAGAAATACGGTATTTAGCTCTGTCTTATGGCCTGCCATGATGGCTCAGTTAGCAGCAGCCATAAGACTGTCAATCTTATGGTTGCCATTTAGATTCCTGGCGGCAGCTCTCATCCTTTCATACTCTTTGTCTCCCACAGAGTGATGGGTGTGGGATAGCAGGTGGAGGCTAGGAAAGGATGTAGAGGTTGTACTGATGTAAAAATTACCAGGAATCCATTGTTTGTTGCTCCAGCCGTGATATGACTGAAAGATTGCTTAAAACAGCTAAAAAAACTTATTCAAGCAAACACTTCCATCCATCTATTGCCGGCAGAATACTCTGAACCTAACCCGAATAGATATATTTTCATTGGGCATCCCAAATATTGTAACTACACCTTGATTCAAGCTGTAGTTACAATAATTTGGTTGCAAAACCAAGGATATATATTCCCGGTTTGTATCAAATTATCAATTTTGAGAACTGATAAGCCATTTGAAAGCTGATAAGCCACATCTCCCAATAACTTGATAGATATTGATAATAAACTAATTTGTTATTCCAGTTAAATCCTGAATGAATTTATAGATATTTTTGTAAACCCTGAATGCTTTTTGCCACAAATTGTGGTCTGAAAAATAATTTGACCTGACACCGAGTTTGAAAAGGACAGGATTCCATTATAACTTGTTACAGGATCATTGACGTCATATGTGTCTAAGTATCATTGAGCCAAGGGAGTTTTCTGGGTATGTTCCATAAAGTAGGATCATATGATTCAATGTTGCATGTTACATTTGAAATAGGCTGCTTTGGTCTGTACTTGTATTTAAAAATATGCATCATTGAATAGTAAACCTGAGCAGCTGATGGTTTGGATAAAATGGTAGTCTGTGGTCTAGTGGTTAGGACTGTGGCTTTGGGATCGAATGGTCCCGGGATCGAATCCTGGCCAGATCACGGGAGTTTTTCTGAGCAAAAATAAATTCCATGTTGCTCCTCTCCACCCAGGTGTATAAATTGATAGCTGTGAGAATACAAGTCTAAGTGTTGTGGCTGCCAATAAGCACGGTTTGTTAACAGCCTACTTGCAATTCGATGATCGGGGTAAAAGTGTGAAGTCAGTTGAATATGCCTGATCATGTTTCTCTTACAATTGTCAGTCTCGAGTAGAAGAAGCTAGACATACTGTACATCCTGGCATGCTTAATGCCAGATTTAGGTTTAATGCAATCACTTATTGAAACACTTCAATAAAATCCCCGTTAAATCTTCTACAAGGCTCTTATATGTGATCTAAATATCGTAACTACAGCTTGAATTAAGCTGTAGTTACGATATTTGATCATCAACAGATGGATGGCTTTTATTGCTGATTACTTGATCCTTGCAAAAGATGATTTACTTTTACTCTAACATTTTAGTAAAAGGCTATAAAGCTTATACATCAAAAGCTATTTCTTATTGCCTTACAATAAGCTGGTTATTTGTATTCTTTAGAATCAGAAAGGAAGAAAATATTATGGTAAAACGCTATAAAGCTATATCCAAAGCTATTTCTTCGTTCCTCACCCGCTATTCTAGTTAAATATAACAAATTGTAATTGTTATTTCACTTCCATGTCAATTGAATCAGGAAAAATTATAAAGGTATTATTTGACAACATTATTTCTTTAAGAGGCTGAGTGGTATTTAGTGTTCAAGATATGTTTAGTCGCAGCTTCTTAAGACTGGACTTAAATTATATGCAGTCAACTTTTGTAAAAATCAAGTCTCTTAAAACTTGGATTATCATGTTTCACTTTGGATAATGCTGTTTTAAAATAAATACAAGATTTAATCAGCTATTACGAAAGGATTACATGCATTCTTGGATGAAGATGTGGGTTGCTACAGGCGAATAAAAAACATGAAATCCCGACTTCGACTGAAAAACTAGAGTGATAGTGAATTAAATTGACGTCATCCATGCCCTAGTAATGGGAACCTTTTTCCACACAAAATTCTTTTTCCATGCAGTGAAATTTTAAATACTATCAATTTTGAAATTTGAGGGCCAATTGAAGATGCATTATAAAGGCCTCAGTACAGTCTTTAGCTGAACTTTAGAGTTATTGTTTCAATGTCATCTGCAAATTCATTGAATTAAGTCCATTTAAGAGTATTTGTCTGTCCCCAATGGATATAGTTACTGTAATTCTTCTAATAAACACTCCCAGGAGCTATAAATAACATGGTTGGGAAGCTTTTATTAAGAATGCATTAATTTTACTGATTAAAAAATAAAGTTGATGTCTTTTATGCCTATAGCAAATCTTGGAACAGTACTAAAAAGATTGAGGTATCAAAGGGTAGAAAACATTGTCTTTAATGAAGAAAATGCTGGCTTACAGCATTTTCTTCATTCAAACAATGCTTTCTAGATATTTATCAATCATTCAGTTTTATGGATAAGTTCATTTTGATCCTAGACAAGTAGGAAATTAACCTTTACTTTTCCATGGACAAATTGAGAAAATTTGTATTTCCACATCCCTGTATGTGCAGTCTGATCTTGGTCTACTATTTCTGCTTTGTACTTTTGATAATTGAACGAATAACCATTACCAAGACTGGCTAAACTTGAAATTTAAAAAAAAAAAAAAAGTAGAAATTTGTTTGAAACAAAATTAAAAATGAGCAGATTAAGGGTAAATTGATGGGTGATTCTATAAACTACTATAAAATCTGGACTGATTTCTGTGGAAAAATTGTACAAGGGAAGTAACTCATGTGAGTCCAATCTTCCCTACATTTATAAGTTGTGTCCCTGGTACTTTAAATCTATTTGGTCCATCTTTTAATCCTTTTCTTGCTGTTTATTGAGTATTTCTGACATAGAACAGGCTTTTGCAAACAGTAAAGACTAAGATCAGTCCATACAAAGATGTACCATCTGATCCTGACTAATTACTTTGCCTGTCTTATGATAATCGATTGATAAGGAAAACAATTCAAACAAAGTGGACCAAATGTCTCTAAAGTTTACAATTTGTTTTAACCCTTTCCTGTTTTACAAAATTTTGGACCTGTCCAAATTCAAAGGTTTTGCAGACAAACATTTCGAGTGGATTTAATTTGAAAAATAACCATTCAGTAGGGTAGAAAAAAGTGTGGAAAAAGAAGAATTGCTTGTCAGAAGCAATTTCTTTTTTTTTCACAATGTTTTCTCGATCATAAAATCAAAGGCACGTAAAAAGCAGGGATTAAACAGCAAAGGGATAAGGTAGTTGAACCCTAAAAGATCCACAACATTTCGGCACTCATGATCTTTCACAATGTCACTGAGGTTTCCTAATGAAAATCATTAGGAAACCTCAATTAAGACTATTAAAGGTTATTATTTCCAAAACGTTGTGAAACTACAACAGAACTATGCCTTAAAAAGATTACTACTCACTTGGTAAAAAGTTAACTCTATTACTGGTGACAAAAACTTAGCATGAATTTCCACAATTGTAGGTGAATGCAAATTGGGATTCTATATCCAGAAGATTATGGGAAAAAAAATGCAGTATCATTCACCAGGGTCTAGTTTCATCAAAACATTTAGGACGTATTTTTGTCTTACCTATGACTCCCAACATATTTGGTACAAAAATCATGTATCACAAATCTATCAATACCTATGTAAATTGATTGTTGCTGTTACTGTTTCGAGAGTCATAAGTAAGACAAAAAGATGTCCTAAATGTTTTGATGAAACAGGCCCCAGGCTTGTTCTTCTAGAATAGGTTGATTTTATTGAACTGATATTGACCTATAGAAGGATAGCTCAACTTTGCACATCATTGGCTCAGGGCAAAACAGTTGTAACTGCCTATATGCTAGTAGGCAGTTACAACTGTTTTGCTCTGTGCCAACGACATTCTATCATTGAAATTGACTATTAACAATAACTAATGCAGGGTTCTTGAATTCCAATGCCATTAGCAGAATCAAAGATCAAGATCAATCATAGGTCAAATATGATGGCTCAGCGCAAAATTGTTGTACCATAAAGTTTTAACAGAGCACCATACTGTTATATAACCCCAATCCCTTATTTGGTCCTCAAAATTGACCATTATTTGGGTGATTTTTTGAAAACTAGAAGCCTCTAATATTTGGTTTAAACCTATTTATTTTACATTGATTGGGAAACAAGTTCTTACTACTTATATTAATCCCTCTTGATTCTGCTTCCTGGAAAATTCACCAGTACTGATTGCACCAAATTTGAGGGCCAACGAAAGAACCAAGATCAACAGGGGCTCCAGGGAATCAAACTCAGGACTTTTGGAACAAGAGGCCGATGCTCTATCTCTAGACCATGGACACAAGGCAATACACAAGCCTCTAATAAACCCCGACCCACACAAAAACAATTCAGAAATGATGAATCAACAGTTCTGAATGAAATTTTCCTGACCAGACACATCTTTTGCGTTTGTTCAATCCTTAAACGAATGATTTGTGGTATATTTTCTTTGATTTTCTAAGTGTACTATACCCTAGATTATTTAATAGACTCATAGAGCTTGATGATCACTCTTACACCATAGTATATCAAATTCATTCATATATCACCTATGGTTTTGACCTTGACTTGGCAGTCATAGAAATTTCTCAGGTATTTTGTAATTATACCCACCACCTACAAAGTAGAGGGGGGTATATTGGTTTCACCATGTCTGTATGTCCATCTGTCAATCTGTCTGTCCATCTATCCGTCCGTCCATCCATCCATCTGTAGACCTTTTTTGTTTCCGGACTCTAACTTAAGAACCTAGTGATCTACAATCATGAAACTTTATACAAATGTTCCTTATGACCCAAAGAAGTGCCCTATTGTTTTGGGGTCACAATGTTCAAGGTCACAGCCAGCCTTTGTTCAATTTTCTTTTCCGGACTCTAATTTGAGAACCAAGTGACCTACAATTATGAAACTTTATACAAATGTTCCTTATGACCCAAGGGAGTGCCCTATTGTTTTTGGTTCACAAAGGTCCAAGGTCAAGTTCACAGTCAGCCTTTGTGCAATTTTCGTTTCTGAACTCTAACTTGAGAACTAAGTGACCTAAAGTCATAAAACTTTATACAAATGTTCCTTATGACCCAAGGAAGTGCCCTATTGTTTTTGGTTCACAAAGGTCAAAGGCCAAGGTCACAGTCAGCCTTTGTTCTATTTTCGTTTCCGGACTCTAGCTCATGCATCAAGCGATCTAGAATCATGAAACTTTTTGCAAATGTTGCTTATGACCCAAGGTCTGTGCCCTATTGTTTTTGGGTCACATAGGTCAAAGGTCAAGGTCACAGTCAATTATTTTTTTAATGTTCAATTCTGGAGTCTAACTCAAAAAACCAAGCGACCTTGAATCATGAAACTGTATGAAAATTTTTGTTACAAACACATCCTGCACTCATAGCACTTGCATTCTGACAAAGTGCCTGTGGGGGGTATAAGTCAGCTCTGCAACAGTTCTAGTTTTAGCCAGATTTCTATGTCTTAACCTCTGTAGCCTCAAATAAATCCTCATTGCCTTTCAATGCAAACAGGATGATTCTGATAAAACTCTGGGGTTGTATTAGGGCTTTTACGGTAACTGCCTCTATGTTTGTAGGCAGTTACAACCGTTTTGTTAACCCTTGTCATGTTGAACCCGGAATATTCCTGATTTGACAGGAGGTATTCACAAAGATCAGTCTGCACCTATGTGCAGTCTGATCTTAGTCAATTCCACCTGTCTGTCCCCTTTCAAGGTAGTGTTGTTCATGAATTTAATCTTTCAAAAAGAAAGATTTTCTACACCCTCGAATTCTAGGGTTTTCAATACTTTGATATGAGTGCAATTCTGAAAGAAGATTTTAATTCAGCATGACAAGGGTTAAGAGCTATCAATATATGGTAATATTCTTTGTGGTTCTGTATTGTTTTATTTAACTATGTAGGCAAGTATGTAGTGAAATATGAAAAATTTCTCGAGCATTTATTAACAAGGGAGCAAACCCCTACAGCACTTTTTGATAAAAACAAGGGAAAAAATTCTTGGAATAAACAATAAGGAAGAAATTTAAGGAAATATCAGTTGGAACGGGTTTTTTTGTGCGCTTCAAACACTAGGGGAGTTATGAAAAGCACAAATAAATGTGTTCTTGCTTTATGATATTCCTCAGTGAGCAAGCAAAGTGACTTATAACCAAAGCTTGAATAAAGCTTAGTTACAAGGTATGTCAACATTTTGCTCACTGACCAAAATTAATGATACTCTTATATCCAGTTTTATGATTTTAAAGAGTGATATATTTACCAAAACCTAATGATGTGGTTATTAAAGTATTTCAGTCAATCAACTGGATTGACAATAATGTTTCATGATAGTATTGAAATAGATTAAACAATTATCAAAAATATGATTCAAAATTCAAACTCAACCGTGAATTCAAAAATATTGGGAATTATTATTGAAAATAAATTTGATAATATTGTTGACAAAGGCCTGGTCCCACTGCACTTGCGGATACATTGGGGATGAAAATCTTTACATCCGTTGAAAAGACACTTTGCATCTGTTTTCTTCCTTTATACATACGTTTTGCATACTCTCTGTCTGTCGAGCATCTGTCCATTGGGATTTCATCCACGCAGAAAGTTTTGAGATGTGCAAAACCTGTAGAGCATGCAGATAAACTTTCCGCTATGAACGTAGTAAATGCAAAACAATACAAGGAACAAACGCTATGTGTCTGATAGCATCCATTATACTTTTGCTGCATCCTCTATCCATCCGTTAAGCAACCTGGGAACTCTTATCCCCTTTGGATGAAAATGTACACAAGGCGGATTTACTAGGTATACGAAAAGTATATAAAGGGGAAATAACAAGGATATTCAAGTATGTAAGCGCATGCAACACTTCAAATTTTATGATCTGTGCTGTAACCGTTTTGTTTTTACTCAGCATACATTGTGTATACTTCAAATACTCTATGTATCCACTTTTTCCGCTTTAAGATTACGTCTGGTAATCTCTTCTGAGCTGTCATCCACGCTTATCCACAAAACTTCCGATTACCATCCACTCTAAATCCTGGCTACATACTTTACGCGTTTTATAGCTTATGTTCTGTTTCCGCAAATTAATGCCACTTTTATCAGTTTTTTTCAACCGTATGAGAATTGATGGAAAATTCACTCTTCTGTCGTGTCTGTTTAGCATACGTTTTGTATCGGTTTGGCAGTGGGACCAGGCCTTTGGTATTAAGAATAAACTGAATGAAATTGCAAATAGTATTGTTTGTTTATGGGGCTTACTTCACTTGAGGAAGTAAAACTCTATTAACCCTTCCCTGTTTTACAAAATTTTGGACCTGTCCAAATTCAAAGGTTTAGCAGACGAAAATTTAAAGTGGATTTAATTTGAAAAATAACCATTCAGTAGGGTAGAAAATAGTGTCAAAAAAGAAGAAATTGCTTGTCAGAAGCAATTTCTTCTTTTTTCACAATGTTTTCTCAATCATAAAATAACATGCACGTAAAAAGCAGGGTTTAAACAGAAAAGGGTTAAGGGCGGTAGAAATTGTATCAATAGTAAAAACAAATCAATTAGAATTATACTCTCTTGAAACGTCTTGGCTTGTTATTATTCCATCAGTCATATTATCTCGGCTGATTATTCATAGAGCTTGTCAACATTTCTGACAATTTACAGAGGTTCCACGAAAAAGAAAATCAAAGTACACTGATTACTCGTTCAAAAATTGTCATTCAAGTATTTGACTTGTTCTTGCTGGAATTATTTATTTTAACAAGATTTTTTTTTTTATTTTACACAAGGATAGCATGATAAAGGGTAGAATGACTTTTATTTCCATCATTGTCCTAACTCATTCCAGCCCTGTCTGTATCATAATAAGTGTACTGCCCAAAGATACAACCCGCCCCTGGTGGGGCTTGAACATACAACCATCAGGTTACAAGTCAATGCGCTAAATACTCGCCAAACAAGCCAGTTATGAGCAACACACCTTGCAAAACTAAGTTCTGTGTTGACCTTATGTTTTCAGACACACTTGTCTGAGCATGTATTGTAAAACCAGGGATTGGCTTAAACCTATTTATTTTACATCAATCGGGAAACAAGTTCTTAACACTTAGATTAATCCCTCTCGATTCTACTTCCTGGAAAATTCACCAGTACTCCTGCCAAAATTGTGGGCCAATGAAAGAACTTAGATTGATAGTTACTCCTGGGAATCAGACAGGACCTTTGGGACAAAGGCCAACCCTCTACCTCTAGACCATGAACACCACATGGATGTTACTGCTCTTCAAATGTCATGGACAGCTTAACCCTTTCCTGTTTTATAAAATTTTAGACCTGTCCAAATTCAAAGGTTTTGCAGACGAGAATTTAAAGTGGATTTAATTTAATAACCAGGGTAGAAAATAGTGTGGAAGCTTGTCGGAAGCAATTTCTTCTTTTTTCACAATGTTTTCTCAATCATAAAATCACAGGCACATAAAAAGCAGGGATTAAACAGTAAAGGGTTAAGAAGGATAAGCTAAGCAAATGAGAGTGGAAAGCAAGTTCTATTTATTGTTTTTAGGACCAAACTTTTAAAAAGCAATTTCTCAGAATATACAGATAATTTTTTGTAGTTTTACTGGAATGATCTTTGGTAGAGCTAGTTTATTTGAAAATTCCAAAGAAAATTTTGATTGGTTGTAAAACTTATGTTTCATGGACATGACTATAATATCCAATAAATAATTTCATTCAATTTTTCATTAATGCTCTTTAGGTCAACTTTAATAATGCTGTTCCACTAAAATGTGGCCTATATAGTATTAAAATGGAGGTTATTTAATTTCTGCTGGACAGTCAGTCATGAAGTAAACTTGTTAAATATTAGTTACTTCCCTTAATAGTGTTAGAAAATATAAGGGAAGTAACTTTATTAACTTAACTTTTCATCACTGCAAATTTATGAGTCCTTGTATTGGAGACCTGAAACTTCTCCATAACCACCAACCGAAAATAAAGCCTGCTCCGATAATGAGGAGCAAATCAAGCATTCAAGTGCATCTTAGTTTAACCCTTCGCTGTTTAATCCCTGCTTTTTACGTGCCTGTGATTTTATGATTGAGAAAACATTGTGAAAAAAGAAGAAATTGCTTCTGACAAGCAATTTCTTCTTTTTTCCACTATTTTCTACTCTAATTGAATGGTTATTTTTCAAATTAAATCCACTTTAAATTTTCGTCTGCAAAACCTTTGAATTTGGACAGGTCCAAAATTTTGTAAAACAGGAAAGGGTTAACTTGGTTAGCTGCATAACTGTCATAAGAAGTCTCTGGAACTCATAACTCTTGCAATTGCTATCACGTCGGACTGTCAATCCAGAGGTCACGGGTTCGATCCCCAACGGCGGCACTCATTCTTTCCAACTATTTGTCTCTCACTAAAGGGTTGATCGTAGACCTATGTGAGATAGCAGCTGGAGGCTAGGAAAGGATATGGTGGTTGTACTGGTGAGAGAAATACCAGGAAACCATTGTTAGGTGCTCCAGCCGACGCAATATAACTGAAATAATGTTGAAAGCGGCGTAAAACTCCATTCAATCAATCAATTGCAATCATAAACAAGAAAAAAATCTACATTCCCAATTGGATATAGGAAATTAATTTGGCCTGTAGTTTTGTGTTTGATTGACAGTTGAGTGAATTAAATTAGGAGCAAACACAGATTGATGATTTGTTTTTGGAATTGGATACATTCTCTAATTTAGTTACTGGTCAACGGGAATTAGCAATTGATATCCTATTTGATAGAAACTTTCCATTCTGAGAATTAATATACCATAAAAGCTCTAATGCAACCCCTAGGTTTTATTAGAATCATTACATTTCTTTTAGAAGGGAGTGGCGCCTAATTGGAGATTACAGATGTTATAACATGGAAAAATGTCCAAATTACTGTAAACCAGAGATTTACTATGACTGCAAATGGACATAAAAACCTAAGGGGATTCATACATGAATACAATTTGTTACAAACGAACTGTCCTCAATGGAGGCAACGCTGAAAAATATCCAACATGTGCAGGTACCCACGCCGACAAGTAATATTCAACTTAATGGTGTGCAAGTTCTATGCTTAACCACTGAGCAAAAGAAGATCTTGTTGTCTGTGTGGGTTTGACACCGGCTGAAGAGGGGGCTGGGGTTAGGATAGAGCATGGGGTTCTATTAGACTTTTAATTGTACCATTTAGTGGTGTAGCCATGTTATTTACATTGGTGCGGCAAAACTGAGCTTCGAAGGAGCGAATGCGAGCGCCGAAGGCGCGAAGCCCTTCTAGGGGGGTCCGGGGGCATGCCCCCACGTAAATTTTTTGAAAAAATGGTGCGATTTGGTGCATTCTAGACTATACTTGATCACAATTTTTGAGTCATTTTAGAGCAATTTCCAGGCACGTAAAAAGCAGGGATTAAACAGGAAAGGGTTAACCCTAGTACGAGGACTAATCGATAATGACATTAACAACTCACCATGTACTCACAGGGAATCGCATGTTTGACATCAACAGAAAACGGAAGTAAACAGAATTACCATTCTACAGACGGTCAGACCCCACCCGATTTTTGGCCTTCTTTGTTCTATATAAAATTGCTCAACTTTCAGGTGCTGCAGCGCATTCCATAACAATGCGTTTATATATTACGTCACCAGCGCTTCATCTACATTCATTGTTCTATCATTTGAGACTAAAATAACTGGGTCTTTTAGGTTTAACTTTTGGGCTATTCAAGCCAGAGTAAAGGAACCGTCTTTTTTCCATCTATGAAGAGGTCAGTTAGTTCGGGCACGCCCACCGTCGCTCACCCGTCCTCCCGGAAAGGAAATCGCGCACAAAAAAGATCGAACCAAACCTTATATTAAAGAAGAGATGCAAGACTAGCAAAAAATCAAATAAATATGCACGTGGATCACTGTTCTCCACTTCAAAATGCCATTTTCAAGCCGCACTATTTTTTCGTTAAGATCTACATACAACGACCTCCGGAAGTAAATTCCAGTGAAGTCACTCCAGACGCTTGGAAGTTTAGATTATTGATGAGTCATCCCAGGATGCTGGCATTTCGTTGTGTATGGTGGATTAAAAGAACTATAAGACATCATGTTTTATAAACGTTTTATTCATCCGTTATATGCTCACATACATTTTCAGTCATTTAGCGGTCAACATAATCCAGTTTTATTGTAGCGGCATGCCGCATCTACGGCAATTATTGGTGCGGCGAATGCCGCACCTGCCGCACCCGTGTCTACGCCCATGCCATTTTTTCTCCAATAACAATTTTAGTACCTTCACCTTCACTATGGCTTTTTATTATTAACAAGCACTTCTCAGCTTTGTGACATTCTAGTTTGTAATGGTTGAAACTATATCAAATATAAGACTTTTGTCTGTCTTTTTTCTTTCATTTGAGGTTTATTTCCTCTAAAATATCATTAAATGATAAATAATTAGCATTAAGTTATATGGAGTAAAAAGTTCATCTTAAAACATCAATTTGATAGATTAGTGTGCTTCAGAAATAAGACTTGTTGACCATGATGTGGATAAGTTTTTGGATAAATAAGGCAGAAATAATGTTAGTATAAATCACATGATATAAGGGCCTGTAAAAGAAAATGAGATTCTTATTGCCATTGAAAACAATTCTTACAGGTAGTGAAACCATAATAGTTCCTCAACATTTTGGAAATCATGATCTCTCAAGAATTTGACAGAGGTTTCCTAATGACAATTATTAGGAAACCTCGGTTAACTCTGTGTAAGTTCATTACTTCAAAGAAGTTGCAGATATATTACTGGTCCATGCTACCTCAAGTTCCTTTTCGTATCAGCCGCTACCATAGCGCAGTTGATTAGGCATAATACTTCCAATCTGGAAGTCGTGGGTTCGATCCCCGGTGGCGGCAAATATCCTTTCCAACGTTTGTCTCTCACCAATGGGTAGATAATCGTAAACCTATGTGAGATAGCAGTCAGAGGCTAGGAAAGGATGTGATGGTTGTAGTGGTGAGAAAAATACAAAAAAAACATTGTTAGGTGCTCCCGCCACTGGGCTATATAACTGAAAAAATGTTGAAAGCAGCGTTAAACTCCATTCAACTCCATTCAATCAATCAATCCTCTTCCTATGCCTGTTGTAAGATGGTATATATAATGTGATCACTTGTGGCATCCATGTGTCCTGCATTCTAACAGGCATCTGGCATCTATTTCTTTTTCCAGAGCATAATTCTGTTCTCCTTTATCTGATTGAAAGTTCCAAAGAACAACAGGGTTCTATTAGAACCATGGCATTTACATTAGAAACGGATGTGGTTTTAAAAGGGGCTATGCTACATATCCATTGGTAAGTGCAAAACAGTTACATATAGGCAGTTACAACTGTTTTGCCCTGAGTCATTGATATTTGTTAAGATTGTAAAATAAATCAAAAATGAACATTATCCGCACAAAATAATACCATTTGATTGTTGAATTTTAAGTGACCTTAATTTTTAGCTCACCTGAGCACAAAGTGTTCAAGGTGAGCTATTGTGGTTAGGTGGATGTCCGTCGTGCGTCGTGCGACGTCCGTCGTCCGTCGTCAACATTTGCCTTGTATGCACTCTAGAGGCCACATTTTTTGCCCGATCAACCTGAATTTTGGTCAGAATGATTGTCTTGATGAAATCTCAGACGAGTTTGAAATTGGGTCAACTGGGGTCAAAAACTAGGTCACAGGGTCAAATCTTAGAAAAAACCTTGTATGCACTCTAGAGGCCACATTTTCTCCCGGATCAACCTGAAATTTGGTCAGAATGACTGTATTGATAAAATCTCGGACAAGTTCGAAATTGGGTCAACTGGGGTCAAAAACTAGGTCACAGGGTCAAATCTAAGAAAAACCTTGTAGGCACTCTTGTGGCCACGTTTATTGCCCAATCAACCTGAAATTTGGTCAGAATGATTATCTTGATGAAATTTTGGACAAGTTCGAAAAATGGGTCAACTGGGAGCGAAAACTAGGTCACAGGGTCAAATCTAAGAAAAACCTTGTAGGCACTCTAGAGGCCACATTATTTGCCCCTTCAACCTGAATTTTGGTCAGAATGATTGTCTTGATGAAATCTCGGACAAGTTCAAAATTGGGTCACCTTTGGTCAAAAACTAGGTCACGGGGTCAAATCTAAGAAAGACCTTGTATGCACTCTAAAGGCCACATTTTTTGACCAATCAACCTGAAATTTGGTCAGAATGATTGTCTTGATTTAATCTTGGAAGAGTTCGAAATTGGGTCAACTTGGGTCAAAAACTAGGTCACAGGGTCAAATCTTAGAAAAACCTTGTAGGCACTCTAGTGGCCACGTTTATTGCCCAATCAACCTGAAATTTGGTCAGAATGATTGTCTTGATGAAATCTCAAATGAGTCCAAAATTGGGTCAACTGGGGTCAAAAACTAGGTCACAGGGTCTAATCCAAGAAAAACCTTGTTATCACTCTAGAGGCCACATTTTTTGCCTGATCAACCTGAATTTTGGTCAGAATGATTGTCTTGATGAAATCTAAGATGTTATCGAACTTGGGTCAACCGGGGTCAAAAACTAGGTCACAGGGTCAAATCTAAGAAAAACCTTGTATGCACTCTAGAGGCCAAATTTTTTGCTCGATCAACCAGAAATTTGGTCAGAATGATTGTCTTGATGAAATCTCATACAAGTTTGAAATAAGGTCATCTGGGGTCAAAAACTAGGTCACAGGGTCAAATCTTAGAAAACCTTGTTTGCACTCTAGAGGCCACATTTTTTGGCCAATGAAATTTGGTCAAATTGATTGTCTAGATGAAATCTCTGACGATTTCAAAATTTGGTCATCTGGGGTCAAAAACTAGGTCACGAAATCAATTATAAAAATCCTTGTAAATCAGCCTTAAAATTGTATAAAAGTCCTTGTAAATCAACCTTCAAATTGTAAAAAAAAGGATTCTCAATTTGTGTAGAAGCAACAGCTTTGTTTAGCTCAGTCATTCATCAATCTATTTCTCATACTTCTTTTGAAAATTTTAGACAGTTCATTCAGGTGAGCGATTAAGGGCCACTATGGCCCTCTTGTTTAGGTATGGGCCTTTTTCAGGGGCTTCAAGACTTCGTAAAATAACATACAGAATAATTGATTTCACCCTCCAAAAAGGAGGATGGGGTTTTATTAGAGTATGGGGCTCTATTAGAATTTTTATTGTATATTTCTCATATGAGAGTCCAGCATATAAGAACTGTAGCTTTAGCTAACTCTGTGGGATAGCAACCTTAGGCTTGGAAAGGATTTAATGGTATTATTAATGTAAGAAGTACAGGGGAATCTATTGTTTGGTACTTTAGCCTATGCAATATGACTAAAAGATAGTTAAAAGCAGCATAAAACCTCAATTAAAACAATTATAGTTGTATTTTTAAGGAGGAGTGGGGTGGTCGGAATCAAAATTGATAAAAATATGAAATTATAAATGTAAAGTGTGGCGTGGTGATACCCGAATTTAGCTTTGAAGTTTACTTAGAAAATAATATAATTCTCTAAAGAATGAAATATCTTAAACTGAATCAATTTGCAATATTTTCCTTTTAATGAATTCCATAGCATCCTGTTTATATTTATGAGTTTCAGAAGACTCTATGAATTATTCCTAAAACTATTGGCCATGAATAATCTGTTTAGATTTTATGCAAAATACTTGACTCGAGACTGACCTATTTCTGCTTTAAGAAAATAAAGCTCTATATATCGGATCCCAATACCATATATGGAAAAGAGCCTGGCTTTTCAGTAATCTGCCATTTCCATGGGGCTTACAGTGAGGCTTTACTGCAACTGATAGCTGTGATCACTTTCAAATTACTGTCCTGCAGTCTGATTGGTTATCACCATGGAGACTGATATTTCCTGCAATCTGATTGGACAAAACTAATACTTCCACTTGACTACTAGCTAGACTGGCACCAAGATGCTGTAATACTCTAGACCCTCCACCTTTTATCTGGACGAAATTCAGTCAGATCTAGACAAAAGTTTAATCATACAAATTTAGACCACACTTGAAGCAAATTGGCCTATCAAAGAACAGAATTTCAAAAGTATATATCAAAGACACAACTCGGAGCTATGTATTTATAGATATACGATGGTAGTATGTCATGCATGTGGATCTGGACAGGTTTTGCGTGTTGAGTCATTTCAAAAAGATAGCAAGCATTTTATGCAAGAGCTCTTTTGGAAAAGACTTTCTACATTATCAAAAATACAAAAGATAAGTAAGGAAAATAGTTTAACAAGTTATGTTAGCGTAATTATACATAATTACAATAATACTGCATCTAGATATACCTTTTTCAATGTAAAGAAGTGTGTGTGTGGGGGGGGGATACAGACTATGTGAGTAAAGCATGGTCTAAGTCAGATAGAAAATCTCATGCCAAGGTATATGGAAAAAAAACACTCAATGACGCTCGTGTCTATTTCCTTTATATCACGGCACTCGTTTTCTATCCTATACGTAAACTAACTTCACAAAAATAAATGAAAGTCAAATGTTGTATAACTCAAAATCATTTCATAACCAGTGATTTCACTGATGTAGTAAATTCAGGTCATATTCAATAAATGAAAGTATTAACATGGGCTATTGACTCATTGTGAAGTCAAAAAATAATAATAATCAGTTTCAGAGAAGAAATTTTAAATCCCTTAAAAGGATTGAAGGCTGTAAGAAATAGATCTTGTGCAGGAAAATCCATTGTTTTCATTCATGTTACCAATGAATTGGTCATCTCATGATGAATCTTTTAATAATGCCATGTATTGGTTAATAACCAGATTTGGTCTTTAATTGATTTTCCACAACAAAGAAGGGTTAATTTTCTTCACGCTAATGACAATATGATAGCTTGGAAGACAGAAAAAATCCATAACAACACCAAGTGGTCCTGTGTCACTGTTTCCCTAAAGGACAATCTCTCGACGATCAATTCTGGACTTGGGACACCATGTTACGTTTTTGACCTTGTACACTGCCTTGTTTTTAAGCTCACCTGAGCAAGAAATGTTCATTGTGAGATTTTGTGATCTCGCTGTGTCTGTAGTCTGTCATCCGTTGTGTGTCAACATCTTGTGTGCAATCTAGAGACCACTTTTTTTGGCTGAAATGTCTTGAAACTTGGTCAGTATATTTTTGGTGAACGTAATTTTCTTCAAACCTTTTTGTAAAAACTTTAAGTTCAATGTTCAGTTCATTTAAACCTATTTTAGATACCTTTGTCATAATTTACATGATGAAAGATCTCAGTGATGTGCATCACAAGGTATCAAGGTCAAGGTCATATTACAAGTTTTCAGGTTATCTGTCAAGGTCAACAAGGTCAAAAAAATTTGCTGTTACGAGGGCATTTGTGTTTCACAAACACATCTTGTTCTACATGATATTTCTTGTACAAGTTTGACTTTGGGTCAAGTGGGGTTAAAAATGAGGTCAAGGCTCAATTATTTTGAAACTTGGTCAGCATGAATGTTTATATGCATGAAATCTTTTGGATGAGTTTGAAAAAGAAATAAGTTGGTTATTATCCAGGTCTTTGGTCAAATCTTAGTAAAAGCTTGTATGCACTGTAGAGGCCACATTTTTGTTTACACTGAGAAAGTTCATTGCTTCCAAAATGTTGCAGAACTTTATTTTTACAATTCCGGGTCCACTTCCTAAAGACCTTAAAAAAAGACCTGTTCTGCACTTACTGACTGCATTAATACAAATTGGTCTCATTATCAGTCCCTTGGTATATGCAATCAATAAACTTGTCTGACTTTTTGGCCAATCAAATTATCTGTAACAGACAAACTAACCAATGAAATTACTTAATCTGTATTTGCTTGCTAAATCCATCCATAGCTAGTTCTTTGAGCTTATGAACATAAAAAAGAAAAGTAACTGGAGATTTTTTCAGTTCACCAAAGCTCATCGTTCTCATGAGGAGCTTTTGTGATATGTGACTGTTTTATTATTATTATTTTTCTATTCAAAACCATGTGAAGCTGCAATTAAGCTTAGGCTTAGGCTTTAAGCAGGCTATTTTTGGCAAGGGCTATCACACTTCGGAGAATCATCTGGATATTGCAAAATATTTGGACCCTAGTTTGACAGCACAGACTGCGCCGACTGACAATGGTCGAAAGTTTTTGTTCTGTGCTAATTTTCTGAACCTAGAATGATCAATCTTCGATCCTGTGAAAAAATCTTTGAAATATTATCTCTGGTTCTTTTCTTCTTGAGCTAATCTTTTTTAGCTCATCTGAGCACAAACCACAATTTTTTCTCCACCTAAACCTGTGGGCCAATCTTGATGAAATTTGGTATGGATGTTCCAAAGTTGTTCAAATAATTGAAATATACCCTTAACTCTGTTTGCCATGGCAACAAAAAGGTGAAAAATAGGAAAAAAATCTTCTTTTCTGAAACCAGAAAGAAGACAGCTTTCATATTTGGTATAAACCATCATCCAGTGGACCTCTTCCAAGTTTGTTCATTTCAAAGCTCTACGGTCAGATTTGAGCTCCGCCCAGGCACATGCCATTTGACATAGAAACAAGAGGGAAATCTTCCAAATTTTCTCTGAATTCAGAAGACAAGCAGTTTTCATATTTGGTATGTGGACGGACCTTTACCAAGTTTGTTCATCTCATGGCCCTGAGGTCACTTTTTGGTTCTGCATGGCACATCCCGTTTCATATAGAAACAAGACGGAAATCTTTCAAATCTTCTTCTATGAAACAAGAAGTCAAACAGCTTTCATAATTGGTATGTATCATCATCTTGTGGAACAAGTTTGTTTGCGTCATTGCCTTTGGGTCACTTTTGGTTTCTGCAGGGGTGCACTCCATTTTCCATCTTTCTGACTATTTGTCTTCCACCAATGGGTAGATAATTGTAGACCTATGTGAGATAGCAGCTGGAGGCTAGGAAAGGATGTAATGTGGTAGTAAGAGAAATACCAGGATTCCATTTTTTAGGCTCTACAGCTGCAGCAATATAAATGAAAGATTTTTGAAAGCAGGGTAAAACCTATAGTTTAAATAAAACAAATGCATTAATTATTTGTCCCTGTCTCACAGTGTATAACAACATTGTATGTTGCATTATAATTGAGCATAACTTGCTATCTTATGATGCCTATTACAACTAAAATTTTAAAACCCTTTTGCAATCCACTAAATTATTCTTTGGAGTGTTGGAAAAAAGCACCCAAAGTATTCAAGATGATTCATATGCATGCAAGTTATCTATAAAATGTTAAATATCTGGGGAAGTAGTGGTCTGGAGTTAAAAAATCTATGAATATCCTACATTTTGGTATCACGAAACTTAGAAAAACAGAATAATTTACAAATAATGTACGATGTCTGGGTCAATTCAACAACACAGGATTTGCGCCAGGACTGTCTTTAGCAACACAATTAGAAGACTTTTTCAGATCCAATTAGTACCCTGTTCTTTTAATTATGTGTTTGTTTAATTGGATACATGTTTTTTAATTGTCCTTTATTCAATTATCTTTCTCTTTAAATGTTCTACTGTTACCTTGAAATAAAGAATGTTTGCCACCCTAATGTTTCACCAATGTGTTCAATTTTCAATATTAATTATCTCCACTGACCAATCAATGATATTTTCAATAAGAGTGAATCAATATGAAAATAGAAAAACCTTTATGAAACATTTTCACTGAAACAAGAAGGCAGACAACTTTCATAATTGGTATGTGGACCACAATCAAGTTTGTTCAGATCATGCTCATTGTTCTTTATTCAGGACTCCTCCTGGATGCATCCCATTTTACCTAGAGATACTGAAAATCTTCAAAAATGTTCTGCATTGAAACAAGATTACACAAATGGCTTTCAAATTTGGTATGTAGTATCATCTAGTTTACCACAGCTTTCATATTTTAGTATAAATCATCATCTAGTAAACCTCTATCAAGTTGTTCATAAAATGCTCTTGTGGTCCCATTTGGAGTTCACCTGGTTGCATCCCATTAACATATAACTAAAGTAGAAAATATTCAAAAATTTTCTTCTTTGAAATAAGAAGGCTGCAGTGAAGTGAGCAGCCTTCATATTTGGTATTTAGGACTATCTAGTGGACTGATACCAAGTTTGTTCATATCATGCCCATGTTAGCAAATTTGGGTTCTGTTTGGGTGCATTCCATTTTACATCAAAACATAGAAGGAATTCTTTTTCAAATTTTCTTCTTTGAAATTAGGAGACAGGTAGCCTAGATATTTTGCAGTAGCAAGTTGACAGAAGATAGTGGTCCCTCAATAGTTCCACAACATTTCAGAACTCATTATCTTTCATAATGTTAAAGGTTTCCTAATGAAATCATTAGGAAACCTTGGTTAACACTGCCAATGTTAAAAACTTCCAAAATGTAGCAGAACTATTACGGGTCCACTACCTTGACCAAGTTGGTATCATACTAGTATTGTCTTATAATTTTGCTCAGCTGGATGACAATTGCTTTTCTACATAGAAACGAAATTGGAAATCTTTAAACAATTAACTTAATTGAAAAAAAATCTAGAGATTTGATATTATGTACAAATTATATTGTAGTGGACATCTGCAGATCTTATTCATGCGATGTCCCAGTGGTCAAGGAGACTCAGGTGAGTGAATTAGGACCACCATGATCCCCTTATTTATATTCACATGAATAACAGTATCATTACTGTCAATGTCTAGATTATTGAAAAGCATACATAAAAGTTACTGGCAGACCTGTTGCTTGAAATACAAATAAATAATAAGAGTGAAGCAATTTTAAGTGGACTTATACAACCCATACTTGAGTACATACTTGTTTATGCATCAAAATTTCTTTTGTAATTTTTACAAATTTTATTCTAACAATGATATAGGTAGATTTTGAGCGGTGAGCCGTGGAATCTACTTTTAACGGTTAAATTTGCATGCTTTTCTTTCAAAATAGATAAAACAGACATAACAGAGATACAAATGACCTTTCAAATGAAACTTAGTGCTTGTCTTAGATCTTAAGGTTTACTCATATACCTATGGTAATGGACCCAACGCCTAGGTCAGAGCTCAGTTTTGAAAATACACCTATAGTAGCAACCCTTTGGTGATCCCTTGAGTTAAAACAGTTTAATTGAAAAGTCTCTTTGCAGTTGCTCTGAGAGTAAAATAATCCAAATATCATAAACTGTGTCATGCTGAATAAAAACCTCAGCAAAATTGCATTAAAATAAAAGTCTCAAAAGCACTGGATGCACTAATTGTGAGTCTTATTTATTTTGAAAATATGATTCTCAATCTATTTTGACTTAGAAAAGACAATCAGGTGGTATAGACTAAGATCAGACTGCACATATGTGCAGTCTGATCATTGTCTATACTATCTGCCAAAGTAGGAATATTTCGGGTCCAGCATGACAAGGGTTAATTAAAACTGTGTCAAGTACATAATACGGGTGCTAGAGGTTGGAGATGGTCTCTCTGGAAACAACAAAGTCATTTGCATCTGGTTGTCTTATATGAAGCCTGTGTTATGGCAAACTATAGCATTATGGTGTTGTTCCTCAAAACATTAAATCATTTCTCATTACAAATTTGCGAAAGACAATTAGTTCTAAAATCTAATTGATTTTATCAATGGAGTACTTTCATAAATATAAAACATAATGGAGCACTTTGAGGACTATCTAATGAATCTGAAAGTTAACATCATCGTTGTAATTCCAAAGCCTAGTAACTACAGCTTTGATCAAGATCAAGCTGTAGTTACGAGTTTTTAGCATAACATTGAAGACATGCTGTTTGAGAAGGGCCGATTTTGGTTATGTGACATTGACATCTATAGGCATAAAAGTTATCATGTCAACATGAGTGAATTTTGTAAGTTACAATTCTATTGGGCAAAATCAGGGTTAAGATCTGTGTTAGAATATAACAGGCAAATAAGATTTTCTTAGATCAATTCCATATAAGGCTATACTGGGTAAAAATTGCACTCTAGGCCACCGTTTATTGTCATTCCGTATTGGACATGGTGTAAAAACCGTCTCTTGTTTCATGACATTATTGCTATTGTATGTTTTAACTTGGATAACTATATTCATACTATTGAGATGTAATTGTTTTGTGGGTTGATAACCATTGAGTTGTTTAAGCTTTATTTTAAGCAGTATCAGAATTATTTTAGCTTTAACAGCTTAATTCTATGAGGTGCTGTGATCATTGCAACTTTGGCAACAGATCAATATTTTAAGCTGTGCTTTTAATATGTTTTTCCTAACCATTTACAAAAATATGCAATAGGATATTGGGAATAAAAATTATTAAAAAATATTAAAGTCTTTTAAATTGTATTGTTCAGTTTAGTAAATAAGCTTCTGATTGGTACAATTGTATTATTAGTGTTCTGGAATAATTTTGGACTTGAATTATTTACAAATAATGGATTTCTGTGATAAATATTGATAATTTTGATTTTATATTTGATTTGACATGCTTTATTAATAAATTAGTAAAGGTAATTTGTCATGAATTATTTTGTGATCAACTTGTATTATTTAAGCATTTATGGTCATTAATATTAATGTATGGTAAAGGGCAGCTGTCAAAGACAAAGTTCCTGTTTTATATTGACAATAATAAATTTCATCTTATTTCTTAGTATTGACCTTTAGTTACACTTCTTTGCTTGAAAAATTAACATTGTTCAACCCATAAAAATATGGACAATAATTAAATCTTGTTTGATATTTCTGGTTTACAGCTCCCTGTTGGTATTGACATATGTTACAGATCCTTGCTTGATGTTGATTACAGTTCCCAGTTTAAGTTGACAACAGTAACATTTAACTGTTAGATATTGGCATTTGTTTTAGCTTTCTTATTGACATATACAGCTCCATGTTTAAAGTGGACAGTAAATTGGCAGTTAAAGTTCCTTGTTTGATGTAGACTAAGGCTATACATCTCCATGTATGATATTGACAGGTTTTACAGCTACTTGTTTGATGATGACAACCATAAGAGATCCCTATTTGATGTTGACATTGATTAAAGCTCCCTGTTTGATGTAGCCATAGTATAGTTAACAGCTATGTGAGTGATATTGAAATGGGTAGTAGCTCCCTGTTAAATGTTGTCATAGCTGGTTACAGCTGACTGTTTAATATTATCATTAATTTAACAGCTCCATTTTTGGTGTAAACTTAGGTTAAAGCTATTTGTTTGATGTAGACATTGGTTACAGCTGCTTTGTTTCATTTGACATTGGTTACAGCTCCATTGAACTATTTGTAGTCAAAGGGTACAGCTCTGTGTTTAATATTGCTATTGGTTACAGCTCCTTCTTTGATTTTGATATTTGTTACAGCTCCCATTCAATATTGACATTGGTTATTTGACATGGTACAAAATTTTGGTTTGCATATTTGATACAGCTGCTAGTTTGATGACAACTGATGTATTGTTTTATATTGACAGCAGTTACAGTTCCTTGTTTGATATTCACATCATTGCATAGTTTGAGCTTGTTGTTTGATATTTGCTAGAAAGTTAAGACTCCTTGTCTGAATTTGACAATATCAGTTTTGTATACTCTGGTTTTGTGTGTTTGTTTTTTGTGAAGAAGAATTTAAAGAACAGTTAAAAGAAGAACTGAAACTTTGCCAAATACAATTAACTTGCTGTACAAGAACTTTGTTGAGTTATCAGACCTCCAGCATGTTGCAGCCTCCAGATCGTGGTAAGTTATTATTATTATGATGGTTTAAAAACGGCTCAGCATTAAGGGTGTTACTGGCTATTTGTTTTGGTCAATCTCTTGAGAATGTAGATTGACAAGTAACATTCATTATCTATCTGCACTTGTGTATTAGAAACAACAAAAAATTGAAGCTATCGGTTGGTCAACACCAGTTGCCACAAATTAGCTGAATATTTTTGAAAGCTGATTTCAACTCTGTAAAAACAAACATACAAGGAATTATTCATTCATTGAATCCATCAAGCATACATATTAAGCCGATAAATGCCCTCATTAATTGATATCCCTATTTAAGAAATTAAAGCGCTCCTGAGAGGGCATTGAGACCGGATCTGCCAATCAAATTGCATTTTAAGTGTCTTTGAGAGCCAATCAGCATTTCTAGTTTCACGATAGCATTGTCTTGATATAATTTTCAAGGGTACCTTATGTTTGGTTCTGTGCACTTTTAGTAGAATATAATACCATATTTCTCCTAATAGATGCTCCCCAGAGCTATACATAACATGGTCAGGGAGCTTTTATTTAACATGCCATTTCTGATTTGAAAGGTCATTAAAATTGATGTCTATTAAACCCTTTTCCCTTTAGTTTGAGGTGAATTTCCTCCAAACAATCATTTATATGATTGTTTGGAGGAAATTCATCTCAAATTAGAGAAGAAGTCTCAAATAGATTCTAAAATTTAGGCATTTCAAGTGGGCTTTCATAGTAAAAAATGTAGGTGTGCTTCTATTGAGGAGGGTGCTATTATTAGAGGAAATATGGTACATAAAAGCAACTGATTTGATACCTAACAAGAGTTTGATTGTTGTGGTCACATAAAAAAATGTTTTCAGTTTCTTTTATTACCTGAACCAAACTTGCTCAATGTCACAATTGAACTTTGTTTGTAGGTATCCTTTGAACCTGTCTGAAATATGCCTCCTTACTCTTTCTAAGAATCTTTATACTTTATAAGCTCCACTGGCTAAAGGCCTTTGTGGCTTTTGTCATGGCGTTGTGTCCGTCGTCTGTCCATATGTGCGTCATGTCATAATCTTTTTTTTTAAAAATCTTCTCCTCAACCAAACTTCACAGGATTGATCCTTGGGTGACCCTCTTTCAAAGTTGATCAAGAAATTTTGATCCAATGTAAAACATGGATTAAATGGGTGTGGCTAATTTCCAAATATGGTAAAAAGTGAGTTTTCTCAGATTCAAACTGATGGATACAAATTAAATTTTACATGAATGATCCTTGGGTGACCCTTTATCAGTCAACCAAAAATTATTGTGATCCGATGAAAAATATGTATTTTATTTAGCAGAGGTCATTTCTCTGTAATGTTATATAGTGGAAACTTTGAAAATCATTTTCTCAGAACATAATTGATGGGTATCAATCAAACTTCATTGGTATGATCCTTGGATGACCAATTTTCTTGCAGCCAAAAATTATTGTGATTGGATGAAAAATATATATTTTTTGGACAGAGGTCATTTCTCGATATATTGTATAGATGAAACTTTGAAAATCATTTTCAACATCAGCAGAACCCAAAATATCTAAAAATCTAGTCAAAACTTTGATTTGCTTTTACCAGAATTTCAAGCCTTTGGAGGGACTCAAGCCATTCATGGCTTCCTATTTATAAATCAGAAAAAGCATACTAAATAAAAGCTCCCTGACCATGTTATGTATAGCTCCTTGGAGCGTTTATTTGAAGAAATACGGTAACTTTGCTTTGACTTACGATGACAAGTTTAGTGCTCCATACTGAATATTTCCCTCTTAATTTAGAGGTAAACAGTCTAGCAGAAGATCTTGTTTATGTAAATGTGTTAAATGAAGTGAAAATCATATGAATAGTATTAAATGCAACTGCTGAATAATATCATTGGGTATATTTACATTTACATTTCTGTTAATCCCTGCAAAATGAAAGCATGAATGCATGCTTAATTCTAAAATCATGGAATTTGAAATGCATCATAATTTATAAAATTGAATAAACATTGGCACAATTTCAATGAAAGATTATGTAAAATTTCAAGTGCAAATGAAAAGCATTTATTGCTACAAATAAATTGGATAAAGAGTGACAGTGGTTCGTGGACAAGCAACCCCTCATGACTGCTCAATTAAACTTTATGAACAGAGAAAAACCAAAACAAGATGGACTTGAAAGACTAGCCTTCCCTTTTTGTCTAGGCTTCTAAATCTTTGATAGGTAAAATTCTTTAAAGCTAATATGTGTTTTATCCATATGACTGCTTTTGAGTTTCAAATTTCAGATACAAAGCCCAGTTAAAATCTTATTTTCAAGGACTTCCTTTAGATCATTTAAACAAAAACTAGATAATTTTTTTAAGAAAATTAATAACATTACTTCCCTTGATTCCTTATCTTTGTGATTATGCTGGTTTCTTATCATCAAATAAATCTGGGTATCAGAAAAGATAAAAGGAAGTAGACTGGCACCCATAAATCATCTAAGTCAATATCATTCTGTGGTCATCGGTTCCTAATTACTTTTCTGTGGTTTCTAATTACTCTCTCCAAGAAAGAGTAAATAAAGCGTGATGATCGTTTGATTTCTTCAGTAGACTTCATACTTGACAAAGCTACAGATAGACAGGGTGTTTTAAATTTTAGATTGAATATTTTTAAAAAAGCTTATACAAAACCTATATTGTAGGTATTCATTAGAATAGTCTCAATGAGACGATTCAAATGAGTACCCACAACATAGGGTTTATTTAAGAAATAAAGATTTTAGACTTCAAATTTTCCCTCTAAGGCTCTGTATAATATCTTATTGCCTCAGCAGGCTTAATAGTTGCTATGAGAATGAACCTTAGTCTTCATTTGGAATATTGTCAGTGACAATTATGGTGACTTTTTTGCCTTCGAAATCTTGAAACTGTTTGGAGAAAGTTGTTTTTATAGTGACAAAAAATTAATGGACTTTGGATTTGTAGTTTGATGTGTGACTAAACTTTTTATCTTGAAACTAAAATATATTTTTACAAACCCTTTTCCTTTTTGCCAATGTCAAAAACATACAGTCATTCTGTTTTTTCAGATGGAAGCTTTATTTGTTATGGGTCATGTCTGACGCTATGTTTCTTCAGAGTTACTTTGCTATATGTTAAAAGGCAGTATAAAAAGTAAATTATTTTTCTTTAATAGTGATAATTGCACAAAAAATATGTGTTAAATTTTCATGATCAAACATTGAAATGCCTAAACAACTGTATCTTGAAAGTATAAACTGAACCTACTGTACCTTGATTTTGTAAGATATTGATTTCGGAAAACTGATTGAAATTGATTTTGATTGATTAGGTGTTTTGATAAGTTAATCCCCTAAGCAAGATGAATTAATGAACTAGTCAGCCATGCTGACTTTAATGTAAATTATGACATACAGATTTAACCCTTGTCATGCTGAATAAATTTTGGCTAAAAATTTAATCAAAATCAAAGGGCAAAAAGCACTGAAAGTACCAACTGTAGGTCAATTTTTATTCGAAAAACTAAATCTATTGACAATTCTGGTTTGAAAATGAGAAACAGGTGGTGTGGACTAACATCAGACTGCACATATGGGCAGGCTGATGTTTGTCTTATAATAGCTCCTGCCAAAGCAGGAATATTCCGGGTTCAGCATGTATAACCTTAACTCTTGTCATCATGTTTATGACAAACCTGAACTAGATTTAATACAGGAATCCATGGTTAGGTACTCCAGTGCATGAAATAATACTGTTATAGTTGAAGTTAAGGTTTGGTTTATAGTCTTGTTCTACGATATACATATTCATGTGACCTGACACTTTAACCCCGATCATGGAATTGCAAGTCAGCTGTTAGCAAATGGCGCCTTTGGCTGTCATGCACTTTGACTTGCAACTCTCACAGGTAAACATTTATACACCTGGTCGGAGAGGAGCAATGTGGAGTAAATTCTTTGCTTAGAAAAATCCCGTGGTCTGGTCGGGATTGGATTCCGAGACCTTTTGATCCCAAAGCCACCATCCTAACCACTAGACCATGGAATCCACTGAGTACAGAACTATGCCAAAATTGTTATATATAAACATTTATAATCATTGACCTCAGCGCTTATTTATTCCCTTCTATTTTTGTGCAAGTGCACACACAAAGCTGGGTATAATTTGCAACAAGTTTGCACTGTGTTTGTCAACCTGAAAGGAGGGATAATGTCATGTGAGTGCTTCACCCAGACATTAGGATTGAACTCATTGGACCATTTTAAGAATCTCTCAGATATTCATGATCTGGATAAAATGATTAAAAGTTGAAATGGTCAACAATTTAAATTTGATGAAAGTCAATTTAGATTATAAATGTAAATTTTGTAAACTTATAGCATTTTGACTAACTCTATTTAAGTAATATTGCCAAAAGATTAACTTGAACATGTAAATAAATTTCAATTTAAAGTTAAAAGTATTGATTACAGCTGTTGAAAATGATTACCATTTTCTTTTTGAATGTCAAATGGAGTGGAAAATGAGTTCAAACTATCATTACTTATCTCAGCTTGAATTTTCATCATGATATCTTAGATTTAGATTTTAAAGATTCTTTTTATGCTTATCAAATATCTAGCTTTAAGCATATTTTGGCATTATTCAAAATGCAATTACTCTACAGACTATTTTTTGCCTTTCTTTTGAATAATGCCATGATAATTTATTTGTTTGCATAACTTCAAGTTCAAATGACTGAAAGCAATTTTATCATATAATTTTGGATAAGTGTAATGATATATCCGACTTTATATGTATAGAAAGTTATGGTTACATGCAGGTGGTATTAGCTAAGATCAGACTTGTTCATATGTGCAGGCCAAGATTTGTCCATTTCAACACTATTTTGCGAATATTTAGGTTCACCATGAAAATGTTAAGTTAGCTAGGATTAACTTAAAGTGATGTAAGAAAGGAAATCAGTACTAATTTCTTAAACTAAATCTATAATTCAGGGTCGATCAGTTGATTTTAAAAATTGATTTTACATCTTGAGCTCCCTAAGATAAGCTATTATTTAAGATTTTGTAAATTGGCTTCATCTAGGGTTGTAATTATACAGTTAGTGGTTTCATAGAGATACTGATTCCGGCTGTGTTGTATTTAAACTGAATTTGGAATTAAATGAACTTATCATTAAATTAAGTTTTCACTAGATTTCACTAGATCACAAATGCATATAAGGAAGCAGATTTTTGAAATATAAATTTAGAATTATATGAATTAATCCTTAAATCAATTTTCACTAAATTTCACTAAATTACAAATTTATATGTGTAAGGAAGCAGATTTTTTTCTTTTTTTTTTTTTTAAATTTGAGAATCATGACTGGTGATTTGATTTGATTAGTGGAAATTATTAAAAAAAATGCCAATTGATGACAAATTTAGCTGTAATTTAACTTGATGGATTTAATTATAGTGATCTGAAATCTTGTTTTATCAGATAGACTAAGTCTCTGTGGAACTTGTCATCTTTTTGTGTGTGACTTCAATGCTAACCTCTAGAGGTACAGATAAGAAGGGGTAAAGCTAGTCTAAAATCTTTATTTTCTCATTGAACCCTTATGTTGTGGGTACTCATTGGAATCATTTTGAGGTAAAATTTGTACAGTTGAAATAATAAAATTTGTATATTTTGAAATTCAAAATACCCCCTCTATCGATAGCTCTGAGCACTTACACATTTTTAATAAATATAGCCTTTACACAAATTATATTGAAATTATTGTAAACGCTCTAATAGAACCCTAGGGTTCTGTTATAATCATTGCACTTCCATTAGAAAGGGATGGGCTTTTATTATAGGGATGAGTGTCTTTTCACTGCGTTTATTGGGGTATAAAGTCCGATTGCCTTAGCACATTGCAAATAACACCCGAAGGGCGTTATGTTTAAGTCATGTGCTAAGGCAATTGCACTTTATACCCCAATAAACTTAGGGAAAAAGACACTTGTCGCCTATTATAAATTGCAATCCTCTGAAACTATTAAGATACTCGGCCAAACGTTAAAGCTTCAAGTCTACTTTCTGCGCGTATAGATTACACAATCTATTTTTAGAGCGTGTAATTTTTATCTAGCTATCGAAGTGAAATGTCATAAAGTAAAACAAATGATACACAAATTAACAAGAACTTGGAAATTCGTAGAAGTACTTATCACCAAAAAAAACTTGTTTCTGCCAAGTTTGTCTGTATTTTTAAACGAAACGGGGTGGTCAGTCATAGTTGAGAGGGTTGCTTGATGGTCTTCGTCAACTGGCTGTTTTCTAAGTTTACGTGGGCGCAGAATCAGAACTGCATGCTTGTAATCGTAAATTCTCTTGAAAATATCTTAATTCATAATACATTAAGTAGCAATGTTGCGTTGATGATCAGGAACTAGGTTAATTCGAGTTCCTACAACACAGGACTTGCAGATTGAAGGTCGGGGTTTTCCGAAAGACCTATTGCATTTTATACAGAAATAAAGTGCAATGGATTTTCCCACGTTATGCGATTTAAACCAATTAGAACTCTTTGTTTTATTGGATTGCAATTATTAGAGGCTATGCTACATATTGATGGCTTAGTGTGAAACAGTTGTAACTGCCTATAAACATGAGGCAGTAATTACAATTCTTTCTAGCTTAACCATTGAGATTTGTTCAGATGGTGAAAAAATGGCCAAAAATAAACATAACCGCACAAAAAAGCCATTTCAATAGGGAAAAGGTGCATAAAATCTCCATTGAAGTTATAGCAACCATGAATTTCTAGGTATGGGCCTTTATAAGACTTCAAGATTTTGTAAAATCACATAAAAAATGGTTGATTTCATGCTACCAAAAAGGGGTCCGGGTGGGGTTTAAATCAAGCATGGGGCTGTATTAGAATTTTTATGGTAAGTGTTTCTACATAAAGAAGAGGAAATGATAAACAAAAAATATCTTCTTTATCGGTAAGAACATGCATAAACCTGCAGTCACAGATGAAAATGATTGAATCATTTGAAGAATGGTACTGTGCTTGCTTTTGTAATCAGATTCAAAGCAGGGTACCATTTCTAAACATTTGCAAAGATTTTTGCATCCTGAGTGTGCTCAAGGTGAGCTTTTGTGATCATTGAATGTCCTTCGTGCGTCGTCTGTCGTCTGTCGTCCGTCGTCCGGTGTCAACAATCTTAGTGTTTACACTCTAGAGGCCACAAATATGGCCCAATCTTTATGAAACTTGGTCAGAATGTTGGCCAGGTCACAAGGATGAACCCTATTGAAAATGGGAAGGATCCGTGCCATATCACAGGAAAAGTGGCCTTAATGACAATTTTCTTGTTTACACTCTGGAGGCCACAAATATGGCCCAATCTTTATGAAATTTGGTCAAAAGGTTGGCTAAGCCACAAGGATGATCCCTATCGAAAATGGAAAGGATCTGTGCCATATCACGGGAAAAGGGGCCTTAATGACAATTTTTTTTTAAACTCTAGAGGCCACAAATATGGCCCAATCTTCATGAAACTTGGTCAGAATGTTGGCCAAGCCACAAGGATTAGCCCTATCGAATATGGGAAGGATCCGTGTCATATCATGGGAAAAGGGGCCTTTATGACAATATTCTTGTTTACACTCTAGAGGCCACAAATATGGCCCAATCTTCATGAAACTTGGTCAGAATGTTGGCCAAGCCACAAGGATTAGCCCTATCGAATATGGGAAGGATCCATGCCATATCACTGGAAAAGGGGCCTTAATGACAATTTTTTGTTTACACTCTAGATACCACAAATATGGCCCAATATTCATGAAACTTGGTCAGAATGTTGGCCAAGCCACAAGGATGATCCCTAATGAAAATGGGAAGGATCTGTGCCATATCACAGGAAAAGGGGCCTTAATGACATTTTTCTTGTTTACGCTCCAAACGCCACAAATATAGTCCAATCTTCATGAAACATGATCAGAATAATGGCTAGGTCACAAGGATGAACCCTATTTAAAATTGGAAAGATCCATGTCATATCACGGGAAAAGGGGCCTAAATGACTATTTTCTCTTTAGAGGCGACAAATATTGCCCAATCTTTATGAAACTTGGTCAGAATGTTGGCCAGGTCACATGAAATTTGTTTAGAAAAGGATAGAAATTTATGCAGAGATCATAGAAATAGAGTTATGTTTTTCTTTGAAAAATTTTATGATCATTTAATGATCTTTCAAGTACTTAATTTTGCTTAGGGAGAAGTCAAAGAGACGAAGGTGAGCGGTATAGGGCCATCATGGTCCTCTTGTATAAATTGTAACCTTTTCTGCCTATCAAGAATGTCATCGCTAGTGAGACACCGTCATAGTGCAGTTGGTAGCGCTTCAGACTGTCAATCTAGAGGTCCCTGGTTTGATCCCTGATGGTGACAGTAATTCTTTCAAACTATTTGTCTCCCACCAATGGGTCCATAATCATAGACAAATGTGGGATAGCAGCTGGATGCTTAGGAAAGGATGTAATGATGGTACTGATGTAAGAAATACCGGGAATCCATTGTTAGGTTCTATATATACATGTATATATGTATATATATATATATATATATATATATATATATATATATATATATATATATATATATATATATATATATATATATATATATATATATATATATATATATATATATATTTATTTGTAGGCAGTTTCAACTGTTTAATCCAGAGCCATTGAGTTGTCAAGTTTGTGGTGTTGTTTGGTAATGGGCACATAAAAATCATACAGTCTAAGAAATATCTAAAGCTATAAAAATCTGAAATACTCTGAGAGCTTCATTAAATTATATACACACCAAAATCTCAGGGGGCGACGACTTGGAAATTTAATTTATTTAAGTTTTACCGTATAAGCCAAATTTGGTGAAAACTATCAGTAACTTTCTTATTGGGTGATTTATATTCATTCTTTAAGGGAATGAAGTGAGTTATTTATTCATAAGTATTTATAGTGAAAATTATGAGATTTCTTTTAAAATCTATGTTCATTATCTTGGGAAGGAATATTGTATGGAAAGATGTGTTATGGAAGACTGGATTAGTTTTTGTTCAAAAGTTTTTCTCTCATCTATTACGTCATTGTAATAATTGTAAAAAAATGCTTCAGTTAAAAACTAAAACACCTTAAAATATTTTTTTCAAAAAAATGACCATTGTACATTCCGAAATAACAACCTTGGACATACTGCTATTTTGTATTATAGGGAATTGCAATTCTTTAGATCTAACAAACTATTAAAAATACTCGGCTAATCAATGAAGTTTCAAGTCTACTTTTTGCACATATATAGATTATACAATCTATTTTTAGATCATGCATCTTTATTTCGCTATCGAAGTTTATTTGCATAAAGTTTTACAAATAATTCACAAATGTATAACAATTTACATTTGTAAAGGTTAAAAAAAATTAAAAAATCATTTCTGTTAATTTTAAGTTATTCTGTATTCCAAATTAAAATTGGCGTGATCGGGCGTAGTTTAGAGAAATGCTTAATAGTCTTTGTTGATTAGCTATAATATACATTCAAAATCAGAACTTCATGCTTTTAATCAAAAACTCTTTTGAAGACAAATGAATTTCTAATTTATTCTTAATAGCAATGTTAGGTTGTGGAAAGCTGTTTAGGGTTATTCAAGTTCCTACAACACTGGACTTATGGAACCAATGTCGGAAACTTCCCGAAAGACCTATTGCATTTTATACAATGATAAATAAAGTGCATGTGATCCAATTTAAACCAATTAGAATTATATATTTAATTGGATGGCAATTATTAGTCAAAACAAGCCCCACATACAGGGTGACAAGCTTCTAATAAATGTTTTAGATATGGTTGCAGATTTTGTCAAGGATTTTAGTAATTAGTAAATCCAAAGGGGGGACAATAGCGAATGTATTGTCTTAAAGATAGGGTCACTAATAATGATTAATCATATTTGAGCCAGTTTGTGACAATTTACGAGGGCACTTACACATAATTTGACATGTGTATGTGAGGTGCAAAATTATTGAGACATGCATTCAGCTATAGGATTATAGTGCAATTAGCCGATTACCTGAATGTCTTGATTAAATGATTCTTTGAGATCTCATCTATCTGCATTAAACACACTATGAAGACTCTGTTCTGGCCAGAGTCTTTGCTTAGCACATATTTGAAATTGTTTGAAATGTGACACACTCTCTATGTTACTTCCAGTTCATGTTATAGTTTTACTTCAAAAGACATCAGATAATTAAGACTTTTTTCTCATAAAGTTATATTAAACTATAACATATTCTTATAAAGTGATATTAAACTATAACATAAAGCATGGAAGATACTAAAAGTGAACCAAGAAGGGATTTAATAAAGATGATGGCAAAAGATGGGACTTTTTATTACATAGGTAAGTTATAACATTCTATTTGTTATGTGCCAAGCCTGGGTACCTCAACTGGTAACACATTGAGCTATCAATCCTTGGAGCGGTATTCAAATCCCAGCTCTGCTAACTTTTATCCCACATTTGACAATGAAAAGTAATTGGGACAAGTATCATTTGAGCCTGTGTGTGTCATTTTGAATAATTTCACAAGTGCACAATGTTAATACTCTGACCAGCCTGTGCATCTTCACAGGCTGGTCAGAGTCTTCACTGTGCGCCTAATAGGTAGCTGCGGACCTATTCTGACTGTGCACTACCGTAGAACATTTTTGATGCAATGCGCGGATGTCCAGGTAGCTAAATGTCTGTCAATCATGCATGCATCAAATCGTTGGAATTGTCACGCACAGGCTCATTTGGTTCCCACCAATGGGCAAATGACAAGTATTATGTGGAATAAGGGATCAGGGTATTTAAGTTGGATCAAGGCAACTGATGGCTCAGATGAAATGGTGTGGTAAACATTAAGAAGCCATGGGTTAGTGCACTGATATTACTGAATAATGCTTAAAGGTGGCATTTAACCCCAAACTATCAATCTATTTAATAAAGCAATAAGGCAGGCCTTCTCGAAGAAAAGTGCATATTTAAATCTATCAAACAGCATTTTAGCACAAGCTAAATTGCTATGCCATCGATTGATAACCTCTGTGTATAGACTGGTGAAATGTAGCTTTTCCAGAACATGTTTTGTGGTAAAAAAATAGCTGAGAGTAAATTGATGGCTGACAGTGATAAACAGTTGTAACTGCCTATATGTTTATTGGCAGTTACAACTGTTTCTCACTGAGCCATCGAAATGTGAATATATCTAGAAAGGGGTTGACCATTTGCTACAGGAACTGTTAATTAATTGCAAGATTTCATACAACTGAGTTGTAATTGAATGTTCAAATCACTCACAGGGAAACTCTTGTAGCCCTGTTGTTTTGTTCCAGACAAGACCTAAGTCTCATTCAATTTGTCAAACGAATAGTATGGGACAATAGCGGACAAATAGATAGATTGAATTATTCACGCTTTTAAAGAAATGTCGGAGCACTCGAGAAGATTACTTAGAATAGATAGATTCCGCACTTCCTGTTTTTTATTCCTCCCTCTGTGAATTGAACAAATTAACCAATCAAGCAGACCTTGCCCTTCTAGACTGGTACCTAATGAAGTTTATTCAGGAAACATTATGGGACAAGTCTATTTTTGTACTGTTCTGAGAATTATTTTTAAGCCATGAGTCTTTTAGCTCTTCAGAAAAACATTATGGGACCAGTCTATTTATGTAATGTGCTGAGAATTATTTTTTTTAAGCCCTGAGTCTTATTGACCAGGTAAATGAAGAGCACTATTCAAGCTGATCTGTATCTATAAAGATGAGTGTGCTTTTACAAGTGTTATTTTTGAATCTGTAAGAAAGATGAGTTCAAGGTTTCTCTTTTTCCGCAAAGCTGCAAAATACCCATGTTTTCTTGATTTTGGTCATCAATCTTTTGTTTACTGAAAGATATGAAGAATCTCTCCCTTTTTAAGTTGACTCATCTGAACACAAATGCTCTTTATTGATCAATTAAAGGATTTTTTTGAGGTTTGGATAAGAAAAGGAATCTGTGACTTGACTTGACTTTCTTTGCCATCTTGATAAAGCAGTCTGAAAAGCTCACTTAAGTAAATTTCCTAATTTAAACTTGATTAAGATCGCATGATAGAATATCTTCTATTCTATATAATTCAAGGGGTCAGCGCAACACTATTGTAAGTGCCTATACGCACTTATAATAGTGTTGCGCTGACCCCTCCATATATTCTTATTCAATATTTTATAGATGGCCAGAGAGTAAATATCTTTGATTTATTTCATAATAAGAACATTCAAAATGTCAGAAAATGAGTGATGTTACACAAGAACCACTGAGAGAACAAAGGAAATTGTAAAAATGATGAGGAAAATTGACTTGGCGTGAGAGACCGTCTGTTCAATAAAAGATCAGACCATATTAGAGATTTATAAGTCCTTACGAAGGAAATATTTGCTGATGATTGTTTTCGATACAGAGGGGGATATTGAGATATGATTTAAAAGCTTATAAGCTCAGCCAGAAAGTCTGTCTGATGCATTATGGGTCAGAAAAATGGACTGTGGTTGTCACATCACATCTGAAACTCAATTTGAAATCTGCAGGCTTTTTAAAAGTATAAAGTCTAACAATGCGCACAAATGCAATCAAATTGAGCCTCTTTTCCAACAGTTTTTAGCTCCACTGGCTGAAAGCCACTGGGGCTATTGTCATGGTGTTGTGTCGGTCTTGCGTCTGTCTGTCCATCCGTGCGTCTGTTCGTAAACTTTTTCTTTAAAAATCTTCTCCTCAGAAACTACTGGATGAATTTCAACCAAATTTCACAGGAATGATCCTTGGTTGATCCTTTTTCAAAGTTGTTCAAGAAATTTTGATACAATGAAAAACATGGATTAAAGGGGCATGGCTAATTTCCAAATATGGTAAAAAGTGACTTTTCTCAGGTTCTAATTGATAGATATCAACCAAATTTTACATAAATGATCATTGGGTGACCCTTTATCAGTCTACAAAAAAATTTTGTGATCGGATGAAAAATATGTATATTATCGGCAGAGGTCATTTCTCTATATGTTATTTAGTGAAAACTTTGAAAATCATTTTCTCAGAATAAAATCGATGGATTTCAATCAAATTACACTGGAATGATCCTTGAGTGACCCTTTATCAGTTTACCAAAAATTATTGTGATCGGATGAAAAATTTGTATTTTATGGGTCGAGATCATTTCTCTATATGTTATATAGTGGAAACTTTGAAAATCATTTTCTCAGAATGTAATTGATGGATATCAATCAAACTTCATTAGTATGATCCATGGGTGACCCATTATCATGCAGCCATAAATTATTGTCATTGGATGAAAAATATGTATTTTATTGGCGTAGGTCATTTCTCTTTGTGTTATATTGTGGAAACTTTGAAAATCATTTCAACATCCGTAGAAACCAAAATGTCTAAAAATTTAGTCAAAACTTAGATTTGCTATTACAAGAATTTCAAGTCGCTAAGCCATTCATGGCTTTCTAGTTATATTGTATGAAATATTCACAGTGTCACTTTGAATTGTAGTTGTCTTTAATTCTCTTGGATTATAGTGAATAATGACATAATAAATATAGATGCATCTTTTCTACTTTAAATTGTGTGTTTACCGAGAAAGAAAATATATCATTTATGTAAATATAGTCTTTCTGTCCTTATTTTCAAATAAATTGAAATCTCTTCACATTGGAAAGCCAATAAAAGCAAAAGAATTCCACAAATATTCTATTCTGTTCGTTTTATTGGACATGTTTTTCAATGGCGAGGGTCTGAGTTAGTATAGAACAAGTTAAAGTGGTACTGAATATCATAGGCATAACTAGGATTTTGAAATTTAGAAGCACTCGGAAGGCGACAAATAAAGAATATATATAAGATGATGGCGATACGATGTGGAATTTGACAATAGGTTAATGTTTTCCGACTGCTCTCTTTTAAGTTATGATTTGAGCGTTGGTGAATAATCAAAACATCGTAATTACTGCTTAAATGAGCTGTATAAGTTTCGATGTTATGATCATTCATCAACAACATTTTTCGAAAGAGGATTTATTTCTATTACGCACTTGCGTAATGGGACATATGCCCTTGAATATGAAGGCTTTCAAAATAGTTTTGCACAAAATTGTAATCTTTCTCATGCTCTACATGGCATTATAAGGTCTGTTGTGAAAAAAAGATTTGACAGTTAATAGAGGCTAAGATTTGCATGTACTGAATTGTACTGTAACATCTTAGTCTTTGCTAACTGCTTTCTACATAAGGTAGCGTACCTGTAATAGTTTCAATTGCAATGTTTTGGAAGTCATGAACAGCGTTAACCAAGGTTTTACTAATGATTTCATTATGAAACCTCTAACTCAGTTTACATTGTTAAAGATCTTGAGTTCTGAAATGTTGCGGAACTATTACTGGTCCACAACCATAATTAACAATCAAAGCTGAAATGTCCCTAAAATGAGCATTTTTAGCTCAGCTGTTTTTGGAGAAAACCTGAGGTTTTGCTTTAGCCTTGGTGATTTCATCCTTATCATTGCCATTTTTGTGCAAAATTTTGACATTTTGTGATATCTCTGGTTCTATTGAAGGTATTCACTTGAAACTTGGCACACATGCTCACCATCAAAATAGCAACCTTTACTATCAAGGGGATAACTCTTAATACATTTTGAACAAATTATGCCCCTTTTTCAACATGGATTTTTTTCCACCATCCAGCACTTAGCAGCCATTGGTAGGCACCTGTATGCCGGTGCTCTTGTTTTGGAAAATAGATTTAAATTCAGCAGAATAAGGGTTATAATTTATTTGGTGTTTAATAGAAGCTTGATTTACATCAGTAATAAATATTGGAGAAAATTTACAAACGAATCTATATAGATATCATCCATCTTTTTAGCTCACCTGAGCACAAAGTACTCAAGGTGAGCTTTTGTGGTTGGGTGGATGTCCGTCGTCTGTCGTCCGTCGTCCGTCGTCCGTCGTGTGTCGTCCGTCGTGTGTCGTCAACATTTACCTTGTATGCACTCTAGAGGCCACATTTTTCGCCTAATCAACCTGAAATTTGGTCAGAATGATTGTCTTGATAAAAACTCGGACGAGTTTGAAATTGGGTCAAATGGGGTCAAAAACTAGGTCACGGGGTCAAATCTTAGAGAAACCTTGTATGCACTCTAGAGGTCACTTTTTTTGTCTGATCAACCTGAATTTTGGTAAGAATGATTGTCTTGATGAAATCTCGGACAAGTTTGAAATTGGGTCAACTGGGGTCAAAAACTAGGTCACAGGGTCAAATCTAAGAAAAACCTTGTGTGCACTCTAGAGGCCACATTTTTTGCCCATTCAACCTGAATTTTGGTCAGAATGATTGTCTTGATGAATTCTCTGACAAGTTTAAAATTTGGTAAACTGGGGTCAAAAACTAGGTCACAGGGTCAAATCTTAGAAAAACCTTGTATGCACTCTCAAGGCCACATTTTTTGCCCATTCAACCTGAATTTTTGTCAGAATGATTGTCTTGATAATATCTCGAATGACTTTGAAATTGGGTCAACTGGGGTCAAAAACTAGGTCACAGGGTCAAATCTAAGAAATACCTTGTTTGCACTCTCAAGGCCACATTTTTTGGCTGATCAACCTGAAATTTGGTCAGAATGATTGTCTTGATGAAATCCTGAATAGGTTTGAAATTGGGTCAACTTGGGTCAAAAACTAGGTCACAGGGTCAAATCTTAGAAAAACCTTGTAGGCGCATTAGTGGGCACGTTTATTGCCCGATCAACCTGAATTTTGGTCAGAATGATTTTCTTGATGAAATCTCGAATGGGTTTGAAATTGGGTCAACTGGGGTCAAAAACTAGGTCACAGAGTCAAATCTAAGAAAAACCTTGTATGCACTCTAGAGGCCACAATTTTTGCTCGATCAACCTGAAATTTAGTCAGAATGATTGTCTTGATGAAATCTCGGATAAGTTTGTAATTGGGTCATCTGGGGTCAAAAACTAGTTCACAGAGTCAAATGTAAGAAAAACCTTGTTTGCACTCTAGAGGCCACAATTGTTGGCCAATCAACCTGAAATTTGGTCAGAATGATTTTCAAGATGAAATCTCGGATGAGATCGAAATTGGGTCATCTGGGGTCAAAAACTAGGTCACGAAATCGATTATAAAAATCCTTGTTAGTCAACCTTAAAATTGTAAAAAAAAAAAGGGTTCTCAAGTTGTATAGAAGCAGCAGCTTTGTTTAGCTCAGTCATTCATCATTCTTTTTCTCATACTTCTTTTGAAAATTTTAGATAGTTCATTCAGGTGAGCGATTAAGGGCCACTATGGCCCTCTTGTTTTATTAAATATTTCTGTCAGTTTCTGTATTTGTCTATAACCTTGACAGAAAAAAATCTCAATTTACTGGTTGTACTAGAAATATATTGAAACATCAGTACTTTTATTTGAGTGAAAAACAATCCAACATTTCACGGAAGTGATCCAGTCTATTTGATTTACAACTAAATGCAACACTGATTTTGATGGAATGGGGTATCTAATAACATTTTTCCATTAACAGAAACTATTTGTATTTCTGGAATTGAATTCTGGGATAGATAGGTAGTCAAATCAGGGAGAATGAAAGGGTTTTTCAGCAACAAAATTATGTAAGAGTCAGGGGTGTGGAAATACGAGTTTTCTCCACTTGTCCCTGGACAAGTAAAAGCGGATTTTCTACTCGTCCAGGATGAAAATGAACTTGTCTCCTAAAGAGTAAATAGAAGAAATTGAAAAAAAAAACATTGCCTTCTGATGAAGAAAATGCTGGTATCCAGCATTTTCTTCATTAAAAACAATGTTTTCTACCCTATGATATGAACATTAGGATGATTTCTCTCTTAATTCTTTTAAGAAACATTCCAAGATTTGCCCTGGTATTTACTTGTCCTTGGACAAGTGGCTTAGAAAAATTTTCTTGCCCGCAAGTACAAAAGCCCGAGTCGGACAAGTCGGGCATGGGAATTCCACACCCCTGTAAGAGTGCATGGATAAGTTACTGTATGTCTCCCAATAAATACTCCCGGAAGCTATACAAAATATGGACTGAGGGAGCTTTTATTTAGAACCCATTTTCCAAAGCAAGAAATCTTCAAATTTATAATATATTTAGCAAAGCACAAAATAAGTGTTAAAATTGACAACATCTCTGTGCCTTAAAGTCACATTTAGCCAAATTAGGACCTATTCAATTACTAGAGTTCTTGAACTGCTTCAAGCACTTTAACCCTTTCCTATTTTACAAAATTTTGGACCTGTCCAAATTCAAAGGTTTTGCAGACGAAAATTAAAAGTAGATTTAATTTGATAAATAACCATTCAGTAGGGAAGAAAATAGTGTAGAAAGAGAAGAAATTGCTTGACAGAAGCAATTTCTTCTTTTTTTCACAATGTTTTCTCAGTCATAAAATCACAGGCACGTAAAAAGCAGGGATTGAACAGCAAAGGAATAAGACAATATAAACTTCAGCTAATGAAAAAAAAAATCCAAGAGCCACAAGTTGTTTGATATACTCCACAACTAACCAGCTCAAGCAAGAATGATCAAATATCTCTTGAAACATTATTGCTACCCTGCAGTAAGATAGCCATAATAATGCAATGGAAATCTTATACAAAGCAACACTGTTTTAGATTAATTGCTAAGGCTTTTTGACATGTTTGCACCAAGTCATTTCAAAAAGATACCAAGCATTTAATTTGAGCGTGTTTTTTCTACAAGACTTTCAATAGTCACAAAAATTCAAAAGGTCTGCAATGAGTAACGGAGACAGAATCATAAGTAATTGAAACATAATTATTCATAATTACAGTAATACCACAGCGAATTTTACTTGTTTATATTTTGTTTAGAGGTTCAGGTAAAAAATACAGACAATGTTAGAAAAGCGTGGTCCAAAACAGATAGAAAATCTTGTGCTGCGGTATATGGGAAATAGACACTCCTTAACGCTCAGGTCTATTTGCCGTATACCATGGCACTCGTTTTCTATCCTATACTTATGCAAGTGTGCAATAGAAATAAACCTCCTTTGAAAAATATCGTTAATGAATGATCATTCAAGCTGTAGCTACAAAGTTTTGATTATTTGCCAAGGCTCAAATGTTAAAAAAAGGGGAGCAGACAGAGAGCATTCATCTTTTGTCACAGTCCACACATTGCCTTTATTTTATATATTCTTTGATGGTCACCTTCTAAATGCGTATAAATTTCAAAATCCTAGTTACGCTTATGACATATTACATACAACATCAGTAAATCAAATTTAAGGCATAATGTTATTAAAAGTCTTATAGATGAATCGAAACATCTTAATAACTGTCTTGCTGAATAAAAGCCTTGGCAAACTTGCATAAATATTAAAGCGCTAAAAGCACTGGATGCATAAATTGTGGGTCAGTATTTATTTTGAAATATAATTTTCAAACTTTTCTAGTTTAATCAGGAAAATCAGGTTGTAAAGACTAAGATCAGACTGCACATATGTGCAGGCTGATGTTTGTTTATACCTCCTGCTATTGAGGTATAAAGGTATAAAGTTTTATAAAACTTAAGTGTTCTAATATCTCTTTGCGCGTAATCTAATAATTCAATGCTTATATGAATGAAACAGTTTCAATAAATGTTTTATAACATTGAGAATATAGAAAATTTTATAAGTGACCAATAGGTAATACCAGCAATTCCATTAGACTGACCAGAATGTGACCATTTGACCAGAGGCAATATGAGTTTTGGACATTCCATCTCTCAGAGATGTAATCAACCATAAGAATTGGGTTTTCCATTAACATGTAGGTTTGACCCATTTCTTGATAACAAAACCTTTGTGATGCTGAACCCAGACTATTCCTGCCTTGACAGGAGCTGTAGACAAACATCAGCCTGCACATAATGTGCAGTCTGATCTCTGTCTTTAGCACCTGGTTTTACTTTTTGAAACTAGAAAGGCTCAAAAAATTAATTTTCAAAATAACTTTCCTCTCACATTAAGTGAATTGGGCGCTTTGAGCACTTAGATTATGTTGCAAATTTGTCAAGATTTTTGGTGAACGAACGTCGTTCACCAGTGTTATATACCATGTCAGGAAAATCCTGTTGGATGTTGATACATTTGAAATAAAGTAGCGCCTCTTAAAATTCAATTTAGTATCTTTCAACATTTTTCTCCGCAAAATCACTGTTTTTTTTCTTTAAAAGCGTGCTACTAGTGTTCTTTATCAAGTGAAAATAATGAAAATTCGCCTTGAAAAACACAAAATGATCTTGCAATGTTTATCAAGGGAATTTTTGATCGGCGTAAGCTTGTCGAGAGTTTAAAGCAAAAACAAAGTTTGTGTCTAGACTCCGTAGAGACAGATACTATGTTTTTGACCCAAGCCTTCGCTGGTGCAACTTGAAGTAATTAGCCGGAAATACGTGTTTATTTAGGTCATGTCCTCTTGAACTTACATTTGGCAATACTCGGGCGATCTCCGACGGCTCCGATTTAAATGTAGGTTAGAGGAATCGGCCGAGTTGAGACGAATGACGCATCAAGACACATTGTGTCATTAGAAACGGTAACGCGGTTTTACATAACTTTTCAACTAGCGACAGTCAGTCTCGAGACGGGTTTTAAGAATGATTCGACATGTGTTTTACATGTACAACCTTTCTTGTACTTTTATTTGAATAGGGATAAACGCCGCTATTAAGATTTTTCTGTAAAATTGCGTTGACTGAAGTAGGGCTTGTAAGGATACACTCGAATATTCGGTGAACTTATTCCCAGCGAAAACGTTTCGTATTCGTCTGTCTCAGAAGCGAATATTGCCGAATACCGATTGCGACAGGCACGGAAGATATTTCATTGGGGCCATTCTTCTTTGCATTTTTTCAATCTGTAAAACCATATCAATTCAAAATTCTATTTGAAAATTAAATAAATGATAGCTAAATATTCAACCCTAGATACCACTCCAATTGACGAGTAGATATTGCCGTGGTCAAGGGGGGGACCAGATCCGTCATGCACTTGTTTACGATTCGACAGGCGGGTTTAGTTGTTAAATTATTTTGGAAATGTCATTGCGTTTTTTACAGAAATCATAAAAATCTAAATCGATGAATAAAGACTGGCTCCATCCTTCCCAAAATACGTTTAGAATTGGTTAACTACAGTTTAAGCAAAAACTAGCTCCTAGCAGAAAGTCTAATATCAGCCGCAATACTGTAATAAGATATCGATAGTGAGTGATTTTACAAGCATCCAAACTCTTGAAGGTAAACAATAGCTTCTCGTGCAAAAAATAAACCGACAATTGTAAGGATTCTCAACTCTTTTTGGAAAGAAAGTCGGAAGGAAAAAAAACATTGTATTATACTTAAACATAGTAATAGACATAGTCATGCAATTATTACCTCCCTTTAAAAAAATAAACTTCTTAAATAAGATTCTTACTCGCTTTTGATGTAGAAATTACGTTACAAAAATAATATTTATAAAGACTTTTAGTATGCAATTTACTATGGAGCAATTGTTTAATATAAAAAGTTATACTTTAATTTCTAAACCTTAAACAGAAATTATCTATGAATTAAACTAATAGGGCACTAGACCTCCTTTAACCTATACCTAAATATTTCTCATCCTGCAGTGTTATAAAATTGAATAACGACATAAGTGTCAACCACGGAAGTGGTTATGGCTTCAAATATGTTAAAAACTAATCTCTCAGGTTATGGTTCAAATTAATATTAATTTATTAATATTAACAAATCATAACTTTAAACAATGAGTACAATTCAGGACTGACTGATATTCAAAGGTGTTACTTTGGTTGGTACTCAAAGACCTTTTCATCCTCTGAGAAGAAACAAAGATATTTAAAAAAGTTAAAACAAATACATCAAATTTACTTGAAATAAGCTTAAACATGATAACAACTACTTTTGTAAAAACAAACACCATTGGTTATAGGTTAAAGACAGTTTTAGATAGGATTAAATCGTTTTCTCCATTTATGTTTAATTAATAAATGTACCTATTTCAAGTGTGTAAAAGAAATTTTCACAGAGTAACATCTCATATTCTAACAAATATTTTTCTAACAGGATTTTCCTCTCTTTCCCTTTCTTTGAATTGGCAGTGAAATTTCCGAATAACGGAAATTATGTCGAGACAATTCTTCCCACTTTTTTTTACATTCGTAATTTCTCTTTTCTAATTGAATTCAATATACATGTATCACTCTAGAATGCCATCAGGTTCGTTCACCATCAGTACTTTCAGTGCTTTGATTTATTCAGCAAGACAAGGATTAAGAACAGCCTGACAGTTTGTACCTTTTGAAAAGGAAACGATCAGCTGGACTGCATTAAAGTCCAATGAATTGTTGTCAATGACCTTCTGTTGGCTACATGTCTGTCCGTCTTTTTTTTCTTCTGTGATTTGATCCCTAATGGCACTCATTCTTTCCTACTATTTGTCTCTCAGCGATGGATTGATAAACCTAGACCTATGTGAGATAGCAGCTGGAGGAAAGGATGTGATGGTAGTACTGATGTGAGAAATACCAGGAATCCATTGTTAGGTGCTCCAGCCATCTCAATATAACTGAAAAAATGTAGAAAGCGGCGCCAATTGGTGAGAGACAGTAGTTGAAAAGAATGAGTGGCGCTGCCGGTGATCAAACCAGGGACCTTTAGATTGATAGTCTGATGCTAGCAGGAGGTAGAAACAAACATCAGCTTGCACACATGTGCAGTCTGATCTTCGTCAATACAACCTGTTTTTCCTATATTAAACTAGCCATACTGACCCACAATAAATGCATCATGTGCTTTAAGCGCTTTAATATTTATACAAGTTTCCATGGTTTGCCAAGGTTTTTATTTAGCAAGACAAGTATTAAGATGATTTGATTCTTCTTTAAGAATTCTTTTTAAATCGTCCATCTTTGGATTTCCAGAATCTTAGAGTAATTACGGTATCTGGTTCGTCTATAAATATTTATTGTGCTTTTATTCTGTTAGATTTGACCTGGTAAGATAGATTTTCTTGTAATTGTGATAGAAAAAGAATCAAATTTCCCTGAGAATAAGCTACGGAATTAACGTGGGAGTATGATTGATGTCGTATTACAATGTTTCGAATATTAGAAGTAATATTGTCCTATTCAATACATTGAATCCACATCAATCGTAAAAATTATATTTTTTGTGGGATTTTTTTTTCTCTCTTTATATTGCAGGGCTATTATGTTAAAGCTTTTTTGTTACCATGTGTGATCTGTCAATTAGAATAAATAAAGGGATTAATTAGCACAAATGTTTTGTAAGTGCCTTTAAATTTATAGGCGCATTCTGACTTAGGGATCGAGACTTACACACTATCCAGGTAGTCCCTTTTCGTGTGACAGGTCACAAATGAATTCAATATCATTGTCAAGCACATTGATTGTTTGTTGGCTGCTCTCATTGATTGTTTGTTGGCTGCTCACATTGATTGTTTGTTGGCTGCTCACATTGATTGTTTGTTGGCTGCTCACATTGATTGTTTGTTGGCTGCTCACATTGATTGTTTGTTGGCTGCTCACATTGATTGTCTGTTTGCTACTCTCACTTTTTTGCACTTTCTGATACTCTACAATTCATAGTACATTTCAGAGTCTAAACACTGACTTGTTCTTGTGATGAGTTGATAAAACTGTAGTTGCATTATGGTTCCACCTAATAACAATACCAATTTCAAAGTTTAACCTTCATAAATCATATTTTTTCTTCTGTCAATATCGGCGTGATATTTACGTATCCATTACTGGAACCGGAAAGCCTCTGTATGTCCAATAGAACTTTTACAGTAATTTGTTGCAGTAATCCTTTGAAAGATACTCCCTCATTGTTAAACAGCCCCCTCCTTTCTATCTGTCACATATGCTGACCTAAAACTGCCAAACTAAAACCCCGTCAATAAAAATCAGCAAGGAAATGTATCTGCGCAATCACAGATTGGTCTCAGTTAATCAAAAGCTTGCAGAATTTCGTAGAAATTTTGTCCAATTGATCTTTTGATGGATGAGATGTCGTGTCGACGATATTTCCAATGGTCAGTTGGTCAGTTTGCGCTTCCTAAATGGATTACAAACCGTCTTGTTTTTGTCAAATTCCGTTCTCGCATTAATCTTCGTAAAGCTGTTTTCATTCTCACATTGAATGTAACAACTTAATCTTATGGATAGATTCATTCCAGTGAAAATAGTCTGGGAAAATAGTATTGATTCATGGGATATATTTGGTATGCAAACAAAAGTCTTAGTCTTATTAACCCTTTCCTGTTTTACAAAATTTTGGACCTGTCTAAATTGAAAGGTTTTGCAGACGAAAATTTAAAGTGAATTTAATTTGAAAAATAACCATTCAGTAGGGTAGAAAATAGTGTGGAAAAAGAAGAAATTGCTTGTCAGAAGCAATTTCTTCTTTTTTTCACAATGTTTTCTCAATCATAAAATCACAGACACGTAAAAAGCAGGGATTAAACAGCAAAGGGTTAATAAGTCTTCTCTTTTACACCCCAGCCCCCTGCCACTTACACACACACATAGACACAAAGTCACACTATTTTCAAGTATGTTTTCCAGAGCTTTTATCTTCAAGAGGGGAAAAAAAGAGAAAATTTGTCTTGTGTTGGAATTGGTTAAAAGATTGAACATTTTGAGGGCTAGTAATCAATCCAAGTTTAAATGAGTGTTCAAAGATCAATTTTATCTATACTCACTCAAAATAATGCATCTATAGTGAGTTGATATTTCTGTGTAAGTTGAAGCTACATGGACCATGCAATATTGAACGATTATCTGAGCAAAATTGGGAGATAAAAACTGCAGGAAAATTTAACAATTAAAAGCCATGTTAAAAGCCATTAATTCATTCTATCTCATTTAAAACATGCATGACCAGATAATTACAAAAATCTTGGGTTTCAATTTCAAGGAAAAAATTTAACCTTTGCCATGCTGATTAAAAAACCTTATGGCAAAATTGCTGTAAAATCAAAGTGCTGCAAGCGCATGATGCACTTATTGTGAGTCTATATTCAATTTCAAAATATAACAATTTAACCATAATGGTTTTTTGACAAAGATAATCAAGAGGTATGTAAGAAAAAAGACAGTGTGTTTTCAAAGTTTTTGGAGATGTATAAGAAACCAGAAAGAATGGGAATTCTTCCCCCAAAAAGAAATTGCCAAGATCAGAAATTATAAAACTGAATTTAAGTAATACCCAGTGGACCTTGATTTGCATGACCCGTCGTCACAGATTTGAGACGAATCTGTCTGAATCCGAGGTCACATGGGAAACAGATTTCGTCATAACTGTCCAAAAAATTGATGACTTTTAGACATTTCGATCAGGCTTCTTATTATATATTTACCTTTATTCAAACGAAACTTGATGAAAGATTTTCAGTGTTTCTGTGGCTTTTATGAATATTATGAGATTGAGAAACAAGGGCAATACTATTGTAAGTACCTATATATTTATAGGCATTTACAATAATATTGCACTGACCCTTCAAAATGATGTTAAATGAAAGCTTCATGGCATAATATTGTACACCTTTTTGGAATAAGAATATTCTAATAATTCAAGCTTTACTTACAATTTGTGGGTAACTCACCTCTAATGTGAGAGATGAAGAGCGTATTTGTTAATTTCATTTAGGTATGAAACTGAAAACCAAAGTGGTCAAGGTGAGCTATTGTGATCACTCACTGTCCATCGTCCGTCCATCCTTTGTCCGTCCATCTGTCTTTCTGTCCGTCCATCCATCTGTCCATCCATAAATGATTTCTTTAGATATCTTCTACTCCTAAACCACTGCCAATCAAGCTGACACTTGGCACAGATGTTTCTTGGATGAAGCTCTTCAAAAGTTGTTAAAAGAATTTAGTTCTTCTAAAAACTCTGGTTGCCATAGTAACAGAAAGGCCAAAAATCTTAGAAAAGTTATTCTCCTCTTAAACCACAAGGCGAATCAAGTTGGATGTTCCTCGGGTAAAGTTTTCAAAGGTTGTTATAAAAAGTTAGTTTCATTGAAAACTCTGGTTGCTATGGTAACGGAAAGGCTGAAATTGGCAGAAAATTTCAAAAGATCATAGAAAAAATTCTTCTCCTCGGAATCACAAGGCAAAACAATTGAAAGTTGGCAGGGATGTTCCGTGGGTCAAGCTCTTCAAAAGTTGTTAAAAGAATTTAATTTCATCAAAACCTCTGGTTTCTATGGTAAGGGAAAGGCTGAAAATTGGCCGAAAACTGGTGAAAATCTTAGAGGTATTCTTCTCCTCCTAAACTTAATCTTAGACTTGGGAGGGATGTTCCTTGGGTAAAGGTTTTCTAAAGTGGTTAAAAGAATTCATTTCCATCTAAAACACTGGTTTCCTTGGTAACAAACAGAAGGCAAAAAATTGCCAAAAAATCTTAGAAAACATTCATCTTCTTCTAAATCCACTGGTCAAATTAAGCTGAGACTTTGTAGGGATGTTCCTTTGGTGAAGCTCTACCAAAGTTGTAAAAAAGCTTTATTCAATCAAAAACTCTAGTTTCCATGGTAACGGAAAAGTAAAAAAAATGCCAAAAATCTTAGAAAAAAGTCATCTTCTCCCATACCATTGTGCCAATCTTAAACTTGGCAGGGATGTTCTTTTGGTGTAGGTCTACTTAAGTTGTTAAAAGAATTCAATTCTATTAATATCTCTGGTTGCCATGGTACCAGAAAGGTTAAAAATTTGTGAAAATTTAAAAAAAATTCGAAAGAGTACCCACAATATATGGTTTCATTTTAAACTTTATCCCTTCTTATAGTGTACCTCTGCAGTGTTACAATAACAATAATTATAATATGACCTTCATCGCCGGAGTGAAATAACCCGTTGAATACTTTTGATATTACTTGGGTGTTATTACACTAGTGGAATAACTATGCAAATGAGTTCAGAGCGAATAGCAACACTATTTTGTAACTGCGAAAATGACGTCATAATCTAGGTATTTGTGACGTCATTTTTAAAAGGCATTATAAGTTTCGCGGAAAATTGAAACGTTGATTTTTAAGAATTTTATCAATTTTTTTGTCAAATTGGGGTCATATTATAAATAGAATATAAAATTTGTGCTCATATAATACAGAACTTATTAAACTCTTCATCTAAAACAGATAAAAACTCAGCACAGCCTCGTTTTTATCTGTTTATAGATGACTCGTTCAATAAATTCAGTATTCAATGACTACTCATTCAATATCCTCTATTAATTTGATTAAGGCAGAGTATGCATATCATGTCACACAAAAAAAAGGGTATTATTGTATTTGCATGTTTGTCTGATATAATTTCTGATATAATTTCTTGTGAATGCTCGATTACGTTTAGTCTCCGTTATAAATCCGACAGGCTGACAGATCTGGTCCTTCTATCCTTGATTAATGATGATGTTTGATTTGGTTTTTGTTTTAGAGGACATTACTATTCTAATCAGGTCATTTGAATTGTCTCTGGTTTAACTACCAGACAATTTAAAGAACGACAGTGATTATTCAAGATCAGATGTGTCAATATCTTAAAAAGCAATTGTCAATTTGTTTGTTTGAATCGGGGATTTGCGCTGCTTTCAACAATCTTTCCGGGAAAGGCTGGAGCACCTAACAATTCATTTCTATAATTTCTCACACCAGTACTATGATTACATCCTTTCCTAGCCTCCAGCTGCTATCACACATAGGTTTACAATTATCGACTCGTTGGTAAAAATATACTACTGCTGTTGGGGATGGAACCGGGGATCTCAAGATTGACAGTCCCAATTGCTACTAACTGTGCTATAAAGGCTGCCCCAGCAATTGTCAAGGATGCTTATTCAAAGAAGGGAAATATTCTTTTAAAATTTATCCACCCATAGTATATGATAGTATAGTATATGATTTTAATTGCCTTTTGAGGAACCTTTAAGGATCAAATAAATATTTATTGCCTCTTATATCAAAAAAATTATTAAATTATGACTACATGCAAACTTTATTGTCCGTATTAGAATACCCCAACGGCAGCACCTATCCTTTTGGACTATTTGTTTTCCACCAATGAGTTGAAAATGGTGGATCTACGTGGGATAGCAGCTGGAGGCCAGGAAAAGATGTAATGGTAGTACTTGTGTGAGAAATACCAGGAATCCATTGTTAGTTGCTCCAGCCCCCTATTAACTGGTAGGTAATTATCAATCAAAAGATGTCAGTAGATCTAGAAGGTTCATTTAAACGATGCAAAATATTTGTGATATGACTGAATGATTGTTGAAAGCAGGGTAAAAACCCCATTCAAACAAATCAAACAAACCATATTGGAATAAGAATGATTTTAGAAATTAATCTTCAATATTTAAATTTAGCCTATTCAAAGCCAACCAAATACAACAAAATGCCTGTGCAATTTATGAAATTTAAAAGATTAAATTTCTTGCATGAGGTTCATCATAAATTTGCCATAGCTCAAAAGTTTGATTATACATAAAGCAATTTTTGCATGTATTATTTCTTGAATTATTGGAATCTGACTTAAATAAAACTAAGATATGACTATGTAAGATATATTTTAGTTTTATTAAAGTCAGATTCTATGGATAATATCATACAAGTCTAAAAATTTAATAGTGCTTGTAATGATAACATTATCTTGAAATAGCTTGGAAACAGATTTTAAATTCCAATTATAATAACTTAATACATTATGCATGCACTTATTGATGGCTCAGCGCAAAACAGTTGTAAATGCCTATTTGTTTTACTATTCTCAATAATTTTGATCAATTTATACATAGATCTTTTAACCTTTATTTGAAAAGAAATTATAAAAAGAAACTAAATATCCCCAAATACCCTAAGAATATCCCCAAGTGCCTCAATGTTCATGTGAGATGTTGCTTAAAGTCAGAACCTCAATACATTTAAGAAACAAATAAAACAAAAAGAATTTCACCTTTCATTGTCACAAACTATGGGGGTTAATAATTCATGATTATGTTTTCTGAAATTTGTTGCCATAGCAACAATGCTATGAGAATTCTCCAAAATATTACAGATATTACGGAGAAGACGAGCTGACGGCATGTTGCCAGCGTCTCCAGATTTCCCCAGGTGACATGTCAATTCTTTTGACTTTCTGAGGTTTTTCTCTGATTGCCCAGATTGAATCCATTTCAGTGACTCAAGGCAAAAAAGTTTTATCTGCCTATAAACATAAAGGCAGTTACAACTTTTTTGTGAAGACATCATTTTGTTCACCAATTTTATTCTAGCATGATTGATATGATAACGAGTTTATTTTGTGAAAGGATAATTTGGTGGTATGTACTAGTATCAGACTGCACATAAATATGCAGTCTGATCTTTGTTTCTTTGACTCCTCCTGCCAAATCAAGATCATTCTCAGTTCTGCATGATAAGAGACAACAAGAGCACTACCTGCCTATTCCTAGGCTCGGCTGTTGAGTGCTGCATGGTAGCTAAAATCTAAGTGGAAAAAAAGTGGCATAATCTGCACAAAATGCATCTAGAGTTATCTCCCTTGATAGTGTAGAATGATCTTTTGATGGTGAACATGTGCACGAAGTTTCAAATAAATGCCTTCAGTAGAACCAGAGATATAACAAAATGTCAAAGTTTTTGCATGATGACAACAAAACCACCACCACCACCAACAACAACAACAACAATAACAAGGGAGACAATGACAACCAGGAAGATGACACCAAGGCCATAGCAATACCTCAGAGGTGCGTTTTTTACATTAAGATGAAAATTTTCGCTAAATAAGATTATTAAGATGTCATAAGAAACGATTTTCAATATTTTGAGTGCAAACGTTCGACGTGACGTCAAGGCTACTCGTTTTAAGCCAATGCAAAAACATCTTCGTTTCCTTATTAAGATATCTTAAGATTATTAATAAGACGCTTAAAAATCTTAATCTAAAAAACGCTTCATCTTAAAAATCTTAATGAGATTCTTAAGAATCTTAATCTAAGAAACGCACCTCTGGTTGTCTCCGAAAACACCCAAGCTAATAATTAGGAGATCTCTGTGATCTTATAACATTCAGAATTTCAGGGATAGGAGGAAGTTAAGATAAAACTAAATCTTTATTTCTTATTCAATCTTCATGTTGTGGGTACTCAATTGAAATCATCTTGATAAAATGATACTGATGGTTACCCACAACATAGGAACTGAATTTTCAAAGTGATTTAAATTGCAACAGATCATGACCATCTGGAGTTCTGTCCCTTAAACCTTTTCAACCCCTACATCAATAGAGAGGCCATATTGTTTTACCAGCATCTGTCTGTACATCTGTCTGTATGTCTGCAGACTAAACACTTTCATGCTACTTAAGTACTTTTCAAGTTACAATGCTGAATTTTGGCATAAAGGTTCCTCTCACCAATGATCATCTGAAAAGGTAGAGGTCAAATATCAAGGTCAAAGTTTTGACAAATTTGCTGTTTCGGGGGGCATTCATGCTTCACAAAAACACATCTTGATTTCTTTATTCAGAATGCAAGATTGTGTTAGAATTGAATAATATTCATGCAACATTTGCCTAATTAGAGGATGTTTACCCATAAAAATTATGACATTATTTAAAACATGAATTTTGCATTAGAACATAATTGCAGTAATGAAAAAAATGTAGTCTTTCAGATTTATAATACTGGCAGAGGAAATTTAATGTCAAAGATCAAACTGACAGATGTAGTAGTTAAACAGAAGAGGGGTGTGGAATACAGATATTTGCCAAGTGTCCTTGGACAAAAAGGAGACAATTTTCTTGTCCGCAAAAAATTGAATCGACAAATCTAGAGGAAACGCTGTTGTCAATGAAGAAAATGCTGAAACCCATGGCCATGCAGATTTTTATTCTTTGACAATAATATTTTATACAACTTGCATTAGGATAATTTATCTTTGAGATATACTTTGCACCATATTGGACTATGCCTGGTATTTACTTGTCCAAGGACAAGTTACCTTCAACATTGCACTTGTCCACAAGTTGAAAAGCCAATGCCTGACATGTCAGAAATGGGAATTCAGGGATAATTCTTGCTCAGAATATCATTGGCAAAAATATCTCATCAAAATCTAATGAGAATTTCAAAATTTTTTGCAGAAATTTCATAGAACCCTTAACTAAATGACATTTTACTTTGAGATTTATCTCTCATTAAGCCTTTTTCAATGAGAATTTTAGCAGAAAAATGAGAGAATCTCTCAATATCTCCCCTCAAAATGATCCCTGGGAATTAAACACCCCTGCTTCAGAGTTTTAATCCCACAGACTGAATTGTCTGATAAATTAAAATCCTTATAGTAACAGTTTGAATAAAGCTGTACTTATGAGGTTTTAATATCTAAGCCCATAGATGATATTATTAGTGTTTGATACATGAACATTTTTATTCAGAGGCGGATCTGGGGTTTCTATAAAGGAGGTTCGATGTCAGCCTAGATTTCAAGGAATAAGTCCCATAGTATCCCTATCCTGATTTGAAAACTACAAAAAAGGGGATCATTTGTCTTCTGTTTCAAAATTTTGATTGAAATTGTCCACAACAATGAAGTAATTTGGATACAGAGAAGGTTCATTCGAACCCCCTGAACTTGCCTGGATCCGCCACTGTAATTACAACTAGGGATTTATATAGTTATTTCAATCAAGATAAAGATAAGAATATGTGTAAAATTAAAAACTTGAGAATTGTTACTCTTCTTTGCATGTATTATCTCAAGCAAAGCAGAGGTACATGTTAAGCTTGGATTTTTTGGGAGAAAACCTAATTAGGTATCGTTATCACCTTAATATAGTTCACATCTGTGTTGGTGTTGGTGTTTATTATTCATTGACCTTGGTGAGACATTGGTCTTATCTCTGTTGTTATTGAAGATATCTTCATGAAACGTGGTACCGGTTTGTGCATTCACAATAATGAGAGTTATCCAGATTATCAAGGGAGGTATTTTTACTCTGAGATTTAGCATTTTTGTCAGAGTTATGCCCCCTTTTTGACTTGGATATTTTGCATTATACAGTACCTGCAGCCAAGTGTCGCTGCTGTTGAATGATTATTTTGTTAATCATTTACAAAAGTTTGTGCATCCTGGACACAGCTTGGTGAACTGTAAGAAATTTTTTGCAACAGATGTGAATAATTGCACTCAGCAGAATTTATTGTCAATGGAAACAAAACAAACAATTGTCATTATTTGTGCCAAATCAAATTTGAATCTATGAATAAATTTTTGGTTTATTTAAGCTCAACAGCTAGTTACAACAGCTCGAAAAAAAAGCTGAGGTTTTGGTAGCCCAAATATAATGTTCTTTGTGGGCGAAACCACTCTCTTTAATGCTTTCCAATAAGATGGATAAATCTTTCACTTAGTAAAGCACAAAAACTATATTTTCACTAATGACAAAGCCACTAGTGAAAATACAGCTTTTGTTCTTCACTCAATGCAATAAATGGATCTTACATGGAAACAAACTATTATTCTGTACATAATTAACAATTTAGATTTTGAATAATATGAGATTCTGAGCTTGAATAAAGCTGTAGTTATGAGGTTTTGGTAGCCCAAATACAATATTCTTTATGGGTAAAAAAGCCTCTGGTCAAAATATAGCTTTTGTTCTTTACTCAATGACAGATAAATGGATCAAACAAACAATTATCCTCTACAGAATTTAAGCCTGTGCGTGAGATTTCCAACAATTTCATAAATGTACATAGCAAAGACTCAGACCAGCCTGTGCCTCCGCACAGTCTGACCAGAGTCTTCACTATGTGTTAAGTAGATAGATAAGGTCTCAAAGTACTTGTACACCACCATGTAACATTACGTTACATTTACGTCTACGCTGCTCAATAATAGTATCTCGTGCCCATGTCAAATTGTTGGAAATTTTGGGCAGAGGCTCATTTACAATTCAGATTTTGAATAAATATGAGATTCTGGAGAACAAAATAGGATAGAGTCATCATAGATAACCTGGACATCTGCATCTACAATGACCCCACCATTGGATGTTTTCTAAAGATCATCATCTCAGCTAACAGGGAACAATGCCTGCAAAAATTGATATGTCCCTTATTAATATTGATGTACTATATTTTGCAACAGATGTAAATAATTGGACTAAAGTGAAATAGATCTGCATGCACTCAGCAGAATGTATTGTCTATGGAAACAATACAAACAATTGTCATTATTTCTGCTGTATCAAATTTGAATGTATGAATAAATTTTTGAGTATATTTAGGGTAATTCAAAGAACAGATACCAGTATATTTTTGGCTTTTATTTCCCAAACTGCCAAACAGGATGCAATGTTTTGTTTCTGTCTGTCTTATCCATATAAATGTGTGTTTTTCCAAACTGCCCATTACTTTAAAGGTCATTATGTACACTCCTCAAAACTTCTAAGCAGCCACTTACTTTTTAGCTCACCTGAGCACGAAGTGCTCAAGGTGAGCTTTTGTGGTCGAGTGATGTCCGTCGTCCGTCGTCCGTCGTCCGTCGTGCGTCGTCAACATTTACCTTGTAGACACTCTAGAGGCCACATTTTTTTCCCGATCAACCTGAAATTTGGTCAGAATGATTGTCTTGATGAAATCTCGGACAAGTTCGAAATTGGGTCAAGTGGGGTAAAAAATGGGGTCACGGGGTCAAATTTTAGAAAAACCTTGTAGACACTCTAGAGGCCATATTTATTGCCCAATCAACCTGAAATTTGGTCAGAATGATTGTCTTGATGAAATCTCGGACAAGTTCGAAATTGGGTCAAGTGGGGTCAAAAATGGGGTCACGGGGTCAAATTTTAGAAAAACCTTGTAGACACTCTAGAGGCCACATTTTTTGCCTGATCAACCTGAAATTTGGTCAGTATGATTGTCTTGATGAAATCTCGGACAAGTTCGAAATTGGGTCAAGTGGGGTCAAAAATGGGGTCACGGGGTCAAATTTTAGAAAAACCTTGTAGACACTCTAGAGGCCATATTTATTGCCCAATCAACCTGGAATTTGGTCAGAATGATTGTCTTGATAAAATCTCCGACAAGTTTGAAATTGGGTCAAGTGCAGTCAAAAATGAGGTCACGGGTCAAATCTTAGAAAAACCTTGTAGACACTCTGGAAGCCATATTTATTGCCCAATCAACCTGAAATTTGGTCAGAATGATTATCTTCATGAAATCTCAGACAAGTTTGAAATTGGGTCAAGTAGGGTCAAAAATGGGGTCACGGGGTCAAATCGTAGAAAAATCTTGAAGACACTCTGGAAGCCATATTTATTGCCCAATCAACCTGAAATTTGGTCAGAATGATCATCTTGTTGAAATTTCAGACAAGTTTGGAATCAGGTCAATTGGGGTCAAAAATGATGTCACAGGGTCAAATCTTAGAAAAACCTTGTAGACACTCTAGAAGCCATATTTATTGCCCAATCAACCTGAAATTTGGTCAGAATGATTGTCTTGATGAAATCCCGGACAAGTTTTAAATTGGGTCAAGTGGGGTCAAAAATGGGGTCACAGGGTCAAATTTTAGAAAAACCTTGTATACACTCTAGAGGCCATATTTATTGCCCAATAAACCTGGAATTAGGTCAGAATGATTGTCTTGATAAAATCTCGGACAAATTTGAAATTGCGTCAAGTGGGGTCAAAAATGAGGTCACAGGGTCAAATCTAAGAAGAACCTTTTAGACACTTTAGAAGCCATATTTCTGGCCCAATGAATCTAAAATTTGGTCAGAATGATTGTCTTGATAAAATCTTGAACAAGTTCAAAATTTTGCCAAGTGGGGTCAAAAATGAGGTCACGGGGTCAAATCTTAGAAAAACCTTTTAGACACTCTGGAAGCCATATTTATTGCCCAATCAACCTGAAATTTTGTCAGAATGATAATCTTCATGAAATCTCAGACAAGTGCGAAATTGGGTCAAGTAGGGTCAAAAATGAGATCACGGGATCAAATCTTAGAAAAACCTTGTAGACACTCTGGAAGCCATATTTATTGCCCAATCAACCTGAAATTTGGTCAGAATGGTTGTCTTGATGAAATTTCAGACAAGTTTGGAATCGGGTCAATTGGGGTCAAAAATGAGGTCACAGGGTCAAATCTTAGAAAAACCTTGTAGACACTCTAGAAGCCATATTTATTGCCCAATCAACCTGAAATTTGGTCAGAATGATTATCTTGATGAAATCTTGGACAAGTTCGAAATTGGGTCAAGTGTGGTCAAAAATGAGGTCACGGGGTCAAATATTAGAAAAAACTTGTAGACACTCTAGAAGCCATATTTTTTGCCTCATCAACCTGAAAATTGGTCAGAATGATCATCTTGATGAAATCTCGGACTAGTTTGAAATTGGAACAAATGCGGTCAAAAAATAGGTCATGATCAAATCTTAGAAAACCTTGTAAGCAGTGTACAGGCATCATTTCTTGCCCAATCAACCTGAAATTTGGTCAGAATTCTTCATCCTTTCTAAACTTACTTTAGACAATTTTTGACAGTTCATTCAGGTGAGCGATTCAGGGCCACTATGGCCCTCTTGTTTTGTCATAAGTCAATAAATGCAATGTGGTTTTTAACCGATTTTACTCGAATCATGTTGCCAAATTATTGGTTAAGTTAGCATGAAAAATTCAGCAACTGAATACAACAACAAATGTCTAGAAATAAAACAATGTAAGAGGACCCTATGTAAACTGTTAAAGGGTCACTCAAGGATCATTCAAGTGAAATTTGATGATTATCTAACAATTAGATTCTGAGAAAATGATTTTCAAAGTTTACACTATGTAACATATAGAGAAATAGAGAATGATAATCATCACATATTGCCAGTAGAATAACTTAATTGTATTTATAATATGACCTATGTTGCCGGAGTGAAATATCCCCTTTGAATATTTTTGATATTACACGGGTGTTATTACACTAGTGGAATAACTATGCAAATGAGCTTAAACCGAAGAACGATGTTATATTTTTGTTAGGAAAATGACGTCATAATGGATCTGCTGACGTCATTTTGCAAGCGGCCTTATATGTTTCGCAGAATAAAATAAATAGATGAATAACATAATTTTCTTGTTTTATCACCGAAAATTTGGGCCATATTATAAATATAATGTAAAATTTGTGCTCATCAAATACCGAATTTATTAAACTCGTCATATATAAACAGATAAAAACTCGGCACAGCCTCGTTTTTATTTGTTTATATATGACTCGTTAAATAAATTTGACAGCCTCGTTTTTATTTGTTTATATATGACTCGTTAAATAAATTCCGTATTCCATGACCACTCATTCAATATCCTCTATATTTTCGCATCATATACAACAGCGTTAATCAATATAATGATCTTCTTCTCTTAGATTCTTTTATTGTCTAGGATTCAAGAAGACCATCATATTAAGGACCATCATGGTCCTCTTGTTAGCTCCCCTGGCCAAAGGCCAGCAAGCTATTCTCATGGCTGAGTGTCCGTTGTGTGGTCGTGCATGTGTAAATTTTTTCTTGAAACACCTTCTCTTCCCTAAACCAATGGGGTGATTTTAATAAAACTTGGTAGAAATGTTCCTTGGATGACCCTTTACTTAAATTGTTCAAGAAATTTTGATTGACCCCCCAAAATAGGCATTGCAGGGTAAAGTCTTGGGTTATAAAAGCCAGTGGAGCCATACAGGCCCTCTTGGACCTCTTGTTTTGTATGCATTAGTATGACCTGAAAATCAACATCACCTCCTCCCAGGGTGAAATGGACAATGAGATATATTCATATCATCATGTATTGCCTGTGGTATAACTTGTACATTGTCAGATCTGATACATCAGCCGTAACTCTCAGCTGCTCTTATCTTGTTCCTGCAAACACTTTTTCTGCTCTTTTATACAGTTTTTGTCAACTTTCATTGAACAATTATCTAGCAAAATTTAATGAGACTGTGAGATGGGATATTTTTATCATTATTATTATTTGTTTAGTTTAATTTTGTTTGATTGCACTAAGACATAGATAAGAAGAAAGCAGGCAGACAGGGTAGGCTAAGATCAGACTGCACATCTGTGCAGGAGAATCTTAGACTATACTGTCTGCCAAAGCATTGTGCACTGTTAACATTTGCCGCAAACATCATGAGAAATGTAAATGAGCTGTGCACAACTATTGCAAGTGCTGATATATAAAAAAGCACTTGCAATAATTTTGCTCTGCCACTTGATGGCTCAGTGTGAAATATTTGTAACTGCCTATAAACATATAGGCAGTTACAACTGTTTCACGCTGAGCCATGGAATAAGTGGTCAGTTTGTTGAAAGGCTGGACTTCCCTTATTTGGTGTAAACCCCTGTGAAAATTGTAAGAACAATTCAAGGACATTTCCTATCATGTTCAAGAATAAATGGCATGAATTGTTCTAGAACTGTTCAAATTCACTTTAAGAAATGTTATATTGGACAATTTTTTAAGAACACGCTGTTCTCAACAAGTTCTTAAAATTTGTTCTAGAACAGTCCAAGAACTAAGTTACATGAACATTACAAGAACTGTAATCCTTCTCACAGTTCTTGAACTGTTCAGGTAACATTTTAAGAAAAAATTTTTTAAAATGTACTTGAATGGTTCTTAAACACTTTTAAGAAAAGTTTAATTACAGTTCATGTTTCCTTTTCTCTGAACTGTACTTGAATAATTCAAGAATCGTACTGTCCAATATAACATTTCTAAAAATGTTCATGAACACAACTTGAACACTTTCATTACATCAGTTCAGTTCTAGTACCTGAAGTGTTCCAAATTGATTTAGCCCTTGAACTGTTCTTGAATCAATTAGAAACAATACCATTTTATCTGAACTGTTCTTGCATAATTCAGGAATGGTAAAAAAAATGGTTCAATATGACATTTCTTGAAATGTTCTTGAACACAACTTGAACACTTTCATTACTTTATCGCAATAAATTGCTTGAAACAATCTGGAACAGTTTTTAAACTATTCAAGAACACCAGTTCTTAATTTAAACATGAATGTTAGATGGACATTTAAAGTAATGACCCAGATCAAATGATGAACAAAAGCCTTTTATTACTTTCATTATTAGGCAACCAACTTTAAAGAAATGGCAAAATCAACAAGATGTGTTAGTGAAACACAATGCCCCCAAAACAGGAATTCTTTAGAAACTAGTGATTTTTAGCTCCACTGGCTGAAAGCCACTGGGGCTATTGTCATGGTGTTGTGTCCGTCGTGCGTCCGTCCGTCCGTCCGTCCGTCCGTGCGTGCGTCCGGTCGTAAACTTTTCTTTAAAAATCTTCTCCTCAAAAACTACCAGATTGATTTCAACCAAACTTCACAGGAATGATCCTTGGGTGACCCTCTTTCAAAGTTGTTCAAGAATTTTTGATCCAATAAAAAACATGGATTTTATGGGCGTGGCTAATTTCCAAATATGGTAAAAAGTGAGTTTTCTCAGATTCTAATCAATGGATACCAATTAAATTTTACATGAATGATCCTTTGGTGACCCTTTATCAGTCTACAAAAAATCATTTTGATCGGATGGAGAATATGCATTTTATGGGCGGAGGTCATTTCTCTATATGTTATAAAGTGGAAAATTTGAAAATCATTTTCTCAGAATATAACTGATGGATATCAACCAAATTTCACTGGAATGATCCTTGAGTGACCCTTTATCAGTCTACAAAAAATCATTGTGATTGGATGAAAAATATGCATTTCATGGGCGGAGGTCATTTCTCTATATGTTATATAGTGGAAACTTTGAAAATCATTTTCTCAGAATGTAATCGATGGATATCAACCAAATTTCACTGGAATGATCCTTGAGTGACCCTTTATCAGTGTACCAAGAATAATTTTGATTGGATGAAAAATATGCATTTTATGGGCGGAGGTCATTTCTCTATATGTTATATATCGGAAAATTTGAAAATCATTTTCTCAGAATTTAACTGATGGATATCAACCAAATTTCACTGGAATGATCCTTGAGTGACCCTTTATCAGTTTACCAAAAATTATTTTGATTGGATGAAAAATATACATTTTATGGGTGGAAGTCAATTCTCAATATGTTAAATAGTGGAAACTATGAAAAACATTTTCTCAGGATGTAACTCATGAATATCAATCAAATATTTTTGGTATGATCTTTGGGTGACCCATTATCATGCAGCCAAAAATTATTTTGATTAGATGAAAAATATGTCTTTTAATAGTAGAGGTCATTTCTCTATCAGTTATATAGTAGAAACTTTGAAAATCTTTTTCATCATCAGTAGAACCCTTAATATCTAAAAATCTAGTCAAATCATTTATTTGCTTTTACAAGAATTTCAAGCCTGTGGAGCGACTCAAGCCATTCATGGCTTTCTAGTTATTGTTTTTTTTCCCCCTTTGTTTCAGGAAAAAAGGGTTAAAATTTTGACCTTGACCTTGATGAAATGACCTTCTCCATTTGTGACCTATCCACATACCAAATATTAGCATTGTAACTTAATCAGGGTTGAAGTTATAGGAAAATGTTTAGTTGTCAGGTTAAGTTTTGCAGACAGACAGACTATGAACAGACTGACATCTAAAACGATATGCCCAAAATCTATCGATGCGGGGCATAAAAAGTCACATTTATTGGACAAGTGCGTACTGTATGAACACTTCTTCATTCCAAATACTATTTAACCAATTCCCACACAGTGACAGTTTTGGACCCCCCCCCTCCCCCCCCCCCCCCCCCCCCCCCCTGAGAAAAACAATGGGGAAAACATTGTATAAATGAAGAAATTGCTTGTAACAAGCAATTTCTTCATTTTACACAATGTTTTTTATCTAAAAAGTTGAAAAAATCTATAATTTCATGTACTTTAGATTGATGTCTGCAACCCCCGTACTGTATGAACACTTCTTAATTCCACATACTATTTAACCCATTCCTACACAGTGACGCTTTTGGAAGACCCTAAAGAAAAACAATGGGGAAAACATTGTTTAAATGAAGATATTGCTTGTAACAAGCAATTTCTTTATTTTACACAATGTTTTCTCTCTAAAAAGTTGAAAAAATCTATAATTTCATGTACTGTAAATTGATGTCTGCAACCCCTTTCAATTTGGACCAGTAAAAAATTTTGCTGTCTGGTAATGGATTAACATTCCTGTTTTGTTAACTCAACTTTGGATATATACTTAAATCTGCATTCCATCACCCTTAACCCCTTCTCAAACAAGACCTGGCATTGGCGTCACTATTGAAAAGGCTTTGGAAAACATGGAGGCAAAAGAAGAAAATGCTGATAATCAGCATTTTCTCCTTTTTTTCTCAATGATTTCACTGTATCATACACATACACATTTACCATATCTGTATCAACATCTCTATTTTGTCTAAAACAGCTTTTGAAAAGGACAACCCTAAAATTTTGCTGTTGGGAAAGGATTAACAACCACAGTACCATACATAACTACCTACGAGAACAACTTTACTATCCCTGTAAGAAAATGAAAGTATCAGTCTAACAAATTGAAACCGTAGTGGCCTACTGGACATATAAAAAGGGGGACATCTTCAAAATTTGTGTCCCCTATTTATGTGAATTAATATTCTATACAAAAGAATCAGTAGGGTGCCATCATCCTCATGAGTACATACTTGCACTTGCAAAATTAGCACTTGCAAGTCAAAGAAAGAAGGCTTGCAAAGTGCAGACATTCTTTCTTTAGCTTGTATTTCTAATTAAGGAATGTCTGAATTGTCTGGTGTTTAAAAAGCAAAGGAGTTACAGGGCACATCTATGGGGAGTTTTAGGGGACATTTATAGGGGCCAAATTGGCATGAAATACCCTTCTGGGCTGAATACTAACAGTTATCATAAACAAAAAACAGTCTTAAACAGTTTAAAATGTGTTGAACTGAAACATATAATGACAGAACTTTCTCATTGAGGTTGACAGAACCTGTTGCTTACAAAATTATAGAGGTATTTCCATTTGGCCAATTACCTATGCTATATTTAGATCATGATCATAAAATCGAAATTGGTTTTAAAATCTAAAAGTTTTGAAAACATCATGGAAAATGGAGCAGTTTGCTCCTTATGAGTAAATGTTCCATTTTTCATTCCCAGAAGCGTTATAAGGCATTTCTAATATCTCTACAATTTTGGGCTTCACTGCCCACTTTTTTTATCACTCCTCCTTGTCATTTTAATTTGGTTGTCAATTTTTTTCCTCATGGCCTCCATCCCAAGACTTGGGCATTTCTTCAGGATTGCTTTTTCCAACACAGACATTTTTTCTTTGTCAAGTGCTGGTCGAAGCTTGTCAGGAGATCTGATTGTTTTTTTACCAGTCCTAGAGCATGACACCATCTCCTCTTTTGTGAAAACACCAAAACACATCTTCTTCACGCACTCGTTGATTTCCTTCTCCTTATCAGGCGACATGTGACTAACCAAATCCAAGACCTCATTTACTTTCTTATCTTGGCTACTTAAACCTCTAACATTGCTCAAGCCTGCACCTTCCTCATTCTCTGTTCTTGCTTTCTTTAGCCCTCTTCTGAGTTCTTTAACTTCCTTCTCCAAGACCTCTACTCTCTTCTCAAGGGACCTCTTACTGCTGAAATGAGATGGAAGAGGCTTAGTCCCTCATTTTTGGGACAAGTTTGTCATGCAAGATTTAATGAAAGGTAAAGACTTTCTTTAACTAGATTGTTGTCCCAGAACAACTGCCCGCAACATTTTGTAGGTATCATGATCCCGACAAACACATTTTTAGTGTTTGACTTTGAGCTTTGAGCGTGAATTTGAAGCTATCCAAAAATTTATTTCAAATGGCATATTTACTCATGATGGAAAATAATTGTGTCAATCTCGAAATCAATCCATAATTGTATGAGTAATTGTCGAGACAAACACAATTTCAGTGTTTGACCTTGAGCTGTGACCTTGACATTAGAACTATCAAAAATTCTTTAAAATGGCACATCTACTCATGATGGAGAATAATTGAGCTAATTAATTGCGGCCGTCCATAATTGTATTTGTTTTTTGTTTTTTTTTAATGGGGTTTAAAGCCGCTTTCAACAATCTTTCAGTTATATCGCAGTCAATCGCAAGAATTGCTTGAGAAATGGGGATTTTGGAATTAGAAATTATAGAATTCTGAAACTCCTTCAAATGTAGAAACCATTATGCTTGTGTGCGGTTTTCACATTATTCTGTCAAAAGCCTAGCAGATTTCTCATCCAACTTTTAATCAAAGCCTATCTCATCAAACTTTTAATGAAAGCCTTATCTTTAACCCTTGTCATGCTGAACCCGGAATATTCCGGTTTTGGCAGGAGGTGTAGACCAAGATCAGCCTGCATATAAGTGCAGTCTGATCTTAGTCAACAACTTCTGCTTATACTATTCCTGCCAGAGTTGTTTATGAAATTGATTTCTAAAAGAAATATTGACTTTTGAACAACAAGTTCTATCAGTGCTTTCAGCCCTTTGGTTTTACAGCAGTCTGACGAGGTTGTTTATACAGTATGACATTAGGGTTAAGATTCACTGATATTAAACCACTTGCTTGAATTGTCCAATCAAGACAATTCTAGAAAGTTGTTAGATATTGGATAGATTTCAGAAAGAAGGGATTATTTGAAAATCCCAAATATGCATCAAATCTAAAATCCTGTGAGATCAGAGCCAAATTCAATGCCAAAGTTCCAGTTACAATGAAACATTTTTACCATATTTCAAAATTGGGTTTACATTTTACCTGGAATGACTATGGGAGGGGTATACTGTCACAGTGGTCTTCGTCGGAGGAACAGAAGTTGACTGTTCAAAATCAGCATTCTTTCCTGCAGTACTGGGATGTTCAGAATCGGCAGTCTTTCCTTGAGAACGGGGCTGTTCAGAATCAGCAGTCTCTACTGGAGTATTTTGCTGTTCAGAATCGGCAGTCTTTCCTTGAGAACGGGGCTGTTCAGAATCAGCAGTCTCTACTGGAGTATTTTGCTGTTCAGAATCGGCAGTCTTTCCTTGAGTACGGGGCTGTTCAGAATCAGCAGTCTTTACTGGAGTATTGGACCGTTCAGAATTGTCAGTCTTTCCTTGAGTACAGGGCTGTTCAGAATCAGCAATCTTTACTGGAGTATTGGACCGTTTAGAAGCAGCAGCCTCTCCTGAAGACAAGAGGAACATGATTGTCCTATATTGCTCACCTGAACCAAAATGATGAGCCACAGTTTTGTTCAAATCAATTCCCATGACTGGTAATTTCTGCGGCAATGTAACTTTTGCAGAATTTTGCGGATAACTTCAAACAGCAAAAATTAAATTCTCAAAAATTTCTTTAATTTTCCCATCCAATAGCAGACAACCCGATATCCAATGAATCTTGATGGATTATTAGTTTTTACTGCATTAAATCAGTTTCATTATGATTGGTCAATAATTGTAGATGCTACAATGTAACAAAGTCAAAAACGGCAATTTTGTTAAATTCAAGGGCTCACAACTTGTTACTTTCTAGTCCAATCAGACCAAAAACCAAGCTCATCTAAGAGCATATGGTCACCAAAGTTGTGTGAAAGTTCCATCATGATTGGTCAATAATTGTAGATGCCACAACTATTTTTGATATTCAAGGGCAGATAACTAAGGACTTTATGGTCTGATCTAACCCATAATCAAACTCATCCGAGAACTTATGATCCTTCTTGTTTTGGCCAAACTTGATCAAGATTTGCTAAATTTTGTGGATGCTAGAGTGTAAACAACAAATTTGGACGATGGACAGACAGACACCGGACAAAAAGTGACCACAATAACTCACCTCAAGCACTTCATGCTCAGGTGAACTAAAAAAGTAAAGAAAATGGACCTAACAATTTATGGACAAATTTTTCAACAAAAACATTGTCTATTAAAATTGTGATGACCAGGCATCCAGACAGGTTTACCTTATGGTTAATGTGCTCTAATTTCTTTATGCTTCAACAGATTGCTTCAATATTTGGTCAGTTGCTTGACTGGCTAGTTAGCTTCATGTGACCTTGACCCCATAACCTTGACATTGACTACTTTTGACCCCGGAAAATCCATCCATAATGTGTTTCAATTTCTAAATTTTAATACAGTAGAGCTATCTCTTTTCTAATCTAATACAGTGAACTTCATTTGAGATCATATTTTAAGAAATGTTTTTTTCCAGTAACTACTCTGTTTGGAAAGAAAAGAGCAGCAACTCTGTGACAGTTTTTAAGAGATAATCCAAAAGTAGAAGGTGGACAACAACATTTCTCTTAAGTATGATGGTTGTATCGCAATCTATTTCAGGTTTATGTGCACACCATAATTTAAACAAGAGGGCCGTTGGCCCTGGGGCGCTCACCTGAGATAAAGGCTCTTTTTCTTTCAACAGTCTAATTTCATGTTAAGGTTAGGATTATGAAACAAGTGGACCACAATTACAAATAAAGACCATGAACCTGGGGATCCAAAAGTCTAAATTACAAATTCCAAGGCTTTAGTGCTGATTTGAAAGAAGGAAAAAACTTTTTCTATGGGTTATAATTTCAGAAATAAGAAAGAAGTCTGTGAACTGATGCTTCATGCCTACACCCCCCCCCCCCTGGGTCTGCCCCTGGAAACCCTAGGATCATGATTTTAGCTATTTTGTAGGAGAACAATATACTGATGCTTCATGCAAAATATCAAGGCTCTACGCCTTCTGGGTCAAGAGAAGATTCTTAAAGATTATTTTGAAATTTCACTTTTCTTGCCATGGCAACCAGAGTTTTTAACAGATTTCAATTCTTTTAGCTAATTTTGAAGGGGACCACCTAAGGAACATTTCTGCCAAATTTGATTCAAATCGGCCAAGTAGTTTGAGAGGAGATGTCATTTAAAAAATCATTCTTTATTTCTATATAAACCCCACCCCCCCTGGGGCTCCGCCCCTGGGGACCCGAGGATCATGATTTTAGCTATTTGAAAGAGGTCAATATACTGATGCTTCATGCAAAATATCAAGGCTCTAAGCCTTCTGGGTCAGGAGGAGAAGATTTTTTAAGATTATTTCAAAATTTCACTTTTGTTGCCATGGCAACCAGAGTTTTTTTTTACAGATTTCAATTCTTTTAGCTATTTTTGAAGGGGACCATCTAAGGAACATTTCTGCCAAATTTGGTTCAAATTGGCCCAGTAGTTTAGGAGGAGATGTCATTTAAAGAAATCGTTGACGGACGACGGACAGACGCCGGACAAAAGGGTATCACAATAGCTCACTTGAGCACTACGTGCTCTGGTGAGCTAAAAATGCCAAGTTAAAAAGGGCAATAACTAAATAATTGTCTTTAAGAGACAATCCAAAGTAAGAGGTGCATGCACAAGAACTTGTCATGGTGAACATTTCTGTGAAGCTTGATGGCTGAACCTCAATCAGTTTATGGGTTATAAGCCACATACTATTTACACTATTTCATTAAGATAAAAGTTTGAAATACAAAGTATGGACAGATTTTAGGGGGTCATTGTCAAGAGGAATAGATACTATTTTTTTTTATTTCTTAATGAAACCCTACAGTGTGGCTATTAGTTGAATCATATTGACAAGACAATTTGAACGATGATTACAACATAGGATTTCATTGAGATATAAAAAATCCTGTATTAATATTTTAATTCAGCCCTTCAATTGAAACTACAGCCATGCATTGTTTTATATGAGTACAACTGACATTCTCTGAAAAAAAAAAAAAGTATTATACCCACCTTTACTTTTTTCCCTCTCCAAAGTTTGTTCATAGGTATGCTTTGGTGGTAGTTTTGCCTGTTTTGAGAGAAATTTTCTGTCATCTGTAATAAAAGGCAGAAAATTTAAACCTTTACCTGCAATACTTTATAAGATCATGGCATCATTGTCTGTTCAATTTTTATGCCCCCGATAGGGAGGCATAATAAATTTGACTTGTCCGTCCGTCCGTCTGTCCGTCCGTCTGTCCGTCCGTCCGTCCGTCATTCCGTCCAAAAACTTTAACATTGGCCATAACTTCTAAATCAAAGCGGTGTCGGGGGCATTGTCATCTTACAGTGACCGCTCTTGTTTTCTCAAAAATTTATTTTTTAAACAGCCACATGATGGACACAATGCCTTTGGCCAGTGGAGCTAAAAAGTACAAGTTTGGGATAAATCAGGGTTTTCGTTTGACTCGAGACCTCGGGTTTCGACGCACAGAAATTCAAAAAGAAGCAATTTTGATGCTCGAAAATTTGCCACTGTGCATCATATTGACGCTCAAAAATTTGCAGCCATGTGTCAAAAGGTCATCATAAGTGTGCCAAATTATTGAAAAATGGTTAATTGATAGTAAAACAAATACACCATCATCTTGTATAACACCTAGACTGGTACCACTGTCGACTCTAATATAGACTGGTGAACCTGTCACATCTGCGCTGCTCTCCGATATTGTATCGTCAGATTAGGACAGGCTCGCCAGTCAAACTGTAATAAAGCCGACAGGTATGCATCGATTTTCGGTACATACACGGAAAGCCTGTCCCAATAGGTTTTTTCCTTACTAAAATCAAAAACGAGGCTTATGCATGCGCAGAAAATTTGGTTATGAAAAATTGCATACGCTGCAGGATTTCCATCCAATACGATAAAAATCTTCCTTTTATAGTTTTAAAGTAGTCAGTTTTAATGTTAAACATTTCTCACATCAACAATCGAAATTGTGTGCGAGAAAAACCTTGGAATGTCACCCCTTACGTGTAAAATATATGAGGAACACCGCGCTCCGCGTCCGCCCACATTGTGGTTAAGCAGAACTCTGAAAACATGGAAATACAGCATTTAGTTCTAATGAGCACATGCTCTATTTTTCAGTTTTCAAGGATGGAGAAATTTTTCTTCTTATCTTTTAAGTAATTTCTGACAAATAGATTGTCATGACTATAAATCCAGGGCCTGTCTCGATATATCCAATGTTAGTTGGTGGGTTGATTGATTGAATTGAGTTTGATGCCGCTTTTAACAGTATTTTAGTGATATCCTGGTGGCTGGAGCACCTAACAGTGGATTCCTGGTATTTCTCAAACCAGTACTACCACTACATCCTTTCCTAGCCTCCAGCTGCTATCCCACTAAGTTTTACGATTATCCACCCATTGGTGAGAGACAAATGTCGGATAGAATATCTGCCGCCGAACCCATGACACCCTATTACTGAAGATTAGGAGTCTGACGCGCTACTGACTGCGCTATGACGACAGTGTGTGTTGAGAGCCTAAGACAACCTAATTAAACTTATTTCAAACTCACCGTTTAGCACAAAATGCTGTAGGCAATACACATAATTATCTGGATCTAACATATAAAATACAAGATATGTTTGTGAAACACTAATGCCCCCAAATGGCTATTTTTCTGGAGAAAATGCCAATATTAAGTCTTCACGTTAAGGATTGATAAGGGTTATATTGCATGGTATAGATAAATATCATTGAAAGAAGGTTGCAAATATCAATTTTGAGTTTTGTATGTCAAATACTTTTTGAGAAAATACCAATATTATGTTTTTGGACAGACAAACAACAGACATATGGACACGAGCAAAACAATACACCCCAATCTCTCGATACGGGGAATGAAAATATGGTATTTTTTTTTACACAGGCCAACTCTGTATAGAAATCTCATTTATCCTTTACACTCATGCTTACAATAGGTTCCATGCTTCCGATAGCCTTGTGATTTTCGGAAATGATTACAATGGTATCAGAATACCATTCCATGTGCATCTGAATAATTTTGTTAAAAACAAAGCCTTTGGTCAATGTTTCCATCCTAGCAAAGTTTTAAAGACACTTGATTTTCTCCTCAGTTAAGCAGTTAAGCAAATCCCCTATCCAAGAAATTGTGATTTTCATTAGGTCATCCTAGTCCTTTAAATGGAGACAAAAACAAAAGCTATCAAAATGATAAGTGCCTCATCTTGACACAAAGTGATGACATGCTTTGAATTTTCTGGTTATAATTCGAAGATTCTTTACAAAGTTTATTTTTCAAATTTTGTATAGAACATTAGTTATTGAAGCTGATCAGATGGTCATAATTCATGCTTTAGTATGGTTTTAGATAAGGCTATTGAAAGTACAGGACGTCAAGATAGATCAGACAACATCCACAGAAGTTGCCCTTTTGCAAATCCATACAGGATTTTTACAATGTGGCCTAAGGACAAAGTGTGTGTATTTTTTACATGGAGGACATTTGGGAAATTTTTGCTCACCTGGCAGAATAAGCAGGAATAAGTACAAGCAATTTCTTCATTTTCCACTATGTTTCCCACAGCTTTTTTTCTTGCATGAATGATATTCTGATTGTAAGCACTTTTGAAAATCATAAGTCTATCTAAAACATGGGACCTATCAGAAGCATGATAAAAAGGGATATCTGTAAATAAAACGAGATGTAGGCCTAGTCAGGGTTTCCACAGACTTTTGGAATTTGATGTAAAAACAATGATTTTACAGCATGCTTGTAGGTGACCGGTCAACTCAGCCCATTTTTAACTCTGCCCATTTTTAACTTGGCCCATCATATAACTCAGCACAGTCAACTCGGCCCCAATACATATCATATAGTGATATGTTTAAAATTTCAGTATGGTCTTTTTTTAAAGAGAAAAGAACTTTTATTTTAATCTTATCCAATTTTTTGATACATTAATGAGTGATTATAAATAAATAAACAAATTTTATCCATCATCAATCAGTTGTTAGAAAAACCTATCTAGGTCGTTGTAGATTAGAATGTTGATTGAAAAAGCACAACCATTTAAATCGATGCAATTAAAACTAGAAAGCCATGAATGGCTTGAGTCGCTCCACAGGCTTGAAATTCTTGAAATAGCAAATCTAAGGTTTGACTAGATTTTAAGATGTTTTGGGTTCTACTGATGTTGAAATGGTTTTCAAAAATGCCACTATATAATATATAGAAAAATGACCTCCGCCCATAAAATACATATTTTTCATCCCATCACAATAATATTTTGCAGACTGATAAAGCTTCACCCAAGGATCATTCCGGTGAAATTTGGTTAATATCCATCAATGACATTCTGAGAAAATGATTTTCAAAGTTTCCACTATATAACATATAGAGAAATGACCTCCGCCCATAAAATGCATATTTATCATCCGATCACAATAATTTTTAGTAGACTGATAAAGGGTCACCTAATGGATTATTCATGTAAAATTTAATTGGCATCCATCAATTAGAATCTGAGAAAAGTCACTTTTTACCATATTTGGAAATTAGCCACGCCCATTAAATCCATGTTTCTCATTGGATCAAAATTTCTTGAACAACTTTGAAAGAGGGTCACCCAAGGATCATTCCTGTGAAGTTTGGTTGAAATTCATCCAGTAGTTTCTGAGGAGAAGATTTTTAAAGAAAAAGTTTACGACCGCACGGACGCACGACGGACACGCCATGACAATAGCCCCAGTGGCTTTCAGCCAGTGGAGCTAAAAATGTTTACGTTACTATATTACAATAGAATAGGCCTAATAATGAAAAATAAGTTTTATAAAATTGATTGAACAATGGTTTCAAATATATTACACAATATACTTGTAAAACTATATATTGGGGCCGAGTTATTCAATGGGCCGAGTTGACTGGTAACCATGCTTGTACCCCTCCAAAGAATGCGGTTTGCTAAAATTGGGGGTACAGGATTCACTTTGGGCTATCTAAATCATTTTTTTTTTTCAAATCGGGGAAAAATATGGTCGCATGGCGGGAGAGTTAGGGTCGGGTTCCCGAAACATTATTTTTTTTTACGCTGAGAATGAAGAATCACAGTAAGTTTGTGGGAAATGAAAAAAAAAAAAAAAAAAGGACGAATCTTTCAGTAATCCTGCTTACGATGGATTTCGCTAATAACAGCCTTGTAAATCTTGTTGCAAAACGTGGCTTCGATGAGATCTCCTTCCTCGTACTGACAGTCTGTTGGCCTGACAATATTTCTTTCTTCTATAATGCTCATTTTGCGGTCTTCCCAATGAACAAGGTAAAATCGCGGCATGTCGCTTGAAAACGCCATCGTGGTTTATCACGTGATCGAACAGGCCAATCCGAAGATCTGGTACAATGATTCGAGTCGGCTATCACCGTAAATCGGTTCGCGTATCTCCGGTAAATTTCGACCAATAAAATGCCAGCTTACGTGTAACTTTCGCTCTGAAAGTTTAACAAGGCCCCGGATAATGCTTTCGAGTAAATGTGATGGCCGCGTCAAAGATAAACAGTTATCGTCCATTCGGAAATGGCAAATATCAGTGTTTGATATGTGATAAAAAACTATCGACCAGACAGCGTGTTCTGACACATCTCCAGACGAAACACGATTTAAGTAAGTAGATCTGTCTGCATATTTTTATTAATACTTGCCCAATCTTCTATCCCCCTTTCTTTTCTGTTCTTCATCATTTATGCGTTCATTTTTGATTACGAGATTTTAAACAGCCGATTCCTTTTCTGTTTTGAAGATTTGTTACTTTTAAGTCAAACAAGACAAGAAAATACCAATATATTTCTGAAACAGATTTACAATTTATCATTTGTTGACGGATTCTTTATTTTGGGTAAAATCGGACTTTTTGATGTGGTGGGGTCATTTTGACAGGAAGATAAAACAAACATTAAACATTGAGAGATGAAATAATTTCATTCATAACCCCCCCAAAAAAAACTGTTACAAAGAAAATTTCAAAGGCAAAGGCGAAATTTCAAGTCTGCAATTCTAAATAAATTTTGTAGATGAAAAAGAAACCAGCCATGACAACCACCTATTAGGGTAGGTCCGTACAAATTGTTCTAAAAAGACTTTTACCACACCACTTGTAGGATATTTTGTAGGATACTTTGTGATGATCACGTCGCTTTACTGTCAAACCGGCCCAAAATCGGTCAAACCGGCCCCATTATCGATTTTTTATCGGTAAAACTGGCCCCCGAACCGGCCCCACATTATAGTCTGAGGATATTATTAATTAAGTATTTATTATAAAGACCTCCGTAAATGGTTTTAAGTACTAACTTATGAAACTGATAAACATAAAAGAAGTTGTTCAGTTTAAACGTTTATTAATTAACTATTTAACCTCAATATAGTAAATTCTAAGACAATTTAGTCCTTTTCCAAACAATCAATTATTTGCCAAAGACCAAATATTTCATAACAGAGAAAACAATGCAAGAAAACAAGAGGTTGTTTGTGATAAACATTTCCTTATTTTCCTACGATGCTTTCTACCAAGTAAGTTGCACACCAAAGATACTGTACTGATAACATAGAAAACAATTCTGAAAAAGAAATTGGTTGCGTTTGAAAAATGACTCAGAAACAAAACATCGAAACATTTTAAGCATGTTTTCTTAACCGGTTATCGCACCTCCTATCCCTATTTCTTCTTAAATATAAAAATAATGTGAGACAAGATAAATTCTACTCACAGTGTTTTTGGTATAATTTGGTTTACAGGCCAAATATCGACTGCAATTGTCAAAATCGAGGAAATTTGTTGCGTGATAAAGGGCTTAGATTATATGAAAACTGTTGCTGTTGTTGTCTGTCACAGGGACAGATTTAACCCATTACCAGATTGCGAAAAGTTAGACTGGTCCATATTTAAAGAAGTTGCAGCCGACAATTCAAAGGTGATAAAATTTTAGCCGTTTTTGTTTTCAATTGTGTTAAATGAAGAAATAGCTTGTTACTCACAATTTCTTCATTTTATACAATGCTTTCCCAAGTGTTTTTCATCAGGGGCGTCAGAAAGCGTCATTGTGTGGGAATGGGTTAACCAGAATATCGTAAGTCCCAAAATTCATGAACCCTACACATAAAATATTGTTAGTCTATTGTTCACTGAAACTAGTCTGGGTCGTTGTCATTAGTGGTAGTCCTAAGAAACATTGGTTAGTAGATTGTCGGATAAAACACACCGCCTATACTTTAGTGGACCTCGCCGGCAAATTGGTTGGATTGAAAGCCGTAAACGCCATGATTTCAGTCAAATCAAGATTGCTTAATTGACAACTACATTTAAAATCATATTATAATTAGTGACCATTTCTTAATGTAAATTGACAATTATTGGACAAACACTGCTAATTAATCCATTAGCTTCAAATAAATAAAGTCGAATCATCATGTATGGTAGTATAGATACTATTTTTTTGCCGTTCATTACAACATGGAAATAAAAAAATTGTGTCGCCGTGGTATTCGTTCGAATCTAAAGAATGGGGCCGGTTTAACCGATTTGGGGTCGGTTTGGCTGATAAGGGGCCGGTTTGACCGTTTTGAGGGATAAAGGGGCCGGTTTGGCTGTTTTGAGGGGCCGATTTGAACGATTTGGGGCCGGTTTTACCCGGGGCCGGTTTGACGAGGGGCCGGTTTGACGAGGGGCCGGTTTGACTGGTTCCCATCATGTCTGTCAGATGTTAACCCAATACAAATAACAAACAATGGCTTACGAATATTTAATTAAACATTAATTGAATAGTTTTAGACTTGGAGAAAACGGCATATCTGTTTCACATCCCTGTGTCACTGAATTTTTGACCATATTTTTGCTCATATTTAGAACTATCAATTGAATTTATATTTGTCAAACCTTCTAAATGTTATGGACGAACTCTGGAGTGAAATTTCACACAGATTCAATAAGAAATAAAGAAAAAAATCCCCATATACCCCTTTTATAAGAACAAGTGTCTGCGGTCAACTTAGCTTGCCTATACAGGAGCTTGTCAGACAGAAACAGCTTAATTTTTTTCAAAAATTAGGTCATGGTCCAAAATGTAAGGTCTTGGCAGGAATTAGCCATGTGTGAGATATCAAGGCTGTATCTCTAATAGTGCATGAGATATAGACCTATTAGACCAGGTTAAAGTTTTTCAAGTGAAGACTGGAGGTGGCGCTGTCACTAGGGCTGTGACATGAGCTCCCCAGATATAAAGTCCTGGCTCGTAAAAAATCTACCCACTTTGGGCGCAACATCGCCTATAATTTGACCATGTTGGCTGTCATCTCATCTTGATCCAACTTTGCATATAGCTAAATGTAGTCTTGTGTGGTGTACTATACTTTTTTAAGGCCAGAGGGAGGGGCTTCAATTGGGAGTAAGGCGGGTTTGCTGAGATTACGTCTAAACATTTTTCACTGCTACTAGGTGAGTTATGGTCTAAATGCTGAAGTTTTAAGGAATAAAGTTGCACAGTCGTTCCTCTGCTTGTTCTTTTCTGCTACTACCTGTATTTCTTTAAAACTTCATCATTTAGCCTCTAATACATGGGGGTCAATGGCAAAATCTAATAACTGTTGACCGATTCAAGGAAATTTCACAACACAGTTCGTCTAACAGGTAAAAGGATGGTAGCGAGTATCATGTTGATCAGACAAGCAATAATAGAAATAAAGTGTCAGAAATTTTTGATACCTTAAGGCATAAACTATTTTTCCATTCATCCTGTTGAACAGTATATTCCTCCGAAAATAGTGCGTTTCTGTAATATGTTGCTGTTACCAGTTGTGGATCCAGAGGTGATTCAGAGGGGGGGGATTCAAAAGAGCCCTCATCTGAAGCCTGATTATTTCATTTCAGTCAAAATTGTATTATACCTTATAGCACTTATTTCTGGAGGGTCCAAATTCTGCATTTTTCCTGAAATCACCCTGGTTAATTTCTGGGTAATATTTCTGCGGTCTCACTTTGCCAAATTAAAGATTTATTTCTGCGCTATGAAATCATGTAGTTTTATTCAATATCAAACATATTTTGAAAGACGATTTTTACAAAATATTGGAATGTCTCTGTGATGGTAAACGTATAATCCCATTCATTTATCTTTAAAGTCATTATGGGAAATTTCACATTTGAATTTTAAATGTTTTTTATTGCCAGGCCCATTGAAACGTGAGAGGAAGCTTTATTTGGAGGATGAAACTGTTCCTGTGCCACGCTCTACAAAGTATTTCAAGCAGAGCAAAGCTAGAAAAGGTACATACGTAGACATTTTGTACACACCATTCAAGCCTTTTTAACCCTTGTCATTCTGTATAAATTAACTTACTGAATTGCTGTCAAATCAAAGGGCTGAAAGCACTGATAGAACTTGTTGTTAAAAAATAAATATTCTTTTTAGAAATCAACTTCATAAAAAACTCTGGCAGGAAAAGTACAAGCAGGAGGTATAGACTAACATCAGCCTGCACAAAAGTGCAGTCTGATCTTAGTCTATACTTCCTGCCAAAACCGAATATTCCGGGTTCAGCATGACAAGGGTTAAGTTCAGACTGTCATTGTATTTGTCACATATGTAAGGTGACTTAGACACTTTTGAGTTGAAATGATAGATGGATTTCTGACTGCATCATTTCTGTTGATAGGGAAATGGCTGTGCTCTGTAATACATTTTGCTGTTTGATGTCTTTCCAAGGTGTTGGCATCAAGCATTGTACACTGTGAAAAACCTGTAACTTTTCATGGTTTTCCAGAAAAACGCATGGGAAGTCCAAACATAATTAGAAATATGTGACCTGCCGCACAAAAAGGGACCTTATGAGAGGCCCATAAAACCAAATTCGGAGAAATGGATCATATTTAGCAGAGGCCAACCAGATGTCGTATTTGGAAAATGAACATATATTGTAAGATAGGGTTATGTTTTACATTCAGAAAATTATGTTAGAGTGAAAAGTTTTGATCATAGTCAGGCTGAGCGGACTGACTAGAGTCAATACTTTTTCACACTCTCTATAAGGTCCCTTTTGTCATTATGGGTCACATATCCTTAATCCATGGATAGTGATTCTCTAGATGTTTTTTTTAAAGAATTTCTGATACAAAATACCCATGGATAAAATCAGTTTTAATGGTCATGCCTAATTCAACACTTGGCCCGCCAAGCACGACTATAGCTGTTAATTGTTCCATATATAAACAGCATGGATCCGGATGAGATGCCAAATTATTCTGCATTTCATCGGGATCCAAGCTGTTTGACGCTCAGAAAACATTAAATCAATTGATATTAATCTTCCGGAGACAAGAAATTCAGCAGACAAATTTATTTGACGGGCTAAGGGTTTTAAAGATATGTAACATTGTAAATACTTGTTAATGGGGAATTTTGGTGTGTGTTTTTTTGTAGTCATGGATCCAAAAGGAGACTGTTGTAACTTGGAACCTGCACCACAACCTCCTGCGAACTTACTGCAGCATGAATTGCATGACACTACCAGCATCTGTGAATCAACATCAAATGAAGAAGATACTGCTGAAGTTGAAGCAGTCCCTGTTGTACATTGCTCTGCTTTGCAGCTACCCATGAAGTCAGAAAACTGTTACTCTGATGTTAAAACCTTGGCAAAGAGTTCAGACTTTTCTAATGATAAAATGGGAAAATATGAACAATCTGATGAGGAACATAATGAAACAAATTCAGTTGCATCTTGTGATAGTTCATCGGAATCTGATACAGATGATGAAAGTAAATGTTCAAGTATTATGACTTCTACAGAGAGTAATGACAGTGAAGATGAAAATGAGATTAAAAGTAGCAGAAAGCCTACAGAATTACCAGCAAAGGATTACCAAGCACTTTCTCTGATGTCATGTTTTTTGAGGAATAAGTTTTCAAAAAGTGCATGTGAGGATGTCATTGATACATATAAGAAACTTTTTTCATCTGAAGACGTTTCTTCCTTGAACTATCATGACATTATGTCTCGAATTGATTTTTCACCAGTGAATGACTTTCATTACTGCAGTTACTGTAACGCCATTTTCCCAGAAGACAGAAATATATTCAACTGTCCAACACCCAACTGCAATGGTCTTCGCTACAAAGGCCCCTTAGCTTACCAAACAGACAAAGCTCGACAGCCAACACAGAGTTTTGTCTTTGCAGATGTAAAGACACAGCTACAAACCCTTTTAGAAACTACAGGTAAGTTGTATGGAAGCTGTCACAAACCCCATCCTAATTTCCTTATTGTCCTGATACAGCGTCTGTGTCTGCTGCGGATAGTCTGTCCGTCCCTTATTCAAACCTTGCTCGGAGCAAAACTCAAAAAGTATATAGGCTAGAATCATGAAACTTCATAGGTGGATAGATCACATTGTGAACAGGTGCAGTGCACAAGAATCGTTATTCTGCCGATCATTTTTAGGTCCACTGGCTGAAAGCCACTGGGGCTATTGTCATGGCGTTGTGTCCGTCGTGCGTCCGTCCGTCCGTCCGTGCGTCAGGTCGTAAACTTTTTCTTTAAAAATCTTCTCCTCAGAAACTACTGGATGGATTTCAACCAAACTTCACAGGAATGATCCTTGGGTGACCCTCTTTCAAAGTTGTTCAAGAAATTTTGATCCAATTAAAAACATGGATTTAATGGGCGTGGCTAATTTCCAAATATGGTAAAAAGTGCTTTTTCTCAGGTTCTAATTGATGTATACCAATTAAATTTTACATGACTGATCCTTGGGTGACCCTTTTTCAGTCTACCAAAAATTATTTTGATCAGATGAAAAATATGCATTTTATGGGCGGAGGTCATTTCTCTATATGTTATATAGTGGAAACTTTGAAAATCATTTTCTCGGAAACTAAGCGATAGATATCAACCAAATTTTACATGATTGATCCTTGGGTGACCCTTTATCAGTCTACCAAAAATTATTGTGATCAAATGAAAAATATGTATTTTATGGGCGGAGGTCATTTCTCTATTTTTTATATAGTGGAAACTTTGAAAATCATTTTCTCATAAACTAACTGATAGATATCAACCAAATTTTACATGAATGATCCTTGGGTGACCCTTTATCAGTCTACCAAAAATTATTGTGATCAAATGAAAAATGTGTATTTTATGGGCGGAGGTCATTTCTCTATATGTTGTATAGTGGAAACTTTGAAAATCATTTTCTCAGAATGTAAGTGATGGATATCAACCAAATTTCATTTGAATGATCCTTGAGTGATTCTTTATCAGTCTATTAAAAAAATTGTGCTCGGATGAAAAATATGTTTTTTATGGGCGGAGGTCATTTCTCTATTTGTTATATAGTGGAAACTTTGAAAATCATTTTCTCAGAATGAAATCTATGGATATCAATCAAACTTCATTAGTATGATCCTTGGGTGATCCATTATCATGCAGCCAAAAGTTATCGTGATCGGATGAAAACTATGTGTTTTATTGGCGGAGGTCATTTCTCTATATGTTATAATAGTGGAAACTTTGAAAATCAATTCAACATAAATAGAACCCAAAATATCTAAAAAATCTAGTCAAAACTTTGATTACAAGAATTTCAAGCCTGTGGAGCGACTCAAGCCATTCATGGCTTTCTAGTTTGGGAGTTGTTGACCTATGTTGATTTTCATAATTTTTTGAAGCTGTGTTGTTGCACATTTTCACTGTAAAATGAAAGCTGGTGTGGGGATATTAAGTCACATTCTGATTCTGTGATAAGTTCTAGTTTAAAAAAAATCATCAAATTCAATAATGTAAATTAATTAAAAGTTTAATTCATAAAACTACCGCTTAAATTGATCAAAATGAATCAAATCTTCATGTTTGAAATTAAGACAAATAGCTGTTACTAACTGGCAATAAACATTTTAATTAATAAAGGCACCCCCTTTTGAAAATTATTTAGCCCATGGTCTATTAGAGATTTTAATGTATCTTCCATTTTTAGGTCACCTTATGGCAGGTCATGTTGCCCTATTGCAATTCTTCTTAAGAACCCTTGGATGGATTTCACCAAAACTTGGCAGGAAGGCACTTCAGATTTGTATACATCACAGAGATATCTCCCTTTGGGGCTCCAAAAAGGGTACATCTTTAAAAATCTTCTTGTCATGAACTGGCTGTCAGATTAGATTCACATTTGGTATTAAGAGTCTTTAGGGCAATGACTATCAAGTCATGAAAAAAATCTGTCAAGAAATGGCCCTGCTAGGGAGGGAGGGGGGGGGAGGGGGGGCAAGGTGGGGGAGGGGGGTACATAAGCTTACATAGTGACAACTTTGAAAATCTTTTTCTACCAAACCAAACGACCTACAGCTCTGATATTTGGCATGTGGCATCATCGAGTGGACCTCTATCAATATTATACAAATTATAACCCCAGGGTCAAAATTCGCCTGTTCCTTGATGTCACAAGTGTAACATAGGCTTACATAGTGAAAATTTCAAAAATCATCTTCTCCCAAACTAGAGCTTTTATACTTGGTATGTAGCATCATCTGGTGAATCTCTATCAAGATTGTATAGATCATGGCCCAAGATACAGAATTAGCCCATTCCTGGACATCACAAGTTTTACAAAGGGCTTACATAGTGAAAATTTTAAAAATCTTCTTCTCCCAAACAGAAATGCCTAGAACTTTGTGGTGTACAAATTATTGCCTCAGGATTAAAATTAACCTACGCCGGGATGTCACAAATTTAACATAAGCTTATATAGTGAAAACTTTAAAGATCTTATTCTCTCAAACAGATAGGCCTAGAGCTTTAATAATTGGTATGAAGCATCACCTGGTGGTTCTCTACCAAAATTGTATGAATTATGGCCCTAGGATCATAATAAGCCCATTCCCTGATGTCACGAATTTTACATAGGGCTTATATAGTGAAAATTTAAAACTTTTCTTCTCCAAAATAGGAGGTCCTAGACCCTTAATATTTTGTACATAGCATCGCCTGGTGAACCTCCAAGATTGTATAAATTATGGCCCCAGGGTCAGAATTAGCCTGTTCTAAGATGTCCCAAGTTTAACATAGGCTTGTTTAGTAAAAACATGTAAAAACCTTCTTCTCCCAAACTAAAAGGCTTAAATATTTGATATTTAGTATATAGCTTAATCTGGTGGACTTTTATTTGTTTTTGTGCTCTTTGGACTCGGGTAACTGATAAGCTCCTTTGGGCCTCTTGTTGATAATATTTTCAGAAATCTGATAGTACAAAGGCACTTGTGCAGAGTAAATAATTCCTTGTTTATATGTCTTTTATTTTTTATCTTCAGGGATCTGGAAGGACATACTAGAAACAAAAAAGTCTGCCTTTGAACGATTTGAGTCTGGATCAAGTGTTCTGACTGATATAACTGATGGATCTGCTTACAGAGCTATGATGACAGATGATGGCTTTCTAAATAAAACCAGTCACAACTTGACAGCAATCTTCAACACCGATGGAGTGAATCTCTTCTCATCTTCGAAAATAGATTTATGGCCCATCTTTCTAGCCATAAATGAACTTAGCCCTCCCAAACGTTTTGCACGTGAAAACATTATTCTCGCTGGTCTGTGGCAGGGAAAAGGTAAACCACCCTTCACTATTTTTTTTTCTGTATTTGTGGACCAGATGAATACACTGTTTAGGGATGGAATTCAGATTGAAATTGATGGAGAGCCATTGAAAGTTTGCTTGTCCGTGGTGTGTTGTATTGCTGATTTGCCAGCAAAGGCCGAGTTATTGAACATGTCCTACTTTAACGGTCCTCACGCATGTATAAAGTGTGACGAACCTGGTTTAACCGTAAAACAGGGGAGGGGAAGTGCAAAATGTTACCCATACAAAGGACATGATACACGGTGTCAGTCTCGAAAGCAGGAATGTGTACTGCATCACATGCAATCAGGCACTCCAAATAAGCGTTCCTGTGGCTTCAAGGGAATTTCAGCACTTGCGAGTCTCCAAAATTATGACATTGTCTCAGGAACAGTTCCAGAATACATGCATGGTGTACTTTTGGGGGCCACAAAAACATTGTTGTCTAGATGGTTTGCTCCTTCAGAAAGCAAAAAAGACTACTTCATTGGACAGCATTTGAAGCAAATTTCTCACAGGCTAAAAAATTTAAAACCTCCAGAAGGAATAGAAAGATTGCCAAGAGACCTTGAGAAACATTACAACCATTTCAAAGCTACAGAGTTACAATCATGGCTGTTGTATTATGCATATCCATGTGTTAAAGACTTTCTCAAGGATGAGTATTTGGAAAACTTTTCACTCTTGTCAGAAGCAGTCCATATTCTGTTAAGAGATTCCATCACACATGAAGAGCTAGTTGAATCCAATGACCTACTAGATCGGTTCTATGCTTCTTTTCAGAGACTGTATGGTGATGGGTCATGTGGTTTAAACATCCACAATATTGGATACCATTTGCCAGAATATGTACAACTTTGGGGCCCACTTTGGGCTTGGAGTGCATTCCCCTTTGAAGATGCTAATTCTGCTCTTCTTCAAGCTGTTCATGGAACCGGCACTGTTCTAAAACAAGTTATGAAGCACAAACAAATTCAGTCATTTATCCGCAGAAAAGGACTAAACGTGGTAAAGAAAGTTAGTAGAAAAATCACACATAACGCTGAAAATTGTGGTATTGTTGGTGCTGCTAAGCTTGTGAAGGCAAACCAAATCGAAGATCGGGTGATCACACAACTAAACACAGTGTGCAACAATGTGAACCACATAAAAAAGGCTGAGAGAGTCATTGTTAATCAAACAATTTTTTATTCAGAACAGTACAGTCGAATGCATAAACGAATTTGTAGTGTTGTAATGTATGGATACAATGAAGTTGGTTCCATCAAGTACTTTATATTGTGTGATAATATTGTGTATGCAGTTATCCAAAAAATGCAACAGACACCAGCTGCACCTATCCTTGGACCCAGGGTTGCTAATCATTACTCTTCTGTTAGAAGAACAGATGTTGTGTCAGTGATAGATGTTGTAGAACTAAAAAAAGTGCTGGTATATCTGAACACTTCTTTAAATGAAAATACTGCATATGTTGTTTCAATGCCAAACAGATATGGTCATGCTCTCTTTAAGTAATTTAAATGTTACAATGAAGGGACCTAGTACAATGAAGGGACCTAGTTAGATTGTTACACATCAGCAGTAATATTTACAATGTATTAACCCTAACAGCAACATTTTACATTGCTCCAGTTGGAAATCAGCTGACAAAAATTGATGTTACTAAAGACAGGATGACTTTGCAATCTGACTAAGAAAATATTGAGGCAAAAGGAGAAAATGCTGGTTACCAGCATTTTCTTCTTTTGCTTCAATGTTTTCCCACCCATTTTGACTACTCATGTCAAAACCAGGTCTTGTTAGGGAAATGTAACTAAATTGTAAAGCTCAGGATGAGTAGTTGTAGTGGCAGCATGGATTATTTGAGTTCTTAATCATTCAATAGGGTCATATTAGACCATAAGTTGCAAGAAGGAACAGATACCTTGATGTTTTCCAAACATACCTATTTTAACATATGGCATTAAACAATACATTAACCCTTAGCCTGCTTATAAAATTGTGGTCTGCTAAATTTCTTGTCTGTTTTAATTTTTAAAGTGCTTCAAAGTTGGTGAAAATGTAGTCTAAGTGTTAAACAGCTTAGATACAGATGAGACGCTAAGTTACTTGGCATCTCATCCAGATCCAAGCTGTTTGCATATAAAACTGTAGTCATTAGTTAAGGGTTAACCCTTTACTCCACATAATGCTTGAAAACATCAGATGCTATAAAAATATTAAAGGAAAATAGATCATTGCTCTCAATGAGGAAATGTTCCATTTTCCAAAATGTTTTTAAAATTATTACAAAAGTAAAAATATGAATTAGTGTAAAAATGATGTCATAAGTCTCTTTTATTGCATAATGGAGTAAAAGGATCAAGATTGTGCAAAAAATAGACTAAAAAAGGTCTAACTGTAAAAAGCTTATCAATAATTTGTTCATTATTAATTTTATCTAGTTAATACTGTACAAGTTCTAAACTTAAATTCATTAGAAATTACTTTGAAATTAAGTATAGGTTTGATTGGTTTTTAGCTCCACTGACCATCAGGCCAGAGGGCTATTGTCATGGCGCTGTGTCTGTCGTGCGAGGGTCAGTCCATCTGTCTGTGCATCCTGTCATCACTTTTTTCTTTAAAAATCTTCTCAGAAACTGCTAATGCTTGTTATTATTACCATTTCAAAAGGGTAATTAGAACATAGCTAATTTGATGCCTCTGGGAAGTTCAGTACTTGAAAACATAATGAAAATCTAATATTTGCTTCTGAGGAGCAAATACTTAATTTTGCATGATGTTCACAAAACCTTTTAACAACCCATTTATATCTTCTGAATAAAAAAACTCAAAATTTAAAAACCTCATGATTTTTAACTGAAATTTCGAAGTCTAAATATAGCGCATGAGGTAAAGGGTAAAGTGAGCCTAAATGATGTAAAGTACTTCTATCAATGTCCTTTCAAACCTTCAGGAGCATTGGAGATAAATTTTCAGGAAAAAGTTTGTTTAGTCAAAATTTCATGGAATGTTCCAGAATATTTTTTTTCAGAACAGGTTTTGCACAAGTGCATAAAATCTTCTGCAAGTGTACTTTAAATATTTTCACAGGCACTGCCAAGAACTTTTTAAAAACTCATTTTGTTCTGAAAAGATCCTTCAAATGCATAGGAACATCTTTAAGATACTTCTGGAACAAATATATTCTTTATATATTCTTTAAATGTTCTTAAAATATCTTCAAGTGCTATGTGTAGAACATTATAAGAACACCATTTGGTCTTGAAAAGTCTTTAAATTATTCAAGAAAATTTCAAGTGCTCTTTTGGAACAAATATGTTCTAAAGATGTTCTTAAAATGTTTTAGAAGTAAATTCAAAGAGCAATACTTGAACCTTTAAAGAACACACTTTATTCTTAAAAAGTTTTTGATATGATCTTAAACATATTTAAGAACAGTTCACGAACATAATTGGAATGAAATTGTGCCAAAGAAGTTCTTGAATTGTCAAAGAATAGTTTAATGACACTTTAAGAAAACCAAAGGTCATTCAAAAGTTCTTGAACTGTTCCAAAAGATGAGTAATTGAACAGTTCATGTACAGATGTTCTTAAAATCTTGTGAGAACAGATTAAGAACTTTTCACAATGTTCAAGTGCTGTTCTTGAACTACTAATAAGCATAAGAACAGCATTTCGCAGGGGAAGGGAATAAACAAATATAAACACTATGGCAAATTGTATATTGGAAAAAAGCGACAATCATTCAGATCTGCAATGAAGCAAAAAGATTCTACGGGGTCGACTCTCGATGGAAATCTAGATTCAGCTACGCTAGACAAACTAATGGGTTACGTAGCGTGCTATTGGGATGTTTCTCTCGTATTAATGTGCTATCCGCTCTTAAATAGTGCTTCAAACAATTTGTTTTAGACTTGACGATATTCATTCTGCTTTATCTGTGGATGAGATTTCCTTTCTTTTGTTTTCTTTTATATTTAACATTGAACTTGTTTTTGCTGTGCTTACAATTTTATTCTTTTAAGTAAAAAGCTTTTTTTAAAGTCTTCTCCATAGAATTTCTAACAGATGTTTTATAGATGGCTGTTGAGAATTCAAAAAAGTTTTATTAAAAAAAAAAAAGTTTCATTCCTATTGAATTCAGTGCTAAGAAAAAATGAATTGTGGTAATAGATCTTGTAAAAATATTTTTCAGTTTAACTTAAATTTCATTCATACATATTCCTACTTGTAACTAATGAATGCCCTGATGCATTCATGTTAAGTCAGTTTTTGAGAGGATAAGAAGTGAAACTTTTGCCACTTTTCTAAGTGATTCTTTCATGTAATATCAAGCACTACATATTATATAAGCCATAAACATTGGCATCCATATGAATTTAACTCTTTTACTGTTTCCATTGAATCTTAATGTTGTGATGAATTTAAAATTTGTTTAACCCTTTCCTTTTTACAAAATTTTGGACCTGTCCAAATTCAAAGGTTTTGCAGACGAAAATTTAAAGTGGATTTAATTTGAAAAATAACCATTCAGTAGGGTAAAAAACAATGTGGAAAAAGAAGAAATTGCTTGTCAGAAGCAATTTCTTCTTTTATCCCAATGTTTTCTCAATCATAAAATCACAGGCACGTAAAAAGCAGGGGTTAACCAGGAAAGGGTTAATTTCTTGAACATTTCAACCAGTCTTTCTCAACTATTTTCTATAATGATTAAGTAGACAGCAGGCATTGTAGGCTAAGTTCATCTGTACCGTATTTTCATAATAAATGCCTTGGGAGCTATACATAACATGGTCAGGGATCTTTAATTTGGCATGCATTTTCTGATTAAAAATCATTAAAAATGACGTCTTTTATGCCATTTGCCCTTTAATTTGAGGTAAACTTTCTCTAAAAGTCATATTAATGATTGCTTAGATGAAATTCATCACAAATTAGAAAAGAAGTCTAAAAAATGCTAAAATTTAGTCGTTTGAAGTGGGGTTTTCTTATCAAAATGTAGGTGTGCTACTATTAGGGGGGGCACTGTTATTAGAGGAAATAAGGTTCATCTGTTAAGACTATAATCTTATTCTGCACTGCCAAAGTTTTGTGTATTATTACTTAGGAATATTGCAAAGAAGAGCATTGGAAGGTTAACTTAGTGTTTATTTTTTCATTGAAGAACGTTTTTCACAAAAGCTATATGATAACACAATTTTTCCATTGTTGCCTCTCAATAAGATTCAAATTTACTTTAAAGAAAGAAATCTTGATAAAACTATTGCAATGCTTAATTGAATCCTTTAGATAAAGGATGCTGAGTCACTATATTAAATCTATGCAAGGTGCACTAAATGAATATCAATAGATATCATAATCATGCAAATTATAAGTATAATAAGTAAGAAATCAATTAAGGCTTTTAGTTGATGGTAGATAGAAGTGAGCTACTGATTATTTATAATCTTCTATCCCTTTTAGTTTAAAGTAAGAGACTCATAAGCCAAATGGTAAATTAGATATACCAAAGATATATACAATTGTGAATTTGTTACTCAGTTTGTATTGGCAATTTGAGTTCAATGCTGGACTTACATTTTCATATATAATATCCAGACATTAGCCATTTGGATTCTAAAAAGCGAGAAACAAACTATCAAGTGAGTAATTTTATTTGAGTGTTGAATTAGAGAGTATTTGTTGAATTCATCATGTATGAAACTAAAATCCAAATCACACTGTATGAATGAGCAAAGCCTATTCATACATGAATGTGATGAGTGTTTAAGTTTCATCTGTAAACCTCCATTAATTCAACAAAAACTCTTTTCATATCTTAGAATTTAACCTTTATCATGCTGAATAAAAATATTTGCAAAATAAATGTAAAATGAAAGTGCTAAAAGCACTGGAAGTTACCAAATGTAAGTGAGTATTAATGCATTGTTTTACACCTTTCTGGTTTAAAAATGAAATTCAGGTGGTATGAACTAAGATATAAGATCAGACTGCACATATGTGCAGGGCTGATCTTTGTCTATTCCTCCTGGCAATGCAGGAATATTCTGGGTTCAGCATGACTTGGGTTAATACCCTTATAATAATAGCCTTTAAAGAGATCTTAATTTACCCAAATTATTGCTGTACGGTCCAGTCCATCTTGCTGAAGAGGTAACCTCGTCTATTTAGCAACTGTTTTGATTAAGGAAGTGGACCTGTAATAGTTCTGCAATGTTTCAAAAGTAATGAACCTTAACAATGTTATCCGAGGTTTCCTAATGATTTTCATTAGGAAAACTCAATCAACATTATTTTTGGTCCAGATTTCCGAAATGTTGCGGAACTATTACGGTTCCACCTTAAGAGACCATTTTCAAAAGTCCCCTAACTTTGATTCAAATTTCTTAAAACGTAGATAATATTCATAAAAAAATATTAAAAATGAATCCTATTATGATAAAGCTTTTTCCAATGATTCGTCTAAATGAGACAAATTTTTGAGTTTACAGCATAGGATTTTTAAAAAAATTTGCTAAAACATACATGTTCAATTAAAATAATGTTTCAAATTTGTAAATGAAAAATGAACTAAGCAATAATTTCCATAAGTGGATGCTGAATACATGTTTTACTGTACTGTCACCAATTAGTTTGAGCACTTATTATTATCAGCACATTTAAAATAATACAAAAGGAGCGGATGAGATGTATAGTAACTAGACAAAGTTGTTCTGCCACTGTCTTTATATGATAGTCCAGTCAATAAGTCCAAAAAAATGACCAAACATCAAACTAATTGCAACAGAAATCAAATTAGTATTTTTTGATACATTGATATGCCTAGTTTCAACCCTTAAAAATCTACAAAAATCTAAGTTGCGGAAATTAAGAAAAAAACATTCCAAAGTTGACCCCCGTAAAATCTCCTTATTGAACTTAATTCCTATTTTTCCTTCTATAATGCTAGAAAAACAATATTTGATAAAATTTTAAATCCCTAATTTACATCTTTTCATGTAAAGTATGACTAAGGTTGTCTTTAAAAACAAAAATATACTGTTTTCATGACTGTAAGATATTTTTATCTGTCTGGTTATGATTGATTGCATGTGAAATTACCCCACCCACTTATTTTAAGTCCTAATTTCAACACTAATAGCATAGATTTTTGTAGATTTTTAACATATTATTGAGTGACCTTTAAACAATATTTTTATGATAAAATAAATTCTGTTGCAATTAGTTTGATGTTGAACCTTATATTGACTGGACTATGACCCATAGCTATGTTTTGGAGGCATAAAAGAGTCAGCTTGTCAGTTGGTTATTGAGTCCATCTATGGGTCTGTCTGTAGCTTTTTCTTTCCCACTAAATTTCTCAGACACTTAACCCTTGTCATGCTGAATAAATTTTGGCTATAGAATTTCATCAAAATCAAAGGGCAAAAAGCACTGAAAGTACCAACTGTAGGTCAATTTTTATTTGAAAAACTTAATCTATTGACAATTCTGGTTTGAAAGTGAGGAACAGGTGGTGTAGACTTACATCAGACTGCACATATGTGCAGGCTGATGTTTGTCTATAGCTCCTGCCAAAGTAGGAATATTCTGGGTTCAGCATGACAAGGGTTAAAATGATGGATTTCATTTTAACTTTACACATTATTGAATCGCCGTCAAGCAGTTGTAACAGCCAATATGCTCACAGGCAGTTACAACTGTTTTGTGCTAAGTTATCAAAAAGTGATCAGTATTCAGCAGAGAACATGCATGTCCTTTTTTCGCAATGGTTCATTGACTTTGGACAGAATTATCGACCTTTTGTGAAATTGTCAGTTTTTCTAGCAACATGGAAAAGCACTTTTGATGGGGGGGGGGGGGGGGGGTTATTTGTCTGCTTTGCAACATTTGGGTTGTATTTGCAAATCTATATGGTTTGTTCTTTCAAAGCACTGGGCTCAAATATTAATACTAAATGAAAAAATAATTGAGAAATATTGATTTGAATTTAGTAAGAGAAATTTTCAAAGAACAGTTTTCATTATTCTTGCAAAAAAGATAGTGGTTATATTTGCATAAACCACAATTGTTAGAGAATTAAAATGCCTCTCAAAAATGCATTACTTTATGAGAAAGTTTGAAAGAACAGAACAAATTACCATTTTAAATCATTGTTGTCTAAATTGGGCATAAAAACTTAATAGCTTTTAAAAGATCCATTTAAAGACAAATAAATTGAGTTGAGTGAATTGTTTGGCAGTTTTGTCTGTAATATTGTAGATATATATTGGTGACTTTCAATGTTTCCTTATACATAGTCCTTTCTATTTAAACTTTATTGGGGTATGGTGAAAACAGACAGAATATCAAGAAAAGTTGTTTAAAGTTAACTGTATAGGTCTTGCAAAGTGAAAAAAAAAAAAATATCATCCACAATTGCTTTCTCGCCTCAGAAGTACTTTCAGTATAGGGAATAATAATGTATAGACATATTATTTCACATGTGTTATCCAAAAACCAAAGGCCATTGACACTCCATTATGTGTATTGGTATGAAATTAAATGTAATGCCTTTTAATATAGTTTTTGGAAAAAAATTGTGACCTTGACCTTAAACCCATATAATTTAAAAAAACATTGGGGTAACCCATTTTAGCACCAAGAATACTTGTATGAATTAAATATTTTATGAAGGTTACATTAGGTCAAACAACTGGATGTTAACTGAATGAAAAAGGTTTTCTAGAGCGAAAATTGTGACCTTGAAGGGGTTGTGTTTGACCCTTGAACCAGGGGTTTGACCCTCAAAAATGTGAAAATGTCATATGTTTTATGTCTCAAATTTAAATGGTGTATATTGCATACTTTTTATACGCCCGTCGAAGACGGGACGTATTATGGGATCACCCGTGACGTCCGGTGTCCGGGCGTCCTGCGGCGTCCACTTCTTTGTCCGGAGCATAACTCTGTCACTTGAAGTCCGATTGACTTCAAACTTGGCAATTGTATTCTTCTCATCATTACGGAGTGCAGTGCACAAGAACCATAATTCTACCTGGCCTATTTTTTGAGTTATTGCCCTTTGTTGTTTTTCATACTAGAATCTTGTCCGGAGTATATCTCTAAAAGTATAATAGCTAGGATCATGAAACTTCTTGGGTGTATAGATCTCACCAAGGGATAGTGCAGTGCACAAGAACCATAACTCTATCTGGCCTATTTTTTGGGTTATTGCCCTTTGTTGTTTTTCATACTAGAATCTTGTCCGGAGTATATCTCTAAAAGTATAATAGCTAGGATCATGAAACTGCATGGGTGTATAGATCACACCAAGGTGGGGAGTGCAGTGTACAATAACCATAATTCTACCTGACCTATTTTTATTGAAGACAGGTTTACCTGTCTTTCAATATAGGGATCGTCGCCATCGGATTTTGATAACAAACCTACATGTGTCATTACGCTAAACAAAGTAGACCCATTCATAAAAATAAACACGTCAAAAATAATCAATAGTGTAGCAATATACCGTAACATTTTGGTGCTGACCTAAATTCTGGCCGGGACCTCAAGGTGAACATGTGATCTATGCAGAAGTTGCCTGCAGAAACGTGTTTTACATTCGTAAGTGGTGCTGTTTTAGGCCTTTTCGGCTGCAATCTTTTGCATTTGCTCCAAATTTTCAATTGCATCCTACAACTGTTTTTAGCTCCACTGGCTGAAAGCCACTAGGGCTATTGTCATGGCGTTGTGTCCGTCGTGCGTCCGTCCATCCGTCCGTCCGTCCGTCCGTGCGTGCGTGCGTCCGGTCGTAAACTTTTCTTTAAAAATCTTCTCCTCAGAAACTACTGGATGGATTTCAACCAAACTTCATAGAAATGATCCTTGGGTGACCCTCTTTCAAAGTTGTTCAAGAAATTTTGATCGAATGAAAAACATGGATTTAATGGGCGTGGCTAATTTCCAAATATGGTAAAAAGTGAGTTTTCTCAGATTCTAATCAATGGATACCAATTAAATTTTACATGAATGATCCTTGGGTGACCCTTTATCAGTCTACAAAAATCATTGTGATCGGATGAAATATGTGTCTTTTATGGGCGGAGGTCATTTCTCTATATGTTATATAGTGGAAACTTTGAAAATCATTTTCTCAGAATGTAATTGATGGATATCAACCAAATTTCACTGGAATGATCCTTGAGTGACCTTTTATCAATGTACCAAAAATTATTTTGTTTGGATGAAAAATATACATTTTATGGGCGGAGGTCATTTCTCTATATGTTATATAGTGGAAACTTTGAAAATCATTTTCTCAGAATGTAATTGATGGATATCAACCAAATTTCACTGGAATGATCATTGAGTGACCTTTTATCAATGTACCAAAAATTATTTTGATTGGATGAAAAATATACATTTTATGGCTGGAGGTCAATTCTCAATATGTTAAATAGTGGAAACTATGAAAAACATTTTCTCAGAATGTAACTGATGGATATCAATCAAACATTTTTGGTATGATCTTTGGGTGACCCATTATCATGCAGCCAAAAATTATTTTGATTGGATGAAAAATATGTCTTTTAATAGCAGAGGTCATTTCTCTATCTGTTATATAGTAGAAACTTTGAAAATCTTTTTCAACATCAGTAGAACCCCAAATATCTAAAAATCTAGTCAAAACATTTATTTGCTTTTACAAGAATTTCAAGCCTGTGGAGCGACTCAAGCCATTCATGGCTTTCTAGTTATGCATAGCATTGGCAAGCTATTTTCAGTTCCCCATTTTAGACTCCCTATTTCTCGTAAAATTGTGTGTTTGTGTGTCCTTTAGGTTGCTTTATTTATCCGTCTCCCGGGCCTGTCGTAGTGTAAATGGATAAAAACTAAAATAGCACAAGGCTATTTGAATAAACTCGTAAACCCTTGGAATTTCCTAGGTTTGAATTTTTACTTGAATTTACGGAGAAAATTTCGATGGCTTATCAAATTACTTTATTATTAGGCTTGATTTGTCTATCCATATTGTACAGCATTCGGAACATCACTCGGTCATTTCCGTAAACGGCAACAGATCGTGATCGTGATATTCAATCGGCAATCATCGGGCGATCTCCGAAGTCTCAGATCTATCTAAATGTAGGTTACAGAATCGGCCGAGTTGTGACGAATGCGTTAGATTGGCCGAGTGGTGTTCGGAATGGCCTATACAGTAGTACCACGCATACGCGACCCCGGTTTTGAGTTTCCGCTTTTGTTTTCGACAATTTTCTGACAATAACAAAAACTGTTTTGGAAACTGGAATTGATTTATTTGTAACATTCTGGAGTGAACTTTGAAAGAATTCTACTCATGGTGATAAATGCTGTAGCTCGGGATTTCATTTAACGATATGTCATTTTGGTAGTTTTGTCAAAATTGATAGTTCACCGGATAGTTCAATCCGAATCTAGATCTAGAAAAGCAGTCCCGTGGAACAGGCCTGAAAGGTTGGTTGTCTTAACAGGTTTATTTATTATTTTGTAGTAAAAATAATTTTCTACTAAGTAAGACCATATGCAAGGAGAATAACCTGAAATTGAGATCGAAATACCTCAATGGAAAAATAGAAATAGAATGATTCACTCCTGGAAGAAACTTAAACGGTATTCATAAAAAAAGCTACAGCTATTGTACGGGAAAATACTTCTTCTTGGTATTGACTTTGACTAGTAAAAGTATAAGAATATTGGTATTACTTTCATTGCTTCTTCTATGTGGAGATAATTAGTCAAATCCTGGATCAGATAATAAATGTAAAAAGAAATTTGAACAAATTTCCAATTCAGGGCAATATTCACCATGGCAATGAAATTTTCAGCTCTTCATCAAGGGGTAAGCAATGTGTGGATTAACATTTTATTTAAGATTTTTACACATCCACTAAATAAGTTTGACTGGAAAAAAATCGGATTTGGATCAGATTGGATTGCTGGGGATAATCTATACAATTTTATAAAACAGGGTTGCAATAATTCATATGAGTTTTTAGAATACAGGAATTACCACCATATTTCTGTTGGTTAAATGAATATTTTTCATTAAGGATATTGAAAACTTACACTTAGGGATGAATAGCGATTATGAAGGCAGTTACCCTCTTGTTAGGCTTGAATTGGCTAGAGGGATAGGTTTATCTGGAAGTGATGAGTCTTCAAAGTAAAGCATATCCATTTGTTAGGAAGGTGCAGTTTCCATATGTAACCATCAATGATTGTTTTAAATTTTTGATTCCCACTTTAGAGATCTTCTCAAAACGCCACAATTTTCATTCCAATTGTTAATATTCAGTCCTGTCTTCAATTCAGGCCTTTCAGGCCTTTGATTTGAGTTATTGCCCTTTGTTGTTTTTCAGGCTTGAATCTTGTCCGGAGTATATCTCTAAAAGTATAATAGCTAGGATCATGAAACTTCATGGGTGTATAGATCTCACCAAGGGGGAGTGCAGTGCACAAGAACCATAACTCTACCTGGCCTATTTTTATTGAAGACAGGCTTGTCTGTCTTTCAATATAGGGATCGTCGCAATCGGATTTTGATAACAAACCTACATGTGCCATTACGCTCAAAAAAGTAGACCCATTCATAAAAATAAACGCGGCAAAATTTTGGTGCTGACCTAATTTCTGGCCGGGACCTCAGGGGAGTGAACACGTGATCTATTCAGAAGGCGCCTGCAGAAACGTGTTTTGCATTCGTAAGTGGTGCTGTTTTGGGGTGTTTTCGGCTGCAATCTTATGCATTTGCTCCAAATATTCTATTTGAATAAACTCGTAAACCCTCGGAATTTCCTAGGTTTGAATTTTTACTTGGATTTACCGAGAAATCATTTCTTTATTATTAGGCTTGTTTTGTCTATCCAAATTGTACAGCATTCGGAACATCACTCGGCCATTTCCGTAAACTACAACAGATCTCGATCGTGATATTAACTCGGCAATCATCGGGCGATCTCCGAAGTCTCTGATCTATCTAAATGTAGGTTAAGGAATCGGCCGAGTTGAGACGAATGCGTGAGATTGGCCGAGTGTTGTTCCGAATGGCCTGTATAGTTGTACCACACAATGCGCGACCCCGGTTTTGAGTTTCCGCTTTTGTTTTCGACAATTTTCTGACAATAAAAAAAAACTGTTTGGGAAACTGGAATGGATTTATTTGTAACATTCTGGAGTGGACTTTGAAAGAATTCTACTAGAGGTGATAAATGCTGTAGCTCGGGAGTTCATTTAACGATCTGTCATTTTGACAGGTTTGTCAAAATTGATAGTTCACTGGATAGTTCAATCTGAATCTTGATCTAGAAAAGCAGTCCCGTGGAAAAGGCCTGAAAGGTTGGTTGTCTCAACAGGTTTATGTATTATTTTGTAGTTAAAATAATTTTCTACTAAGTAAGGCCATATGCAACAAGAATAACCTGAAATGGAGATTGAAATTTCTCAAATTAGAATTAGAAATAGAATGTTTCACTCCTGGATGAAACTTAAACGATATTCGTAAAAAAAATTAGGTACAGCTATTGTACGGGAAAATACTTCTTCAGACTTCTTGGTATTGACTTTGACTAGTAAAAGTATAAGAATATTGGTATTACTTTCATTGCTTCTTTTATGCTGAGATATTTAGTCAAATCCTGGACCAGATAATAAATGTAAAAAAAAAAATGAACAAATTTCCAATTCAGGGCAATATTCACCATGGCTATGAAATGTTCAGCTCTTCATTAAGGGGTAAGCAATGTGCATCATGTGGATTAACATTTTTATTTAAGATTTTTACACATCCACTTAATGAGTTTGCCTTGAAAAAATCAGATTTGGATCTTATTTTGATTGCTGGGGATAATCTATACAATTTTATTAAACAGGGTTGCAATAATTTATATGAGTTTTTAGAATTCAGGAATTGCCACCATGTATCTGTTGGTTAAATGAATGTTTTTCATTTAGGATATTGAAAACTTACACTGGGGGATGAATAGCGATTATGAAGGCAGTTACACTCTTGTTAAGCTTGAATTGGATAGAGGGATAGGTTTATCTTGAAATAATGAGTCTTCAAAGTAAAGCATATTCATTTGTAATGGAAGTGCAGTTTCCATATGTAACTTTCAATGTTCGTTTTAAATTTTTGATTCCCACTCAAGAGATCTTCTCAAAACTCCACAATTTTCATCCCAATTGTTAATATTCAGTCCTGTCTTCGATTCAGGCCTTTCAGGCCTTTGATTTGAGTTATTGCCCTTTGTTGTTTTTCATACTAGAATCTTGTCCGGAGTATATCTCTTAAAGTATAATAGCTAGGATCATGAAACTTCATGGGTGTATAGATCTCACCAAGGGGGAGTGCAGTGCACAAGAACCATAATTCTACCTGGCCTATTTTTTGAGTTATTGCCCTTTGTTGTTTTTCATACTAGAAATTTTGTCCGGAGTATATCTCTAAAAGTATAATAGCTGGGATCATGAAACTTCTTGGGTGTATAGATCTCACCAAGGGATAGTACAGTGCACAAGAACCATAACTCTATCTGGCCTATTTTTTTGGGTTATTGCCCTTTGTTGTATTGATACTAGAATCTTGTCCGGAGTATATCTCTAAAAGTATAAAAGCTAGGATCATGAAACTGCATGGGTCTATAGATCACACCAAGGTGGGGAGTGCAGTGTACAATAACCATAATTCTACCTGACCTATTTTTTGAGTTATTGCCCTTTGTTGTTTTTCAGACTTGAATCTTGTCCGGAGAATATCTGTAAAAGTATAATAGCTAGGATCATGAAACTTCATGGGTGTATAGATGTCATCAAGGGGGAGTGTAGTGTACAAGAACCATAATTCTACCTGGCCTATTTTTTGAGTTATTGCCCATTGTTGTTTTTCATATTAGAATCTTGTCCGGAGTATACCTCTTACCTTTGTCCATCTGTCTCTCTACACAAAATATGACAAAAAATATTCATTCAAAATAACCTCAGTTCTATTCAAACCCCAAGTTAATACTAAGCAGTGTGATGGGCGTATCTTGTGACAATTTGGCACCTTGTTAGAATTTTATAAATGCAGTAAAATTATATTACTTCCTTCAATTGACAAAGCATAGTCCTTCTCTTTCTCTCCAATTATGCTTTTTAGCTCACCTGAGCACGAAGTGCTCAAGGGAGCTATTGTGATAAATCAATGTCCTGCCTCTGTCTGTCCATCTGTCCGTCTGTCCATCACGGCGTCAACTTTTTCTTTAAACAACATCTCCTCCTAAACTTATGTATGGGTCGAAATCAACCAAACTTAGCAGAAATATTCCTTGGGTGGTCCATTGTAAAAATTGCTCAAATGGAAAGGATCTGTGCCATTTCACGGGAAAAGGGGCCTTAATGACAATTTTCTTATTTACACTCTAGAAGCCACAAATATGGTCCAATTTTCATGAAACTTGATCAGAATGTTTGTTAGGTCATGAGAATGAACTCTTTTGAAAATGGGAAGGATCCTTGCCATAATGGGAGAGGGGCCTTAATGACAAATTTCTTGTTTACGCTCTAGAAGCCACAAATATGGTCAAATCTTCATGAAACTTGATCAGAACGTTTGTTAGGTCATGAGGATAAAGTCTATTGAAAATGGGAAGGATTTGTGCCATATCACGGGTCAAGGAGCCTTACTGACAATTTTGTCAACAATTTCTTCAAACGACATCTCCTAAACTTATGAGTCAAAATCAACCAAATTTTGCAAAAATATTCTTTGGGTGGTCCCTTGTAAAAATTGCTCAAATGGAAAGGATCAGTGCCATAATGGGAAAAGGGGCCTTAATGACAATTTTCTCTTAAGAGCTCCAGACGCCACAAATATGGTCCAAATCTTCAGTTTGCCTGTCTGTTTGAAGACACATCTAGACCTGATCTATCTGTAAAGTGGAAAGCTAAGACTCTGGTCAGACTGTGCAGATGCACAGGCTGGCCAGAATCTTTGCTTGGTGTACATTTCAAATTGTTGGAAATGTCATGCACAGGCTCATATTATATGTTTAAAGTCTCAAATTAAGGTATTAGATCACACAACTTGCAGTGGAAATTAGAATGGTATTCAAGCAAAGGTCAATAATTGGCAAATTGTGAGATTTAAGACAAGAGTGCCCTCCTACCATAAAATTATGCCATCAACATCTCCATAAGAAGTTGACTGTCCTGGGGACTATTTGTAAAACCGAAGATAAGGCAATAAATTCAGTACGTAAGAAATAAGGCGGGAATAATGCATGAGCATTTTACATTGATTTCCATTTACTAGGATTGAATATGGATGATGACCTAACTGCTATATAGACCACTGGTAGGAGACATCCTTTGGTTTCTATCTTAAAGGGACTAAATTGAATGGATTTTTTCTTTACTTTCAATGAAAATTGTCTTAGGCATTCAGTGGTGTCAGTGCAAAGCTGTTATAAAAGCCTATAAATATTTATCTTACTACTATATAAATATCCGTATGATAACATCCGGTATGATATTTTCTATGATATCACAGTTATTTTTAGAACAATGATGTAAAGTGGTTATTTTTAGAAACTTGCATTTCAGTTAGAAACATCGAAGAAATATCTAACTCGGTTGTGAGAATTGACAATTGTCTCGGCAGAGCCTTGACAATTCTCAATTCTCCCAACCTCGTTAGATATTTTTATTGAAGACAGGTTTACCTGTCTTTCAATATAGGGATCGTCGCCATCGGATTCTGATAACAAACCTACATGTGTCATTACGCTCAAAAAAGTAGACCCATTCATAAAAATAAACGCGGCAAAAATAATCAATAGTGTAGCAATATACCGTAAAATTTTGGTGCTGACCTAAATTCTGGCCGGGACCTCAGGGGAGTGAACACGTGATCTATGCAGAAGTTGCCTGCAGAAACGTGTTTTACATCCGTAAATGGTGCTGTTTTAGGGCGTTTTCGGCTGCAATCTTTTGCATTTGCTCCAAATTTTCAATTGCATCCTACAACTGTTTTTATACATAACATTGGCAAGCTATTTTCAGTTCCCCATTTTAGACTCCATATTTCTCGTAAAATTGTTGTGTTTGTGTGTCCTTAAGGTTGCTTTATTTATCCGTCTCCAGGGCCTGTCTTAGTGTAAATGGATAAAAACTAAAATTGCACAAGGCTATTTGAATAAACTCGTAAACCCTTGGAATTTCCTTGGTTTGAATTTTTACTTGGATTTACAGAGAAATTTCGATGGCTTATCAAATTACTTTATTATTAAGCTTGTTTTGTCTATCCATATTGTACAGCATTTGGAACATCACTCGGTCCGTAAACGTAAACGGTAACAGGTCGTTATCGTGATATTCACTCGGCAATCATCGGGCGATCTCCGAAGTCTCAGATCTATCTAAATGTAGGTTACGGAATCGGCCGAGTTATGACGAATGCGTTAGATTGGCCGAGTGGTGTTCCGAATGGCCTATACAGTAGTACCACGCTTGCGCAATCCCGGTTTTGAGTTTCCGGTTTTGTTTTCGAAAATTTTCTGACAATAACAGAAACTGTTTTGGAAACTGGAATGGATTTATTTGTAACATTCTGGAGTGGACTTTGAAAGAATTCTACTCAAGGTGATAAATGCTGTAGCTCGGGATTTCATTTAACGATCTGTCATTTTGGCAGTTTTGTCATAATTGATAGTTCACCGGATAGTTCAATCCGAATCTTGATCTAGAAAAGCAGTCCCGTGGAAAAGGCCTGAAAGGTTGGTTGTCTTAACAGGTTTATATATTATTTTGTACAAAAAATAATTTTCTACTAAGTAAGACCATATGCAAGGAGAATAACCTGAAATGGAGATCGAAATATCTCAATGGAAAAATAGAAATAGAATGTTTCACTCCTGGAAGAAACTTAAACGGTATTCATAAAAAAAAGCTACAGCTATTGTACGGGAAAATACTTCTTCTTAGTATTGACTTTGACTAGTAAAAGTATAAGAATATTGGTATTACTTTCATTGCTTCTTCTATGTGGAGATAATTAGTCAAATAATAAGATAATTAGATAATAAATGTAAAAGAAATTTGAACAAATTTCCAATTCAGGGCAATATTCACCATGGCAATGAAATGTTCAGCTCTTCATCAAGGGGTTAGCAATGTGTGTCATGTGGATTAACATTTTATTTAAGATTTTTACACATCCACTTAATAAGTTTGACTGGAAAAAAATCGGATTTGGATCATATTGGATTGCTGGGGATAATCTATACAATTTTATAAAACAGGGTTGCAATAATTCATATGAGATTTTAGAATACAGGAATTGCCACCATATTTCTGTTTGTTAAATGAATATTTTTAGTCCCCTACCGGCGAAAGCCGAAGGGGACTATAGGTTTGCGCTCCGTCCGTCTGTCCGTCTGTCTGTCCGTCCTTCCGTCTGTCTGTCTGTCAGTCCGGATTTCAGTTTTCCGGACTTTTTTTCTTAACCCTTGGAAATATTGAGCTGATGTTTGGTATGTGAGTCCGCATCAATGAGTTACAGAACAAGTTTGAATTTGGTTTCTGGTCCATTGATTTTGTGGAAGATACGGATGCTGGACTTAGAAAATTACCAGGAAATTTCCGGATTTTTTTTATCCTCAGAGATATTGAGCTGATACATAAAATCTGATACAGCTAATATTTTGGAGAGGTAGTTATACCTTTACCACCAAAAAAGATACTGCTCTAGGGATATATTTATAAATCCGGTAGGGGACTTGGTATTGCCATGCAATACTTCCAAATGCTTGTTCATATAGGATATTGAAAACTTACACTTGGGGATGAATAGCGATTATGAAGGCAGTTACCCTCTTGTTAAGCTTGAATTGGCTAGAGGGATAGGTTTATCTGGAAGTGATGAGTCTTCAAAGTAAAGCATATTCATTTGTTAGGAAGGTGCAGTTTCCATATGTAACCATTAATGATTGTTTTAAATTTTTGATTCCCACTCAAGAGATCTTATCAAAACGCCACAATTTTCATTCCAATTGTTAATATTCAGTCCTGTCTTCAATTCAGGCCTTTCAGGCCTTTGATTTTCCATATAATACACTAAGTATGTATTATATATATTGGCACTTACAATAGTTTTGCTCTGATCCCTTATTAATGAACATTTGTTTAAGCCATATGTACAACATATGGGTCCCACATCAACTTTGTCTGAAACAAGGTAAATATCAGAAATACTTAGAAATCTTATAGAAACACACACTACTAAATATATTCTTATCTTGACTTATTACTTATTGACTTAAACATAACGCCCTACGGGCGTTATTTGCCATGTGCTAAGGCAATTGCACTTTATACCCCAATAAACGTAGTGAAAAAGATACTCGTCCCCTATAATTGCAATCCTATAGATCGAAGAAACTATTAAATTACTCGGCCAAACATTAAAGCTTCAAGTCTACTTTCTCCGCGTAAAAAATTACACGATCTATTTTTAGATCGTTCATTGTTTATCTCGCTATCGAAGTGAAATGTCATAAAGTAAAACAAATGATACACAAATAAACGACAACATTGAAATTCGTAGAGGTAGCTTATGACAAAAAAGCTTGTTTCTGCCAAGTAAGTCTATGTTTTTAAACGAAAACGGAGTGGTCGGTCTTAGTTGAGAGGGTTGCTCGACGGTCTTCGTCGACTTGCGGTTTTCTAAGTTTACGTCGGCACGGAATCAGAACTGCATGCTTGTTATCGTAAATTCTTTCGAAAATATCTTAATTTATAATAGATTGAATAGAAATGTTGCGTTGATGATCGGGAACTAGGTTAATTCGAATTCCTACAACACAGGACTTGCAGATCGAAGTTCGGGGGTTTCCCGAAAGACCTATTGCATTTTATACAAAAATAAAGTGCAATGGATTTCCCCACGTGATGCGATTTAAACCAATCAGAATTCTTTATTTTATTGAATTGCAATTATATCGAAATCAAAGTGCTGAAGGCGCCAGATGCACCTTTATTAAGTCAGTAATAATATAAAATTATGATTCTGAAACTTTTTCTTGTCAAAAACAGGGAAAATCAGTTGGTATAGGCTAGGATCAGACTGAAAATATGTGGAAGCCGAGCACTGGACTGAATGCCTTCTGCATTTAAAATTTTTGTATCATCTTATTTCTTGATGGTGTAAAAATACTGTAACAGTTGGCATATTGGAGACATATTAAAGACTAGGTCTTTCCAGACAAATATCACTTGCAATCAATCATGTACATAAACTGGGGAATTCGGGTTTAGCTTTGTATATATATTGTGACCCATCAAACAAAAAGGATACCATATTTTCTGGACAATAAGCTGCAGCTTATCTGTTAAAAAGTTAAAATTTGCATGGCTGTGGTTAATATTCACCAGTACGGTCTATGTAACTTTTTAGCTCCACTGGCCCGAGGCAGGAGCTATTATCATAGCGCTGTGTCTGTTGTGCATAATCCTCTGTGGGTCTAGGTCGTAAACCTTTTCTGTAAAATCTTCTTCTCAGAAATTATTGGATGAATTTGAACCAAACTTAAGAGGAATGATTCTTTTGTGACTCTCTTTCAAACTTGTTCAAGGATTTCTGATCCATTAAAAACTTTTTTTATTGGGAGTGGCTAATTTCCATATATGGTAATATGTGACTAAAATTTCTCAGAATGTAATCAATGGATATCAACCAAATTTCACTGGAATAATCTTTGAGTCACTCTTTATAAGTCTACAAAAAATTATTGTGATAAGATGAAAAATATGTCTTTTATGGGTGGAGTTCATTTATCTATATGTTATATAGTGGAAACTTTGAAATCATTTTCTCAGAATCTACTTGACGGACATAAACCAAATTTCTCTGGAATGATCCTTTAGTGACCCTCTATCATTCTACAAAAAATAATTTTGATCAGATAAAAATATGTCTTTTATGGGCGGAGTTCATTTATCTATATGTAATAGAGCAACGTCGGGTATTATCGACAGCTTAACGGTCTGGGGGATACCATGCCGATGATACCCGATAAAATTACTAACGGAAGTTTACACTAGTTTATTTCGGGGATACCCTATAACGTGACGTCATTGGAGAGAGATATCCGATACCATACTTCTGATAATAACTTATCGCGCCGGGATATGGCGGGTGTTATCGACATGATTCGGCAGTTATCGACAGGTCGATTATTTTTTTAACTTCAAGACAACTTCGCCTAAATTGGTTGTAAACAATTCACGAGAATGGCAAGACCGCTTACCTACATTCCTCAGAATGCCTCCCTTTTAACTAACGCACCAATCTAAATAAAATTACAGCTATCTGGAGCATACCCAATCGCGAGACATCAGTTGATGACAGGGTCGCGCTTACATTCGGACATAAGGACGAACTGACAACCAGACAGGTGGATGAATTGAATTTGTATATAGAGTTTGCCCAAGGGACATTACCTTAAAGATAAAGATTAACTGCAATTCTTCAATAAACCCAATTTCCCCCTTTCGGGTGTTAATATCGGCCATTTTGGGGAGTGATTTTCGGTTTTCTGTCAGTCTAAAAAACGCACACTCTCCACAAAAACAATGTCAAAATCTATTTGTTGGTACATGAATGCGACCAATCAAATTTCCTAATTTCAATTAATCTATCTAAAATAAATGATTACTTATCACGATTTCTTAATTTTCAGAGTGTAAATTAGGCTGATTTTCCATTCGTGTACATCGGATTTTTCAGAATAAGGAGTAGACCACGGACCCTAAAAATACGTATATTACGAGTCCCTGAGGAGACAAAGCTCACCTTCGAAAATTGTTTGCATTCTTTATCGTAGAAATGTTCGTTAAACGAAACTTCAAACAAAAGGTCATTGAATTGATTGTATTGTTTATGCCTGAAATTTCGGAAAGGTAAGGCTTACATTAAGTTTTAAAATCAAATTCCACGTAAGGTATGGTGTTCTCTTCCATGTCTCGAATAACTTACTTCACTAAATAGTAAACAATATCCTAGTTAAAAACATCCAAGCGATAAAGACACAAGAAAGTCTATTTAATATGACGTAACTCAGTCTCTTTAAATTTAGTTCCCGATGGACTTCAAAGAAGCCGCCATAAACTTGGCTTGTCCAGGTCGACCCAACCCGGCTTTGTGAGGAATAGTAACACACTGGCTTCACACGTGTATCTTTGTCGGATTACTCAATAAAATTATTAATGGATTTATTATGTAAAAAAAATCGTAACTTCTCAACTTTAACCAGGTAATTTATTTTGAATATTTCTGTCCTCGTTCATCAAAAGCGAAACACTAAGTCTTGATTAATTGGCAACCTTGGCTTATTATCAAATGATCTTCGAATAATTTTAGTTTTCTAATAACCAAGCAACCAAACTAACAAATAACTTACCAAATTATTGCGCATCGGGTCTGAAAATGTGTATTTATTCATGATTTGATGGCCTGTTGTTTTTATCACGGTCGACTTTGTATTGGCAAATTTCCGAATTTAAGCATCTCTTCACATTTTAAACATGTCACAAAAGTGAAGTCTGATTATCCCTATCCCGGCCTTCTTATGGGCATGTGATTATTGTATTACACTCTCCGGGGTTTAATTGCACTTTTACGGTAATTTCGAACCATAAAATTATCGGATACGTCTATGCCATTGAAGATTAATTGACGAAAATCAGATAGTTTTGATTTATTTATAGGTATGTCGATAAATGCCGATCGCTTCAATTTTTGTCGCCAGATATCGACACCACGCTAATTGGGATTATGGCCTACATATCACGCTCGGTTTAGGGTTGTGGAGCACTATACAATGCATATTTGGTGTTTTAATCTATTTAAAGACAAATCCAGTGAAGTACGATTTCAAACCGAAATTGTAAAAAAATAGAACCCTCCTTATCTATCAAATTAACGGAGCGAAAATTCAGAGAGTAAAAGTTAAACTTGCATTTTATTTTCAGGTAAGATATTTTTGGTGACTCTTTCAGGACTAATTGGAAGTTGAGATAATATTTTATGCCATATGTACTAAAACTGATCATATTTCGTAGAAATGGTGGTCAAATTTAAAACATGCCGATAACTACCGACGGTCGGTAATACCCGACGTTGCTCTATAGTAAAAATTTTGAAAATCACTTTCTCAGCAGCTAACATATCAACTTAATTCCACAAGAATGTTACTAAAGTGTCGCCCTCTATCAGTCTAAAAAAAATTGTTGTGATCATATGAAAAATATGCGGAGATTTAAGAAAATGGTTGGTTTATTTAATCATCAAGCTGGTTTCAGGAAGATTTTGTAAATTACTCCTGCAAGTTGCGTGCCATACTATGAAAGAGAGTTGATTGACAAAAAATGAATATGCAGAGATTGAAGAAAATGACACACAATATCAGTCTGTCATTACCCTCGTGAGAAATCATCGAATGAAAAAAGTCATTTCAAGCCGCGAGAATGGCAGTGATTACTTGACTGTATCTTAAGAATCTTTAGAGTGATCCTTTAATATTCATACTTTATTGCTATCTTACAATATTGAATAGGAATATTGGTATCATATGACTATATTGAAAAATCTTAGAACACCATATTACAGCATTTGGTATTAAGCATGCAATTTTATTCTTAAATTAGTCTGAATACAGACAACAGTTTAATATTAACTGATTGATTGATTGATTGATTAAATCGAGTTAACGATTATCAACCCATTGATGAGAGACCAATAGTGGGAAAGAATGAGTGCCGCCATTGGGGATTAATATGAACTGAAAAAAAAAATGAATAAAATTTGGTATTGTTACTGTGTACATTTGCCATAACATTTTATTTGACCATTGTTACTTGCCCGTCGTAAGACAGGACATATTATGGGATCACCAGTGTGGCGGCTAGGCGACCAGTGGGCAAGGTTCACTGCTTAGTCTGGAGCATAACTCTGTCCCCTTATATCTGATTGACTTGACACTTGGCAGTTAAGTTCCTCTCATAATAATAACAAATGGAGCGTGCAAGCTCACATCTCTGAATTATTTCCCTTCGTTGTTTTTCATACTTGGGCATCCATCACTGCAACATGCGTATCGGTATCTGGTGACATTTTTCCACCTTAACCCTTGTCATGCTGAATTAAAAAGCTTGGCAAAATTATATATTAATCAAAGTGCTAAAAGCTCTGTATTTCCTAATTGTGAGTCAGCATTTAATTTTGAAAATATAATATCTGAAACTTGTCTGGTTTAAAAAGAAAAATCAGGTTGTATGGACTAAGATCAAACTGCACATATGTGCAGGCTGATGTTTGTCCATACCTCCTGCCAAAGCAGGAATAATCTGGGATCAGCATGACAAGGGTTGTGAGTGTTTTGCAGTAAGTTCATGATTTGATGGCAAAGTGATGTTTGTGTAAAATAATAATATAATTATAATATTATCTCTAAGTGAAGCAGGATTATTAATCGTACAAAAATTGCAATTTCTAAAGTTTAAAAAACTTCATGCTAAATTGATTGATTTATTGAATGAAGTTTAAGGCCGCTTTCAACATATTTTCAGTTATATCGTGGTCACTCTGGAACACCTTATAAGGGATTCCAGGTTTTTCTCACACCAGTACTACCACCATATCCTTTCCTAGCCCCTATCTCACATAGGTATACGATTATCAACCCATTGGTGAGAGGCAAGTAGTTGGAAAGAATGAGTGCCGCCATCGGGGATTGAACGTAGGACCTCTAGATTGATAGTCCTACACACTACCAACTGCGCCATGATGGCAGCTCATGTTAAATCAAACAATCCCCTAAATCCCCTCAATCTTAAGCCTAATCATGCTGAGTAAAAAAGCACTGTAAGTACCAACTGTAGGTCAATTGTTATTTGAAAAACTTAATCTATCGTCAATTCTGGTTTGAATGTGAGAAACAGGTGGTATAGACTAACATCAGACAGCACATCTGTGCAGGCTGATGTTTGTCTATAGCTCCTGCCAAAGCAGGAATATTCTGGGTTCAGCATGACAAGGGTTAAATTAACTAAGTCGGTGACCAGAATGTATCTACAATTTAAATACAACATTTTTTAGAGTTATAGATAGAGGGGGGTATTGTAAATTAAAGTCAAATTTAATAATTATAGAACAAAAATAACATTGTTTGGGCTCTTTGAAATTGTCTCATGGAGACGACTCAAATGAGTACCCACAACATAGGGCTTTATATGATAGAATAAAAATTTTAGACTGGCTTCATCCCTTTTAATCTGTACCTCCGATTTTGGTCACCCAGCAAAGTAAAAATGTTTCCGTCAATACGGATCAATCACTGACCAAGTAAACCAGTATGTCCAGCTAGAAACTGATATTTGGCAGGCGTGATGTATCGACTCAGTGTTTTATGCCAAAATAGAAGATTGCAATCCTCTCTAATGATCAACATAGTCTGACATATGGTCTGGCAAATTGGCCGAGGTGTTAGAAAAAAATGTTATTTATCTTTTATACTGTTGATCCAAGTTGGAGTGAAGACTTATGCGTATGAATATATTGTTGATTTGGTGATCATAGTGAGATCAAACTCTTGTAAATCTGATATATTGTTGATTTTTTTTTTTTTTTCATACTTATTTATTTTAGTTCGATCGTGACGAAAGCTTAAGCTTATAGAATTTCTCTTGAACAATCAAATCCTGATGTTTTCATGTCCCCAAGAGAGAGGCAGTGGTTGAAATCCACTGCTACCCATTTTGACAGCTGGATGATCTGGGGCTGGCTATTAAGTGTTTTGCCCATAAACACACCCTGGCGACAGTCCAGGGGCTCAAACCAAGGACCTCCAGGTCACGGGTCAAGTGCATTTACCACTAGGTCACCGAGGCAGTCATTGATTAGGATATACTCTTATTTACATATTGTTGATTAATTCAATATTAGATAGCGGAACTGTTACGGGTCCACAACCTTAAGGCTAAAGTAAGAGGGACATAATAGAGGCCATGTTATTCCTCTTGTAGCTTAGGTACACATAAGAGGGGGTATTGCCTGTCTAAAATCTCCTTTTTTCATCAAAACCCTATGTAGTAGGTACTCAATCAAATCATCTCAACAAAATTACTCCAATGAGTACCCGCCGCCGTCATAGCGCAGTTGGTAGCGCGTCGGACTGTTAATTAAGAGGTCCCGGGTTCGATCCCCGACAGGGGCACTCATTCTTTCCGACTATTTGTCTTTCACCAATGGGTTGATAATCGTAGACCTATGTGAGATAGCAGCTGGAGGCTAGGAAAGGATGTAGTGGTTGTACTGGTGAGAGAAATACCAGGAAACCATTGTTAGGTGCTCCAGCCTCCGCGATATAACTGAAATAATGTTGAAAGCGGCGTAAAACTCAATTCAATCAATCCAATGAGTATCCACAAAATAGAATTTTCACAAGTAGTATTGAAATTATTAACTTGAGCCTGTGTGTGAGATTTCCAACAAATTAAAATTGGCGCATTAAAGCAAAAAATCTGACCAGCCTGTGCATCGGCACAGACTGACCAGAGTTTTCACTATGCACTTAGTAGATAGATAAAGTCTCAAAAAATTTGTAAACCATCAGGTAGCTTTATATTTACAGTATTTGGCTGTCAACGCTTGTTAATGTTAACCCTTGTCATGCTGAATCCGGAATATTCCTGCTTTGGTAGGAGCTATAGACAAACATCAGCCTGCACATATGTGCAGTCTGATGTTAGTCTACACCACCTGTTTCTAACTTTCAAACCAGAATTGTAAATAGATTAGTTTTTCAAAATAAAAAAAATGGCCTACAGTTGGTACTTTCAGTGCTTTTTGCCCTTTGACTTTAGAAAAAGTTTTTAGCCAAAGTTTATTCAGCATGACAAGAGTTAACACCTCTGGAATATTTCAAATTGTCGGAAATGTCATACACATGCTCATTTAATTTGAAAATCCAAAATACTCCCTCTGTAATCAGCAGCTCTATTGCAGTACAGTTTGGAGCCACACACAACATATCAAGTGATAAATCAATTCAGGATTTTGTTGAACAATTTGATCAGGTCTTAAATTTGATTCTAATCAAAGTTTGGTTGAAATTAAAAGTTGTTTTTGCTAGATAACAAAATAAAATACAGAAATTATTTCTCAGGAATAAAGGCAATGCCAAAATGAGAGAAAATAATCAAACTGAATGAAAATTTATAATCCTTAATTAAAGAATTAGTCATTTTCCAAGAAAATATTACCTCTTGTCTTGCTGTACCTAGAATATTCCTGTTTGGGTAGAAAAGTAGAAAAAGATCAGTCTGCACATTACTTTGTGTGCACAGTCTGATCTTAACCCTTATCACTAGGGCCAAAGGTTATAAAACTTTTCTCAGGCTCAGACTCAATTTTCTCAAATTTGAAATAAATTTGTTCATACCCCTTGAAAATTTAAAATAAAGGCAATTTGGTCGTTTTGGGGGTTTCTGGAGAGCTTTCTTGACCAACTAAAATCCATTTTTTTGGCATGAAAATGGAGATGAATAATCTTTCCTTTCGTTTATTTCAACTAGTCTTCATTTCACAGCAAGTCTTACTTGCGGCCTTTGTAATAGCCGATTTAGGCTATATGATTTATAAAGTATTAAGTGTGGTTATTAGCTGATTGGGCAAACGCGGCTGATTTTCAAAATAATGTGGATTCAGCTGAGTACTCGCATAAAGGCAGCTACGCACCTTAAAGTTCTGGAACTGAATCAGGGAACTAATTAACCCTTGTCATGCTGAATAAACTTTGGCTAAAATTTTTCATCAAAATCAAAGGGCAAGAAGCACTGAAAGTTCCTACTGTAGGTCAATTTTTATTTGAAAAATTAAGTCTATTGACAATTCTGGTTTGAAAGTGAGAAACAGGTAGTGTAGACTGACATCAGACTGCACATATGTGCAGGCTGATGTTTGTCTATAGCTCCTGTCAAGGCAGGGATATTCCAGGTTTAGCATGACAAGGGTTAAGAACAGTTCTAGAAACACTCTTACTGTACCCCTTTCTAGAACAAAATTTTGCAGGGGATGCGCAAAACAGAGTAGCATTTGTATACATATCATGTTCCTTTTGTTCGGGAATGCAACCCTGATGAATTAGTTCAGACATCCCTAAATCAAATTATGTTTCTTCTACATAAAATGCAAATTACAACAGGTTCAAATTATTCCAGAAATATGGGGCAGATATAACATCGCTGATTGATAAAAATTTTTGATGAATTGAAATTAAGTTCTTAGCTAAAGGAAAATTTAAAAAATAAATATACAGATTTGATAAATATTATTTGATGAAAATGAAAAAAATAGTGTGGGTATTTCTTGGCCTGTACATTATTATATAAATTTCCTGCTAATTGGTGTTTCAACAGAAACACTGTGTATGAAATATCAATGATGTAATAGAAATGAAAAATCGAATTAAAAAATAAAACAACCACTTAATGTTATTTGATGTCTCGTAATTGAACTCAATTAACTGATTATGTTGCTGAGGCATTATGTACCAAACTGCACTTAAATGGACACAAAATTACAATTAAACAAGGGGCATTTGCCTGTAAAGTAAATTTTATGAGAGTGTAAACTTTACTAATGTCAATGAATTATCTCTTAGGCCAGAGAGATAAAAAAGTGAACATTCATGCATTCTAGCCCAGCATTCAAGATGACAAAACAGTGCAAACTGCAAAGCAGGATATAATATGCAAACAGTTTGTACTTTTTTTGTAATCCTGAACCCAGGGCTGGTAATAAGAACAAATATTTATAAAAAGGACTCCATGAATGAGTACATCATTACACTGAGTTTTTGAAGAACACTTTGTCTTCTTTCCCCCAATAACAAATAATTTAATTTGAGTTGCGACATTAAGATTCACGCATTCTGATTGGCTGAAAAGTTGGTTTTATTCCTCAATGAAAACAATTTTGAGTAAGCAGCTATTTTGTAAGCTTCCGCACAAAGTAGTCCCATAACAAATCTGTATCTTGATTGATAAATCTGTAAGATTTTCCTTCGATTTATTAAATTATAAGAAATGAAGAGAGTATAGTTTGATTTCATAGAGTTATGAAACTAAAAACCTAATCACACTTATGTATGAATCCGCTTCACGTATTCATACAGTGTGATCAGGTTTTTAGTTTCATACCTCAATAAAATCAACAAATACTCCTTTCATCTCTTAATTGAGATTGCTAAACTTCTTATGAAAAATTAATTGTAAGTCAAAATTACAAATCTTTACTGGTGTTTTCATTCATTGTAAGATTCTGCCTTGCATTAATAACTCATCGGAATCATCTTTAATTGCAGAATTCCATATTTAGATTTTTAATTGTAGAAGCTACTTTAAGATTTTTTTAAACAGGCCCAAGGAGTGGTGAGGTATAAGTCATAGTCATTATCTATGTCAATTGCTTCTGTCATTTACGACTAATTTTTAGCTCAGCTGTTTTCGAAATATTATGATCCTCTTTGCGTCATTTGAGTTAGGGTTGGTATTGATGTTTTCTTAATTTTGGCGTGACAAACTTTAACTTTGGTCATATCTCTGTTGTTGTTTAAGATATTTTCATGAATCTTGGCATGTGTGGTCACCATCACAAGAGCTATTCAGACTAGCATGAAGAAGACGTCATCTATGCGGGGCAAAATAAGTGACGTCACAATGAACGTTGCATAGCAATCACGTGCAAAATGACGCGCTTTACGAAAATAAATGTCCTAGAAATTTCACATTTTGTCTCATTTTTGCATTAAAGAAATAGAATAATCGTTTGTTTTCAAGTAAGATCAAATAATATTTCATTTTGTGAACAACAAAAGCTATAATTTTCACTCTCATGAAAATATATCTTTTGTTGTTCACTCAATGAAATATAAATCGGTCCTACACTGAAACAAACGATTATCCTCTTTGTCTTAGATCGGCCTGCACAAACATGCAGTTTGATATAAGCAATATTATACATTGTATTAACTAATTTCTACCTAATTTTTGGGAGACACTTGGCCCATAATTTTGTTGAAATATCACAAAAATTGGCAATTTGTTGGGAACAAATTTAAACTCAGCAGGATGAGGGTTATAGAGGACATTTCAAATTGGGTTGGTTTAGTTAATTGAAGTTTAGTAGATAGCTAATGACCAAGGCAGAGTAACAATTTTCTTCTATATTTTGTAATTATTCCTTAATTGAATTTTAAGACTGTTTTGACCTTGATTTTTCTCCTTAAATTTATAAAGGGAGATAATAAGAATTCAATTCATTTGTAATTTTGTGATTCTACATAATATTATGTAGAATCACAACTTATGGTAACAGTAATCATAGATCTTGCTAAAAGCTGACCAATCAGGTTAAACACCAGTTAATAATACAACACTAATAAAGTTTCTTTGTCTAGAAATTTAAGAACCTAAGTTAATATAGGCTGCAAAAAGGTGTAATTAAATGCTGAAAGGTTCCTTTAATTCTTTTTGAGTCATTGGGAGATCTAGGATTTCTGTAAAAGGGGGTTTGAGTATACATTTTCCTATAGACCTGCAATTTCAAGTGAGTGATCAAAGATCAATTTTACAATGAAAATGATAGGAGATAATGTTTCTCGGACCTCACTCTTTCTTGCGGAACTATAGTATATCAAAATTTTAACCCTTTTTCCTGCTGATTTAATTTTGAATAAACAAATTTCCTTTCTTCTGGACAATCAACAAGTCTTTCTTAAGATTTTTCCACAAAAATCAAGAAAAACTTATGTATCCAAAGATCAGACTACACAACTGTGCAGGCTCATCTTAGTCTTTACTGTCTGCCAAACTTTATTCACAATAGGAATAAGTCGTGACGAGCAGAAGGGCAAATTCAAATTCTGCATGAAAATGAAATAATCACGTTTTAGACAGACAGACAGACAGACAGACCCCGCACCCCTACCCCACCCCCTCTGAATCAACCACTTGAACTGACCAATTGTGGTCCAAAAAGTTATCATTATTTTGATCTCTGAGTTAACCCTTTCCTGTTTAATCCCTGCTTTTTACATCCCTGTGATTTTATGATTGAGAAACATTGTGAAAAAAGAAGAAATTGCTTCTGACAAGCAATTTCTTCTTTTTCCACACTATTTTCTACCAAACAGAATGGTTATTTTTCAATTTAAATCCACTTTAAATTTTCGTCTGCAAAACCTTTGAATTTGGACAGGTCCAAAATTTTGTAAAACAGGAAAGGGTTAAGACAGTTTACGTCCAAGACTCGTAAATAGAACTTCAATCAAAGTGACAAGAGGACTCTGAGAGAAATCCCTCCGATAGAAACATGTGATTATTAGGATTATTTCGGAGAAATAGGGACACGAAAAGTCCATCTGACGACCCCGTCTATTTTCTTGTTCAGCAGGTGCCTTCATTGATTATTCATCAAACAATTTGTCCTTGAAGACACTCTTTGGAATTGACTGTCGCTTCACTGATAGTCCTTTTTCTCATAATAGTCAGGGTAACCAAAATTGTGTAACTCCAGCTTATACATATATATAAATGAACCATCCATTTAGTGTCAATTTTTTTTGTTTTTTTGCTGACAAAACTGTGAGCTTACTTTAGCTGTATAAAAATACTGGGTGCCTAAGGGTCCTAAAACTTTGAGAGGGACCTCATTACTTCAAAAGGATTCTTCTGTATCTTTAGAATTCAGATGTTCTTTCAATCAAAATCCATTTTCAAACCAACCTACTATGACTTTAAAAATGTAAAAACCCCAATGGCAGCGGACTCATTCTTTCTGACTATTTGTCTTCCACCAATAGGTTGATAATCATAGACCTATGTGGGATAGCAGCAGCTGGCTAGGAAAAAGATAAGAGGAAAAAGAATAAAGGTAGTACTGGTGTAAGAAAAACCATGATATACATTGTTAGGTGCTCAAGTTGCAGCAATATAACTGAAAGATTGTTGAAAGCAGTGTAAAACCCCATTCAAACAAGCAAATCAAAACATTAAGAATAAATTGGTGTTAGAAATCTCCAATAAAGTCTTTTATTTCATACCAGTCTTTGGTCAGCTCATTTCAAGTCAGCTGATGTCAGTAGTCAGTACATAAATACTATTTTAGTACTATTGTTTTGCTCAAATCTGTAAATTAATTGAAGGAATGAAGTAGATATGTATCAAACTCATGATTTTCTTAATCGTAAAAATTATGTGTCCATAAAAATTGATTAATGGTGATAATTTTTGGCGAATTAACAAGGTTGTTTAGTAATAATGAGACATTTTGTAGCTTGTTAGCGCAGATTTAAACAAATGATGTCATTAAGTGAACCCAACACAAGCCATAATTCATCTGATTTACCATTTATGGCCTACCAAATAGGTTGGTATTTATCTTGAAATATATTCAGAAATGCAGAAAGAGGGGGTATTTTGGATTTCAAATTAAATTATTTAAGTTATACTAGCGCAAATCCTATACTGTTGGTACTCGTTGATATCCCCTTGTTGAGACGATTTAAATGAGTACCCACAATGTAGGGTTTCAATAAGAAATAAAGATTTTAGACTGGCTTTACCCTCTCTTATCCTAATATATATTGCTAAGAAATAGAGTGCAAAATACCAACTGTTTAAGTTTTAAATTGGATAAATTTTGCATAAATTGGGTAAATTTTGCATAAATTAATTTTTAGGGCTTTCGGGTATAGATATGGTGGTCAGCATATATTCTTATTGCATTTTGTTGTTTTCTTTGCTGCTCAACGTCTGTATATCACACATATAGGAAATTGTCGGAAACGTCATGCACAGGCTCATAGTATTATGTAGAAAATGCTGCTCACATTAATGTTAGCATCATTTTCTACAAAATAATATTAAGGCATCCCGTACAGAAAAAGCCTACTTTAGTCACTTCTGACTGGGACATCATTTTCTTTTTCAGACAATAATTAAGCGGTATTAATTTCTTGATTTTGCATTTTCAATTAGTCACCAATATTTGGTCTATGAAATTCTCCATTATAAAACTTAATTTACAGAATATATCAAAAGACCATAATTCTACCCGCCAATACTATGTTTCGGGGGCATATAGGAGTTAGCTTGTCGGTCAGTTCATCCATCAGTCCGGAGGTAGGTCCGTTCATCTGTAGCTTTTTAGTGTCTGCTCAATTTCTCAGCAACTGATTGGAGGATTTCATTTCATCCTTTGACTTCAGACAAAGCCATGTAAAATAGCTTTTCGTTATGGACAACCACTTGGAGGGCGGTACAATAGTCAGCTTTGAGACAAAGTTTGAAACTAAAGCTAAAGATGTAGTCACAAAATTTTAAAAGTCCACCTGCGAATTTCTTTTATCAAGCTGGGTTACAAAGAGCTCATTTGACATCAAATTTTATAACATACATATTGTTCTCAATACAAATAGTTTGTTGGCTGCAAAAAACTTGTAATTGTAGCTAGAATCCTTTTGGTCATACTCTTATTGCCTATGGACTGTGATGATATATTCACATATTACGAGGAAGATATATATACATAAGTACATTCACATATTACGAGGTTAAGATATTTCTTCTGTCTTAGAATAATTGTCTTTTCTCGCCTATTCTCTGGGAATGTGAGATTTATTGTATAGAATGATTTCAAGCTTGGATAAATTGTGTTCCACCATATATCCCCTCCGGGACTTCAATGTATAATTCTTTCCTTAAAGAATGAGTTATATTTCTATAAAGATATTAGCCAACCAAACCCTTGTAATTGCAGCTTGAAAAAAGCTGTAGTTACATGTCAGAAATTCATTTATTATACCCCCAACCTACCAAGTAGAGGGGTATATTGGTTTCACCATGTTTGTTTGTCTGTTCATCCGTCCTTCCATCCACCTGTCCATAAACCTTTTCGTTTCTGGACTCTAACTTTAAGAACCAAGTGATCTAGAATCATGGAACTTCATGCATATATTGCTTATGACCGAAGGATGTGCTCCATAGTTTTTGGGTTGAATAGGTAGAAGGTCAAGGTCACAGTCAATTTTTGTTCAATTTTTCGTTTCCGGACTCTAACTCAAGAACCAAGCGACCTAGAATCATGAAACTTCATGCAAATTCTGCTTATGACCTAATCATTTGTTACAAACACATCCTGCACTAATAGTACTTACATTTTGATAAAGTGCTGGTGGGGGGTATAAGTCTGCTTTGCGACAGTTCTGGTTTTTGTAGCTTAGCGAGAAATATGAAACTTTCTGTAGAGGCTAGCAACATTCACTGAATACTTAACAATCTGATGGCAAATATTGGAGCTATCCAGTCTTTCAAGGGAGATTACTCTGAAAGCATTCTTGAAAGAGTTATGCCCCTTTTCTACTTAGATCCTTTCAATAATCTATAACATGCAGCCCATTGTTGCACCCCAGGTGGTGCTCTTGTCGACTTTTGTCAACCAACAATAGGTGGATAAAAGTAAACCTAATAGGGATTTAGCAGGTGGCGGCTAGGAAAGCATGATATTGTAGTACTGGTGGGAGAAATATCGAGAATCTATTGTTTGGAGCTCTTAGCTTCTGCGATATGACTGAAAAAAAAATGTGACCCGTCACACGAAAAGGGACCATCCAGAAAAAGAGCTTTGATCCCCATAGGTCAAACAGAAGTCACATTTCAACAATTCTTTCATAGGAAGGTAGATTGATCATTCTAGATTCAGAAAGTAAGCACAGTACAAAATTTTCAAACCTAGTCAGCCTGCGCAATCAGCGCAGTCTGACTAGGGTCAACACTTTACGCACTACCCAGATGGGCCCTTTTCATGTGACAGGTCACAAATATTTAAAGTGGCATTGATTCACTCCATTTAAACAAACAAAATGTGGATGATGATATGATTTTTCTTGATCTCTTTTCAGTGGCCAATCCGCCAGAGAAAGCAAAAGACGACACAAATGTCAGCTCTCGGAATGGTCAACTTTCACGTAAGTAAACAATTTTTACTGTAGCGTATCATTTTCAATAATTTAACTTGTGTACATGAAATGTTTCGACTCAGATCAGCCTGTGAATACCTTTTGAACAGAGTCTTCTCTGCCTGCTTAAATAAAAAGCCAACTCAGCAAAGCTGTAGAATATTTTCTATGTGCCAACTTATTCCTGACCTCGGCAGTTATTGTTACCCCCCTTTTCAGAGTATCTCTCAGACAGCAGGTAACACCAGCTCTAGACTGGTCCCAATAACGACTATCAGAAAAGCCTGAAAGTGGGACCAGTCTACACCTGGGTAGGATTCGGGTCAGAAATAAATTTGCCTTGTGTGACATGAGGCTGTCCAGTCTAGTCAAAGTCTGTCAATCACAAACACATGATATTGCTGGCAATGATAAGCCAAGGATTCCTAAGGTGCCTATAGAAACTTTGTGATAATACCTGGGATAAATTAAAGAACTGGTTCTTGAATGTCCTAGAACTTTATATGGTAGTTAATAAAATTGTATTTCTAGACCTTGCTTAAGAACAAGTTCTTGAACTCTCTTAATGAACTTCCATTCAAGGTTCTTGAAATTGAGTTCAAGAGCCAATTCAATTCAATTTTGGACTATTTGTCTTTCACCAATGGGTTGATAATCATAGACCTATGTGAGATAGCAGCTGGAGACTAGGAAAAGATGTGATGGTAGTACCTGTGAGAGAATTACCAGGAATCAATTGTTAAGTTGGGTGCTGTAGCTACCAGGATAAAGCTGAAACATGGTTGAAAGTGGCACAATTTACTTTAAGTCATGGCCTTGGGAATATCATGTACAGATCCAAATGAGGAGACCTGCCTTGTGTTCAGGATAACAAAAAGGTGCAAATTGTTTGCAAATTATACCTTGCTTTGCAAACCAAATTAGTTTATTTAAAGCAGGGTATAATTTGCAAAAATTTTGCGTTTTTTGGTCATTTGGAATACAGAGCAGGAGGCAATCAAAAAGTTTAGGTAAAAAAATATTGTTTTAAATTTGGAAGAAGGAAATGTGAACAAATTTTCATAACTACAACTTTGTTAAAGCTGTAATTATGACATTTTGATGGTTCAGTGCAAAATAGGCAGGTTCATCTGTTTTGAACAAGCCATCAATTTTGCTTGCCAAAAGGGGAATTGTATTAGAAAATATAATTCTTAGTTTTGATTCCCCCTTTATGAAGAAATTTGGATTTGTGCATGTTTGTAGCTGAATCTGGAAAGTTCTATTATAGGGTTCATTAGAGTTATTCAATACCAAACAGAGTGGAGTATTTTTAGCTCACCTGAGCACGAAGTGCTCAAGGTGAGCTATTGTGGTTAGGTGGATGTCCGTCGTCCGTCGTGCGTCGTGCGACGTCCGTCGTGCGTCGTCCATCGTCCGTCGTCAACATTTGCCTTGTATGCACTCTAGAGGCCACATCTTTTGCCCGATCAACCTGAATTTTGGTCAGAATGATTGTCTTGATAAAATCTTGGACGAGTTCGAAATTGGGTCAACTGGGGTCAAAAACTAGGTCACAGGGTCAAATCTTAGAAAAACCTTGTATGCACTCTAGAGGCCACATTTTTTGTCCAATCAACCTGAATTTTGGCCAGAATGATTGTCTTGATGAAATCTCAGACGAGTTCGAAATTGGGTCAACTGGGGTCAAAAACTAGGTCACAGGGTCAAATCTTAGAAAAGCCTTGTATGCACTCTAGAGGCCACATTTTTTGCCTGTTCAACCTGAATTTTGGTCAGAATGATTGTCTTGATTATATCTCGGACGAGTTTGAAATTGGGTCAACTGGGGTCAAAAACTAGGTCACAGGGTCAAATCTTAGAAAAACCTTGTATGCACTCTAGAGGCCACATTTTTTGCCCAATCAACCTGAATTTTGGTGAGAATGATTGTCTTGATGAAATCTCGGATGAGTTCGAAATTGGGTCAACTGGGGTCAAAAACTAGGTCACAGGATCAAATCTTAGAAAAACCTTGTATGCACTCTAGAGGCCACATTTTTTGTCCAATCAACCTGAATTTTGGCCAGAAAGATTGTCTTGATGAGATCTCGGACGAGTTCGAAATTGGGTCAACTGGGGTCAAAAACTAGGTCACAGGGTCAAATCTTAGAAAAGCCTTGTATGCACTCTAGAGGCCACATTTTTTGCCTGTTCAACCTGAATTTTGGTCAGAATGATTGTCTTGATTAAATCTCGGACGAGTTTGAAATTTGGTCAACTGGGGTCAAAAACTAGGTCACAGGGTCAAATCTTAGAAAAACCTTGTATGCACTCTAGAGGCCACATTTTTTGCCCAATCAACCTGAATTTTGGTGAGAATGATTGTCTTGATGAAATCTCGGATGAGTTCGAAATTGGGTCAACTGGGGTCAAAAACTAGGTCACAGGATCAAATCTTAGAAAAACCTTGAATGCACTCTAGAGGCCACATTTTTTGCCCGTCAACCTGAATTTTGGTCAGAATTATTGTCTTGATTAAATCTTGGGCTAGTTTCGAAATTTGGTCAACTGGGGTCAAAAACTAGGTCACAGGGTCAAATCTTAGAGAAACCTTGTATGCACTATACAGGCCATATTTTTTGCCCATTCAACCTGAATTTTGGTCAGAATAATTGTCTTGATTAAATCTTGGATGAGTTCGAAATTGGGTCAACTGGGGTCAAAAACTAGGTCACAGGGTCAAATCTAAGAAAAAACCTTGTAGGCACTCTAGTTGCCACGTTTATTGCCCAATCAACCTGAAAATTGGTCAGAATGATTATCTTGATAAAATTTTGGACAAGTTCAAATTTGGGTCAACTAGGGTCAAAAACTAGGTCACAGGGTTGAATCTAAGAAAAACCTTGTATGCACTCTAGAGGCCTCATTTTTTGCCCAATCAACCTGAATCTTGGTCAGAATGATTGTTTTGATTAAATCTTGGGCTAGTTTCGAAATTGGGTCAACTGGGGTCAAAAACTAGGTCACGGGGTCAAATCTAAGAAAAACCTTGTATGCAGTCTAGAAGCCACATTTTTTTCCTGATCAACCTGAAATTTGGTCAGAATGTTTGTCTTGATAAAATCTCAGACGAGTTTGAAATTGGGTCAACTGGGGTCAAAAACTAGGTCACAGGGTCAAATCTAAGAAAAACCTTGAATGCACTCTAGAGGCCACATTTTTTGCCCAATCAACCTGAATTTTGGTCAGAATGATTGCCTTGAATAAATCTCGTACAAGTTCGAAATTGGGTTGACTGGGGTCAAAAACTAGGTCACGGGTCAAATCTAAGGAAAACCTTGTATGCACTCTAGAGGCCACATTTTTTTCCTAATTAACCCTAATTTTGGTCAGAATGATTGTCTTGATGAAATCTCAGACGAGTTTGAAATTTGGTCAACTGGGGTCAAAAAATAGGTCACGGGGTCAAATCTAAGAAAAACCTTGCACTCTAGAGGCCACATTTTTTGCCCGATCAACCTGAATTTTGATCAGAATGATTGTCTTGATAAAATCTCTGACAAGTTTGAATTTGGGTCAACTGAGGTCAAAAACTAGGTCACGGGGTCAAATCTCAGAAAAATCTTGTGTGCACTCTAGAAGCCATATTTCTAGTCCAATCAACCTTAAAATTTGTCAGAATGATTATCTTGATGATATCTCGGAAAAGTTTGAATTTGGGTCAAGTGGGGTAAAAAACTAGGTCACATGGTCAATTCTCAGAAAAACCATGTTGACACTCTAGAGGCTATATCTTTAGCCCAATCAACCTTAAAATTGGCCAGAATGATTATCTTGATGAAATCTTGGACCAATTCGAATTTTGGTCAAGTGGAGTCAAAAACTAGGTCACACAGTCAAATCTTAGAAAAACCATGTGGCCACTCCAGAGGCAATATTTTTAGCTTAATCAACCTGAAAATTGGTCATAATGATTATCTTGATGAAATCACAGACAAGTAACAGTTTGGGTCAAGTAGGGTAAAAAACTAGGTCAGGTAGTCAAATCTTAGAAAAATCTTGTGGTCAATCTAGAGCCTATATTTTCAGCCCAATCAACCTGAAAATTGGTCAGAATGATTATCGTACCAAAATCAGGGACAAGTTCCAATTAGGGTCAAGTGGGGACAAAAACTAGGTCACAGAGTCAATCTTCAGAAAAACATTGTGGACACTTTAGAGGCCATATTTTTAGCTTAATCAACCTGAAAATTAGTCAGAATGATTCTTTTTATGAAATCTCGGACAAGTTTGAATTTGGGTCAAGTGGGGTCAAAAACTAGGTCACTGGCTCAAATATAGAAAAAACCATGTGGACACTCTAGAGGCCATATTTTTAGCCCAATCAACCTGAAAATTGGTCAGAATGATTATCTTGATGAAATCTCGGACAAGCTCAAATTTGTGATATTTGTTGTTACTGCCCTGTCATTAAACCAAAGCCCTTCTCCAAATAGTAACAGACAGTTAACTCAGGTGAGCGATTTAGGGCCACTATGGCCCTCTTGTTTGTACCAAATATGCAATATTTTTGAAGACATGATAATTGCTGCAGGATTATGTTGCCTGGCAACCCGATATCACACTTGGGACGTGTTAATGATGTTTAGTTTCCTGCGACAAGCAACCTTTAACCCATAGCCATACAATTTCTATAATGTGTTGATTCAAATAATTAAGGAATAATTTTATGGAGGAAATTAGGGGAAAATAAGAAATTATAATGTGTAATATTATCATAATCATCTTGATAGCATTATTTGGAAGTTTATTGGATTTAATCATTGTCATGATGAAAAAGAAATTTGGCAAAATTGTCATAAAATCAAAGTACTGAAAGCAATTGATACACTAATTGTTAGTTTGTACTTACTTTGAGAATATGACATTTGTGGTTTAAAAAGGAAAAAAAGGTGGTGCAGACTGATCTTTGTCTATACCTTCTGCCAAATCAGAAATATTTTGAGTTAAGCATGACAAGGGTCAGCTATGTTTTGTAGTTATGAGAAGAAAAGAAGAAATTACATGAAACAATCATGGCAAATGTCATTGTCAATATCTCACATTATATGACATGATTTTCATGCACATCGTAGAAAAGATGATCTTGTGTTCCATTCATTAGTTCTCTGATATACAGGGGCCTGTTTCATCAAAACATTTAAGACGTATTTTTAGCTCACCTGAGCACGAAGTGCTCAAGGTGAGCTTTTGGGGTTACTTGATGTCCGTCGTCCGTCGTCAACATTTACCTTGTGGACACTCTAGAGGCCATATTTTTAGCCCAATCAACCTGAAAATTGGTCAGAATGATTATCTTGATAAAATCTTGGACAAGTTCAAAATTGGGTCAAGTGGGGTCAAAAACTAGGTCACAGGGTCAAATCTTAAAAAAATCTTGTGGACACTCTAGAGGCCATATTTTTAGCCCAATCAACCTGAAAAATGGTCAGAATCATTATGTTGATGAAATCTCGGACAAGTTCGAAATTGGGTCAAGTGGGGTCAAAAACTAGGTCAAGGGGTCAAATCTTAGAAAAACCTTGTGGACACTCTAGAGGCCATATTTTTAGCCCAATCAACCTGAAAATTGGTCAGAATGATTATCTTAATAAAGCCTCGAACAAGTTTGAAATTGGGTCAAGTGGGGTCAAAAACTAGGTCACGGGGTCAAATCTTAGAAAAACCTTGTGGACACTCTAGAGGCCATATTTTTAGCCCAATCAACCTGAAAATTGGTCAGAATGATCATCTTGATGAAATCCCGAACAAGTTCGAAATTGGGTCAACTGGGGTCAAAAACTAGGTCACGGGGTCAAATCTTAGAAAAACCTTATGGACACTCTAGAGGCCATATTTTTGGCCCAATCAACCTGAAAATTGGTCAGAATGATTATCTTGATGATATCTCGGACAAGTTCGATATTGGGTCAAGTGGGGTCAAAAACTAGGTCACAGGGTCAAATCTTAGAAAAACCTTGTGGACACTCTAGAGGCCATATTTTTAGCCCAATCAACCTGAAAATTGGTCAGAATGATTATCTTGATGAAATCTCGGACAAGTTTGAAATTGGGTCAAATGGGGTCAAAAACTAGGTCACAGGGTCAAATCTTCAGAAAAACCTTGTGGATACTCTAGAGTCCATATTTTTGGCCCAATCAACCTGAAAATTGGTCAGAATGATTATCTTGATGAAATCTCGGACAACTTTGAATTTGGGTCAACTGGGGTCAAAATCAAGGTCACTGGGTCAAATCTAGAAAAAAACATTGTGGACACTTTAGGGGCCATATTTTAAGCCCAATCAACCTGAAAATTGGTCAGAATGATTATCTCGATGAAATCTTGGACAAGTTCGAAATTGGGTCAAGTGGGGTCAAAAACTAGGTCACGGGGTCAAATCTTAGAAAAACCTTGTGGACACTCTAGAGGCCATATTTTTAGCCCAATCAACCTGAAAATTGGTCAGAATCATTATCTTGATGAAATCTCAGACAAGTTCGAAATTGGGTCAAGTGGGGTCAAAAACTAGGTCACGGGGTCAAATCTTAGAAAAACTTTGTGGACACTAGAGGCCATATTTTTAGCCCAATCAACCTGAAAATTGGTCAGAATGATTATCTTGATGAAATCTCGGACAAGTTTGGAATTGGGTCAAGTGGAGTCAAAAACTAGGTCATGGGGTCAAATCTTAGAAAAACATTTTAAGATTGTTAATTCAGGTGAGCGATTAAGGGCCACTATGGCCCTCTTGTTGTCTTACCTATGACTTACTATATATTTAGTTCAAACATCATGTATATCCAGTCAATACCTATGTTAAGTAATTGTTGTTGAGACTGGATCGAAAGACATCAGTAAGACAAAAATACATTGTATGTCTTAAATGATTTGATGAAACTGGCCCAAGGGTGCTTGATAAGTTACCTCCCTTGTTTAAAAAGTCCTCCATTTACTCAATTTCAGATGAAGCAATTAAAACAGGTATTTTGTCAATATTATTGTATTTATTATCAATTTACTAACATTACAAAGAAGAATGTCAAATTAACAGAGTGCAAAGTAAAAGGGAGATTAGAATCTGTAACTAGATTTGCATTATAACTGAAATTATCAACTTTTGATATACATTTTTGGCTCACTTGGGACAAAAGTCTTTTGTTATACCCTCGAATGTCAGCATGGGTGTGCGCTTCCACATTCTGTAAAAGTATTTTATTTCTATCAATATTTATCTTGAGGCTTTATATTTTGCAGAAACACACAAGGGTATAGGCTTTCATTTGAGACAAGCCCCCCCATTTCATAATTACTTTGAGACAGCAATGTTGATCTTTTAAAAACTAACTTTAAGCAAAAAACTTTGACCAAAAAACTTTAATTAAAAAGATGTAACTTTGCTTATATTTTCTGAATGTTTTACGTAGAGACAATGTCGAATGTTATATTAGCTTCTTAAATTAATAATTATGATTTCTATTAATTTACACTAATATCAATATGAAATGAATGGTAGATTTGAGTTGATTGGTGAAATTCTGGTGAATTTATAATTATTGTTAACCTTTGTCATGCTGAATTCAATACAATACAGTCTTTATTTGCTTAAAGGCCACCGGCCAATGCAAGGTACAAATATCTCATGTTACATTTTACATATCAAGGGTTCAGTGCAAGTCTACACTGTACTAGTTGTATATACATTGTATATACACTTAGTACAGTCTTGCACTGAACCCTTGATATAGGCACTTCGGATAATACATCATTATTAATATTATACATATTTCCATTCACACATATTCATTCACATATACAAATGTATATGTGCATATATATATGTGAATGAATCCTATGAGAAATTAGATTAGGTTTCAAGACACGTAACAGTTGTATGACTACATATGAGCCTGTGTGTGACATTTCCAACAATTTCAAATGTGTGTGAGGGGCAAGCATTGAATAGCATAGACAACCACATACTGTAAATATAAAGTAACATGATGGTCTACAGGTACTTTGAGACTTTGTCTAGCTACCGAGTCTATATTGAAGACTCTGGCCAGACTTTGCGGAGACTTTGATTTGCGCACATTTGAAATAGTTGGAAATGTCACACACAGGCTCATATAAGATTGCCATCTTTTCTTTTTACTTGTAATCAATTATATGAGAGAATGTCTTCATAAAAATTATAAGATTGCCATCTTTTCTTTTTACTTGTAATCAATTATATGAGAGAATGTCTTCATAAAAATCAAGGAAAACATCCCTTAAATTCAAAGCATTGAAAATACTGGATACACTTATTGTAATTCAGAATTCATTTTTCAGCTCGACTGTTTTTGGAGAAAACCTGAGGTATTGCTGTAGCCTTGGCATTGTCGTCATCGTCATGCTAAAAATTTGACATTTTGTGATATCCCTGGTTCTACTGAAAGGATTTACTTGGCACATAAGTCATGTTCACAATCAAAAGAGCAACCTATACTATCATGGGGAATAACTTGCATTTAAGATAAGATAAGATGCATTTTGTGCAAATTATGCCCCTTTTTAGGCTTAGATTTTTATCCCCAATCCAGCACTCAACAGCCGAGTTGGCAGAGCTTTTGTGTATACACAGTTTTGAATCTCTCCTGCTTTAGATAGAAAAATCAGGTGGTATAGACTTAGATCATATTGCACATATGTGCAGGCTGATCTTTGTCTATGCATCCTAACAAAGCAAGAATATTCCTGGTTCAGCATGACAAGGGTTAACACTGGTGGATAGCCATAGACCAGTAAAGTTAGAGAGTGATAGAATCTCATTTCTGTGGTCCAGGGTTCGATCTTCAGTTAGGGCAAATCTCTCTGCCAACAACAATTGTTTTGCACTGGTGAGATCTGCCATGGTTCTTAAATGTGCTTGTAGTATAGCACCCTCTCACGGGACCTGGGTTTAATGTCTTATTCAAAAGACAACTGATTTGATAGTGTGCCAGCCCGGGAATCAAATCCACATGATCATTCTTTTTTTTTTTATCAAATTCGTCTGAAAAGTTTATTTGAACTCCATTCCCCACAAACAATCAATTGAAAAAAAAAAACACTGTAAAAACACTATGTTTGCATGCCTTTGAATATAATCTCACTAACAGCATGTGGATGGAAGCACATTTTGATTTCTTTAAACAGTTTATTTTATTTGAAAAGAATGTTGTAAAATAAGTTTCGGATTTATACATCTGCCATTGACAGTTATATACCAATAAACAATATTAACATTTTGAGACAACAGAATTGAAACAAAAAAGGTGTGATGAAAACCAAAAAAATCAATAGATGATCATGTTAATAACAATAGTTACAAAGAATTTGAATTCAAAGAAAACACAACAATTAGAAAAGAAATTGTCGGAGAAATTAGAATTTGATTCTGATATTTCATGTGCAGATCTAGAGAGATACTAGTGGTCAGTTGAAAAAAGAAAAGTACAGTAAAACTTGTTTTAAGTGACCACTAACGGGACCACCAAAAAGCGGTCGTTAAAGAAAATGGTCGCTTTATACACGTTTAGTCTACAAATAAGAAACATACCTTTTGATTGAATATGCATATTATTAGAACATTCTCAATAAACCTATTCTGTTGAGTTTTAACAACATAGGATTCTTTTCAATGATTTCAAGACCAACCATACCTTCTTTTTAAAAATATTTTGGTTTAAAGAATGGGATTTGGAAACGGTCGTTTAATAAAGATGGTCGCTTAATAGATGTGGTCGCTTGAGCAAGATCGACTGTAAATAGTTTGGAAAATAAGGAAATTCAAGTTACACTCAAAGTCAGTTGGTGCCAAAAAATGTTGAAGAATTAGTTAGAGTTAGATATAGTGCCCTACACAGAGCTATGGCATACAAAATAGACTATTATCAGCCTCACAGAATTGCAGTCTGATCTTAGCCTATGATGCCTGATTTGTACATTGAATTTGTCATTTGAACCTCAGACATTGGATGAAATGTTCCTTCTTTTGACAATTTGTTTGAAACAAAATTTACAATCAGCAGGATTAAAGCTTAATTGTCTTTTATTACAGGTACAGGGTCACTCACAGTTTTACGGCGGTCAAACTCTCGCCAGAAAGTTGTTTCAACAAACAGTAGTCGAACGTCAAGTGTTGCTAGTTTGGAAAGCGACTCATATGCAAGTGTTGACCTTGGGACAGACAAGTTACCCCCGGTGGATGTCCCCGAGGCCTCACATGTTTGCTCATTAAGGTAAGAATCCACAGTTTGTTAGGTATTGCGGAAATAGTCTGTGCTCTAAGTTTCTCATCAACAGATTGGCTGATTATCGTAAACCTTCGTAATTTAATTTTAAGTTGTGTACATAGATTCGTGAATTCTGATTGGCTGAAAATTTTTTTTCTCCTCAATTAAAACAATTATGAGTATGCTGCTATCTTGTAAGCTTTCCCATAAAGTAGTCCCTTTAAAAATATTGCGGAAATAGTCTGTGCTCTAAGTTTCTCATTGACAGATTGGCTGATAATCCTAAACCTTCGTAATTTAATTTTAAGTTGTGTACATAGATTCGTGAATTCTGATTGGCTGTAAATTTTTTTTTTCCTCAATTTAAGCAATTATGAGTATGCTTCTATCTTGTAAGCTTGTGTGTTAAAAGTGGCAATAAATAATGTTATGAAAACTTTTGCATTAAATATACTTTATTTTCCCTAAATATAGCGCCCTGCCTAATAGTAGCACCCCTACATTTTTTACTAAGAAAACCAGCTCTTCAAATGCCTAAGTTTCACGAACTTGTTGAGATTTCTTCTCTAATTTGATGTGAATTTCCTCTAAACAATCATTTATATGGTTGTTTAGAGGAAATTTACCTCAAATTAAAGGGAAAAAGCCCTAAAAGATGTAAGTTTAATGACTTTTTTTAATCAGAAAAAGGATACTAAATTAAAGCTCCTTGACCATGATATGAATAGATCCCAGGTATGTTTATTAATAGAAATACGGTACAACAACATGTTTATTGCTCAATCATGTAGCTGTCTGCATGGACTGCCAGTCACAATGCATGATGATAAGGCCTTGAAAAATGGTCAGAATGTTTATATACATGAAATCTCAGTTGAGTTCAAAATTTGTTAAATTGGGTTCAATTTATATTAATATAAAGAAATGTCTTGTGTGCACTTTAAAGGTCACATTTTTGGCCCAAATGTCTTGAAACTTGGTCAGAATGTTTATCTACATGAAATCTCAGATCAGTTCAAAATGGTAAAATTGGGGTCAGATTAAAGAAAAATCTTGTGTGCACTAAAGAGGTCACATTTTGTGCTCAGATGTCTTGAAACTTGGTCAGAATGTTTGTCTCCATCAATATTATGTAGGACAGGTTGAATTTGGGTCAAGTGGGGTCAAAAATGAGGTCAAGGGCTCATGATGTTAAGAAGAACAAAAAAATCTTTGTACTCTAGGGGGTCACACTTTTGGCTCAAATGTCTTGAAATTTGGTCAGAATATAATATGTCCTCATTAATTCTGGGATGAGTTGGAATTACTGGGTCAATTGGGGATAAAAATTTGGATTTTTTGGGTCAATTTTTAAAAAAAGGTAATGTACGCTCTGGAGTCCACATTTTTGGTTCAAATGTCTCCAAACTTAGTTCTGCTACATGAAATCTTGGACAAGATCTGAAACTCATACTCAACCAAGGTAAATATTAAGCATGTGTTATTTTGGGGTTTAAATATTAGATTTGCCACCCTGAAATAGGGCAAAAATTAGTTCCCACATTTAGCTCCCATAAAGGGACTAGATACTTTTAAACCTATAAGGGATGAGCAGCTAGAGCATTGGTAAGGATTTTATGTTATTTAGTACCTGTGGAAAAATACTGGGAACTTAAAACTGCTCTAGTTGCAGGGATATGAATGAAAACTGGAAAAAGCAGCATTAAAATCTTAACCCTTGTGATGCTGAATAAAATTCTTTGCGAAATTGCATGAAAATCAACGTGCTAAAATCACTGCATCCACAAATTGTCAGTAAAAATTTCTTTTCAACATATAAATTTTAAATTTTTCTAGTCTATTATGGAAATCAGATGGTAGAGACTAAGATCAGATTGCATGTATGTGCAGGCTGATCTTTGTCTATACCTTCTGCGAAAGGAGGAATATTCCGGGTTCAGCATAACAAAGGGTTAACACAGAAATTCAATATTTCAATAAGTCCAGGGATTTTTTTTTTATTCCTTGGTAGTGTGGCAGTCTTCAAGCTTGACAGAAAATTTGAGATGTCAGTTATATGTCTAATTATGAGACTTTGAAAAATGAAATTTGTTAAAATTTTAACTTCATATCCTATATAAAAATGTCAACATTTTCAAAATATTTTGGCATTTGATGTCTCCAAGGGTATCTTTATATCAGCCAAAATACTGTAAAATGTGTAATAAGTGAGAACCACAGGATATTTCTCCAAATAAACGCTCCGGGGAGCTATACATAACATGGACAGGGAGCTTTTATTTAGTTTGCATTTTTCTGATGTTGAAAATCATAAAATTTATGTCTTTTTGCCCTTTTCCTTTTAATTTGAGGTAAATTTCCTCTAAACAATCATATAAATGGTTTGTAAGTGAAAATTCACATCAAATTAGAGAAGAAGTCTCAAATAGTTCTTAAAATTTAGACATTTGAATTGGGTTTTCTCAGTACAAAATGTGGAGGTGCTGCTATTAGGGAGGGGGCTATTATTAGGGGAAAAATAGTAACAGTAGATAAAGAGAACAGTGACTTAGTACACACTTAATTTACAAACTAAAATCATACTGTATTTCCTCTAATAAAAGCGCCCTCCCTAATAGTAGCACCCCTACATTTTTTACTAAGAAAACCCACTTGGGATGCCTAAATTTTAGGAACTTTTTGAGACCTCTTCTCTAATTTTAGATGAATTTCTTCTAAACAATCATTTATATGATTGTTTAGAGGTTATTCATTTCGTATTAAAGGGAAAAGGACATAAAAGACCAGAAAATACATACTAAATAACAGCTCCCTTACCATGTCATGTTTAACTCCTGGGAGTGTTTATTAGGAGGAATATGGTATTTTTGCTTGAAAATATATGTAATTGCACATTAATTTTCTCATTAATCCTATGTTGTTAAAATTGAACAGTATTGTCTCATTTAACAATTCTTATGAGCATTAACAACATAAGAATTATTTACAATAATTTTTAGGCAAATTAAATCTACTTTTAATGGTATTCTGATTTAAAGTTGGAGATTTTGAAAAGGGTCCCTCAAGCTTTGCGTGATCACTGGAACAAGATTGACTGTTCTGCAAAACCAAATAAGATTGAACCTTTATTCTGTGCAATCGTGCTTTATTGTTTTTAAATTGGCAGATTCAAAGTTATAGAAGATTATTTCAAATCACAGAATAAAGTGGGTTTTCATATCTAGGAAATCATGGGAATTTCTTCAGTCCTAAGCTAAGTTTTTTCTAGCGTTATATTCCCTTTTGCATACAACATGTTTCTCCTAATAAATGCTCCCAGGAGCTATACATAACATGGTCAGGGATCATTTATTAAGTATGCATTTTGTGATTTAAAAAAAAATAATTAAAATTGATGTCTTTTATGACTTTTTCTCTTTAATTTTAGGTTTATTTCCTCTAAACAATCAAATTAATGATTATTTAGTGGAAAATCATCTCAAATTAAAGAAGAAGCCTCAAAAAATTCCTAAAATCTAGGCATTTGAAGTTGGTTTAAAAAATGTTGGGGTGCTACTATTAGGGATGGTGCTTTTATGAGAGGAAATATGGTAAAAGGAATTATTTGAGTGTAAAATTACGTCAATTTCCCTCTATATGTAGCACTGGGTCAACTGTCAAGAGTAAATTGTTCTTTTTTTCTGCATTACAGACTACGACACATTGTGAAAAAGTTACAAAAAGACGACATAACAAAGGAGGATATCCTTAAAAATCTGGAATATGCAGCACAAGTCTTAGAAACTGTCTACATAGATGAAACAAGGTAAATAACTCTTATGGATTTAACTAATAAGTGTAATTAGAGTGATCTCCCTTTGAGTAAGAGAAAATCATTAAACCCTATCTTTCCACCTAAAAAAGGGAACTGTTTGAAAGGAAAATCATGTTGCATATTTTCAGCAGGCTGATCTTTGTCTATATCTCCTGCAATCCCAGGAATATTCGGGGTTCAGCATGACAAGGGTTAACACATATTCAACTTGGTACTCTTTTACTGAAAGTCATGGCGCAGTTGGTAGAGGGTTGGATCGTCAATCTAGAGGTCCCCGGTTGATCCCCAACTGCGGCACTCATTCTTTCTGACTGTCTTTCACAAATGGATTGATAATTGTAGACCTATGTCAGATAGCAGCTGGAGGCTTGGAAAAGATTTGATGGTAGCACTGGTGATAGAAAGACTAGGAATCCATTGTTAGGTGGTCCACCTGCTGCCATATAACTGAAAAATTGTTGAAAGCAGCATAAACTTATTCAATCAATCACTTGCTGGAAAAATGGGGGTTAATGAAATCAGCTAATTGTGTTTATACAGAATCTGTGGATTTGTATTTTATGACGTCTGAACATCAAAAATGAATTAGAAAAAACTGTGAATAAGCCATTTAGTACCATCCTTAACCCTTGTCATACTGATCCTGGAATATTCCTGCTTTGGCTGCAGGTATGGACAAAGATCAGCCTGCACACATGTGCAGTCTGATCTGAGTCCATACAACCTGATTTTCCTTTTTAAACCAGAAAAGTTTCTGAAATTATATTTTCAAAATCAAATGCTGTAGGAAATACAGAGCTTTCAGCACTTTGATTTATATATAATTATGCCAAGGCTTTTTATTCAGCATGACAAGTGTTAATATTTCAGATCTATTAACCCTTTTCAAGCTGTTCAGAATATTTTCGTGAAACTTTGGCAGACAGTATAGACTAAGATCAGCCTGCATAGATGTGCAGTCTGATCTTGGCAAATACTGGCTTCCATTGGATAATTTTGGGAAAAACTTGAGCAAGTGAAGAGTTTCTGTTTCTGTTTGAATAATCTAATTGATTAAAGAAATGAGCAAAATAAGCTTAATTGGATTAAGTTTGGGTTGGCTTGAAGGGATTATTTGGAAAAGAGAGGCAGTTTAAGTGTTTTGTGTTGTCCAAATTGTGTCTTAAATGTTAATAGCTTATTTCTCCCTTTCTCTCAAAAATGTGTGATGAACTTGTGATATGTCTTTCTATGACAATGTTACGTAATGTAATGTACTGTTGTGTAAGATTTGATTTCAAATTTCATCTTCTTACTTAGCTTGTAATATATTTGGCTAGAAAAATGTAACCTATCAACCTGCAAAAATAAGTATTGGCCTAGGTCTGACTGCACTTATTGAAAACTACCTGACTTTTGATTACTTCATTAATTAATTCTTGCTGAGTCCATCAATATTGGAACATTCTGATTGGATCAAAAAATTGATTTCATTAACCATTGAAAGCAGTTTTGAGTACACAGCTATTTTGTAAGCTTCCGTGAAAGGTAGCCCCACTAAAAATTCTCTGTAATTATGGATAATTCTAAACATTTTGATTTATGATATTAAATGAAGAGCACTGGGGCTATTGTCATGGCGCTGTCTGTTGTGTATCCGTCCATGCAACAATGCATCCGAATATCTTATCAGAATCTACTGGTTGAATTTTAACTTCACAGGAATGATCCGCGAATGACCCTCTTTAAAATTTGTTCAAGGATTTTTGATCCAATGAAAAATGAACTTGGATGGATGTGGCTAATTTCCCTATTCGGTAGTATGTGACTTTTCTCAGAAGCTAACAGATGGAGCAACCAAATTTCACTGGAATGATTCTTGAGTAACCCTTTATCATTCAATAAAAAATTATTGTGATCTGATGAAAAATATGTCTTTTATTGGCAGAGGTCATTTCTCTTTATGTTGAATACTGGATACTTTGAAAAATCATTTTCTTGGAATCTTCTTGTTGGATATCAACCAAATTTCACTGGAATGTTCCTTTTGTGATGCATTATCAGACTGCACAAAATTATAATGATATGTTGAAATATATGTATTTAACAGGCTGAGGTCAAATTTTTGATGATATTCATCGATCTTGAATTTTCTTTTCAGAAATATTTCACTTAAAAATACTTATTTACTTGAAATAAACATTCATTCATTCATTTAAATTCTTGTCTAATCATATAAGTAGATTCAGGCCTGTGGATCAAATCAGCTGCTAAAGCAGCTCTAGTTATTGATTTCATGGAGGTATGAAACTTAAAACCTTATCCCACTCAAATACGCAGAGAATTCATACATAAGTAGGATTATGTTTTTAGGATCATTCTTCCATAAAATCAACAAAAATCCTCTTCATCTCCTAGTGAGGTTTTTCTCCAATTTTGGGTTTACGTCCCTTTAATAATAAAAAAATAAACTCAAATTGTAAAGAGGAGAAAACAATAAGACAGCACTTTGACGAGCTGACCCTATTTTTTTTCCTCTGACCGGTGGAATTCATAAATGAAATAAATAATAAAAAAAATGAAAATTGAAGGGACAGAAGAGGGGGGAAATAAATAGAAAGAAATGCAATAGAAAAATGAATATTATTTTTATTTTGTTGTTTTCCTGAAAAATATTCAACTAATCCATTTTGTACACTCAAAACTGCAATATGACATCTTATTAAGATAAAACCACTAATGAAATAAGAACAAGACTTTATGATTTCCCATTATTTAACTTGATATCATTAAGATGTAGAAAAAAATGTTTTTAAGTCTCATATAAATCAGTTTGCTCTTTTCCAACTATGTTTGAGCTCAGAAGGCACTCTTTTTATTGTTTTTCATGGGGTTAAAAATAAACCCTCCTAGTATTGATGTCAATTTACAGTAAAGAGCTCTGATAACTGCAGTACTCTTTCTACTTTGATTATTCAGAAGATCACATGACTTATTGGAATGATGTCATCACCTTGGTTGATGATGTCATAAATCCTTGAATTCCAAGAAAACAGACAAGATTAACAGAAAAAGATGTCATCAAGCTCTGAAATTTCAATTGGTGACCTGAAAGTTTTGTATGTTGATTTTATTGAGAAGTTTAATGCTCCGACATTTTAAATGGTTATGAATGAAAGCAAAGAGTGAGTTTTACATTTGTATTACAAGATCGGAATGCTCTAGAATTGAACAGAATTGAAATCCAGTGGAAAAAACATTGAAGTTGAATCATGCTTACAGTGTTTTGAGTGGGTGGGGTTTAACATATTTTGGGTTTGAGACACATCAATCTTTCATCTTATTACTAAGATAATCATAAGGGTGGTATGTGACAGTTGTGGCTCTATGTTACTGGTTGCTTCCTTTATCAGTGACCTTGTGCTTGACCTCAGAAAAGTGAACAAACATCTGGAAGTTCTCATGATTATCTTGTTTCAGTCTCCTATTTCCATGGGAAATCTTTATTTCTATGAATCGCAAATTAGATTTACTGCCATTTCAGTAATCTTTTCACTATATTTTGATAAAAGGTCTAGAAAAATGAATTTATAAAAGAAAAAAAATCAATTTCCTTACATAAATGGTGTTGTCAGGTATCATCTTAGTTATGAATTGAATGGCACAAAATCGACAGAATTTAACCATCAATATTTATCCGAATATATGGTATGTATACTTATCCCTGTTTCTCATTAATTTGTGTCTATTCATTGAATTTATGCATGTCAAATCGAGACATATGAGGATTTTTGTAAAACCTACAAAGTGTGTAAAGTTTTACTTTACATGGAAAATATAGAAAACTAGATTTATGTTTTCTTCTCCATTATGAGCAACTAATTAATGAATTTAAAGAAATAATCGATTTTCCTTAAATGGCCAACTAGCTTTGTCATACCAACCTTGAAAAGAATGTTTGTATCTGCAACTTGTGGAAATCTGAGTGTTGAAAATTATCATGTGTAATAACTTTATGTTAAAGGTGGTGCAGAGAGAAAAGAATGCGATACTTTCTCTGTCATAGGCCCAAATAACCTCCCTTAATCAGATGCACAAATCCAATGAAAAACTCTAGTCAGAATTAAGTCTGGCAACCTCATAGCAATTTTGAGTAAAAATTTGAAATGAATATGTTGAATAAGATTACTTTTTGTTTTTTTTTACATTAGATAACATAACTCTGTAAAAGAAAATATCCTGATGCTCACTTTTATTCAATGGACACATGGGTGTTATTATTGAGATGCACAAATCTTGGAGAAAAGAGAATATAATCAAATGATTAAATTTATAAGTTGTAATCCACAATTTGAAGACCAAAAAATATTTTTTTACTCTTTCAAAGATTGCATGAGACAATATTAAATGTCTTAAAATAAATAAAGGTTTTAAATGGTATTTGAGTTGTATCAAAATGTCAAATGATTTGATCATTGCTGTTTTAGGCAAAAAGATTCTAAATCAGATTGGTTAAGGTAGGATTATATATGATAGAGCTGGCTTACAATTTATTTCATTTTGCTATCGAATAAATCAGAAAGACTTATTTTGTTCTATCATTCTGTTGGGCATGATTTTAAAGGCTATCTTTGAAAAATCTTGATGAGAGTTGAAGTTTACTGATTGTGCATTGTTTTCTAGCTAATTTAGTGTAGATTTTATATTAGAAGAATAAACAAGTCGTCTTTCATTTCTAGTTGATCGAATTTCATAATTATGCAGTTTATTTTTTAAATTGTTCGTAATATGCTTTAAACATGTTAACAAAGAAATGATCAACCTGAAAATTCACAAGTTATTTATGCTATTTACAGCTTTATGTGAGTGTAACGAAATATCATAGCAATAATTTACATTGAAAAACATTTATTTTTCAGTATAAATAATCAATAAGTTATTAAAATAAATTATAGCCAAAATCATGCAGCAATCATTTACATTCAGAGTTTTACATAGATAACTGAATTTCAAAATTAAATGACACAGATGTTTCCCTGAAGGAGAAACTTGCTATTTGTATTGGTAAATGATATCTGTAGTTGAAAGGTCAAAATCACATTTAAAGGACCAATGTTAAATGTTGGCTCTACAAGCGTTGTCCCAATGGACAACTATTTTAGTTCGACAGGACCCCTTCATCTAACTTCAATCACTTACTGAAATGATTGATGCTAGACAGGGGTTGGCACTAACACCAGTCCTCAGACCCGAGACCTGCAGAAAAAGAAGAAATTGCTTGTCAAAAGCAATTTTTTTTTTTACAACAATGTTTTCCTTGCAATTTATCCCATAAATCGCTAAGAATCAAACAGTTTTCATGCAGGACATGTTTTTATCAGGGAGAACCTGTAATATTTAGGGCTTACAGGTCCTTCAGGCTGGTGACAAAAAGTAGTTAATGTCAAACCCTGCTAGATTCTATAAAATATTAATTATTCATAGATTAAATTATCTCAAATATTTTGTAACTTACAAACAGACATCTTTTGACATTATCCTTAAGGTTATGTTTATATTGGTTCTGCCTTTACCTCTGTTTATAATTCATGATTTGTACAGTGATTTATTATAAGATTATTTGTGATGTCTTTTGCAGTTATTTCTGTACTGTTTTTATTCAAACCTTTCTCTGTGAAGTAGATTTATAAAATAGGGAAAATTTGAAACAAAATTTATGGATTAAACATAAGTTTTGTTCTTATCTAAATATCATGATTATAACAAAATTTCTCTTCGAAAGAATGTTATGAACAGTGCAAAATATTGTTGTTTTATCTTTCAAAAACTTGACGTTCTGATTGCAGAGAAAATGTCTCACAATTTGATCTTGGGAGCTCAGGCTGGCAAAATAAAATTTTTGACATTGGGGGTATTGGCATTTTCATGAAAAACTAAGGAACCCAGTCCAAAACCAAGGGCCATGGGCAACTGGGCCACTCTTAGTAATCATCCCTGTTCTTTCCTAAAACATTTTTGGGTTTGCAGCCATATTATATTGGAGTTCCTTAAAGATCTCATCTTAAGAAGATTGATAAATCAAATATTGATTGCGTTTAAGCATTACTAAAAATTGATATGTATTGACTCATTATTTATGTCAATAATAATGTTTGTGTGAATCCACATTTAAAGATCTAAGGAATACCTAAAGCCTTAATTTCACAGAGGATGGTTTTGTTTTTGATGTTGACTCTTTCTGATCTATCGCTGCATCTTGTCTAGATGTAGGGAGTGTCTTTCAAGCCAGGGCTCGGGCGATGCCACCGGCAGATGTAAACAAAAGCTACTAGATGCGAGGTATGATTGTTGCCAAACTAGTCTGCGTGCATGCTGCATTCCTATTAACAGCTTGCTGATTATTACAATTTTAGAGTGGTTATAACTAATAGCTAGCAGTGATTTTATTATCGATAATATTTACAATGTTGATAAAATGTACCTTAATTTACATTTTCAGGTCTAGTGTCTTCAAACTGACTAATGTTGACCTTATTTGATAATATGATGAAACAAAATAAACCTATTTACTATGCTTTATTTATTGTCTAGTTTGCAATGATTGAAGAAATAAAATCACAAAACAGCCTGACTTCATTGATTTGAACAGGTCATTACTAAAAAGGCTTGTTACGAAGCCCAATGAAAAAACTACTAGGAAAATTTATCTTTGTCGTATTCAATGACATGGTAATGAAATATTCCTCAAAATATTGTAGATTTATTGACACTGAAAATTTTAATTATAGGTACATTTTATAGATGGTATGTTTTAAAATCTTTTCTAAGGCTGGGTTTGACCATGATGGAAGGTGTTTCCGACCTTTTTCCTGAGCACTTTTAACAGTCCTTAAAAAGTACACTACTCAAATATGGTAGTCTATCTTTAAAAGGCATTATTATACTGGTCTAAAGAAGGAATAGCATTGAAGATACGATTTGAAATTAAACTATTTCAAAACATTCTCCTGTACAATAGTTACTTGTATAAATAATGAGCATGGGCTGCATTTCAAAACCTACGTTGGTTTGGTTGTATTGGGTTTAACTTTACTTTCAAAATGACCGTGGTATATTTCAGAAGCTGGTAAAACCGAACTATGGCTTTTGTTCTTTCTCACCACTTCAATGCCAGCATTTCATTTTTCACACCAGTCAATCCTTAAACAGGTGTAACTGCGTCTCATTCTCGCATTGGAGACAACTTAGGCTTACCAATCTTTCTGTAACACATCCTCAAATTTTCAAGGGATATAAAAGAAATTTATTCAGTATTGCTAATGAATGGATTATGTCCCTTTAATGACCTGCATGAGTTTTATTAGGTTGCAAAAAAAGTCCTTCAGTCTATTTGTCCACCCTAGAATTTAAATGGGCATTTTAAGCTCACCTGAGCATCTTTGAAGAAGCTCTACCAAAGTAGTTTAAATATTTTTTTCATCAAAAGTTCGGTTGTCATGGACACAGGAAGGCAGAAATTTAACAAAATCTCAGAAAAAATATTTTCCTATATCATTCATCGATGGCTTAGCGCATTTCTGAGTCACAAAAACAACTTACTTTGCATAAATGATAAACAGCTTTATATCTTGATGATTACGAAATATAATTGTAATAATAATAATAATCTACTATAAAAATATTTTGTACTATTTGTTGTGTTATGATAATCATGAATCATTTTAATATCTTTATATACATTTATAGATGTAGATGATTGCTAGTTTACATATTTCCAGCTTGTTTTTAGAAGCTAGAGCAGTTAGAACTTCCTATTTTGACGACTTTTTAGCTTGGTGGTTACGGATTATGATCTTAAATTAAGCAGTAATTTGAACTGAAACTTTCAGACTTATATACCCTTTTTATTGAAGACAGGTTTACCTGTCTTTCAATATAGGGATCGTCGCCATCGGATTTTGATAACAAACCTACATGTGTCATTACGCTCAAAAAAGTAGACCCATTCATAAAAATAAACGCGGCAAAAATAATCAATAGTGTAGTAAAATACCGTAAAATTTCGGTGCTGACCTAAATTCTGGCCGGGAGTGAACACGTGATCCATGCAGAAGTCGCCTGCAGAAGCGTGTTTTGCATTCGTAAGTGGTGCTGTTTTAGGGCGTTTTCGGCTGCGATCTTTTTCATTTGCTCCAAATATTCTATTGCATCCTACAACTGTTTTTATGCATTGGCAGCTATTTTCAGTTCCCCATTTTAGACTCGCTATTTCTCGTTGAATTATGCGTTTGTGTGCCCTTAAGGTTGCTTTAGTTATCCGTCTCCCGGGCCTGTCGTAGTGTAAATGGATAAATACTAATATAGCACAAGGCTATTTGAATAAACTTTAAACCCTCGGAATTTCCTAGGTTTGAATTTTTACTTGGATTTACGGAGTAATCATTTCGATGGCTTTTCAAATTACTTTATTATTAGGCTTGTTTTGTCTATCCATGTTGTACAGCATTCGGAACATCACTCGGCAATTCCGTACACTACAACAGATCGTGATCGTGATATTCACTCGGCAATTTTCGGATGATCTCCGAAGTCTCTGATCTATCTAAATGTAGGTTACGGAATCGGCCGAGCTGAGACGAATGCGTGAGATTGGCCGAGTGGTGTTCCTAATGGCCTGTACAGTTGTATCACGCATGCGCGACCCTGGTTTTGAGTTTCCGCTTTTGTTTTCGACAATTTTCTGACAATAACAAAAACTGTTTTGAAACTGGAATGGATTTATTTGTAACATTCTGGAGTGGACTTTGAAAGAATTCTACTCAAGGTGATAAATGCTGTAGCTCGGGAGTTCGCTTAACGATCTGTCATTTTGACAGTTTTGTCAAAATTGATAGTTCACCTGATAGTTCAATCCGAATCTTGATCTAGAAAAGCAGTCCCGTGGAAAAGGCCTGAAAGGTTGGTTGTCTTAACAGGTTTATGTACTATTTTGTGGTTAAAATAATTTTCTGCTAAGTAAGACCAACAAGAATAACCTGAAACATCTCAATGAAGAATAAGAAATAGAATTTTTCACTCCTGGAAGAAACTTAAATATTATTCATAAAAAAATTAAGCTACAGCTATTCTACGGGAAAATACTTCTTCTTGGTGTTGACTTTGACTAGTAAAAGAATAAGAATATTGGTATTACTTTCATTGCTTCTTTTATGTGGAGATATTTAGTCAAATCCTGGACCAGATAATAAATGTAAAAGAAATTTGAACAAATTTCCAATTCAGGGCAATATTCACCATGGCAATGAAATGTTCAGCTCTTCACCAAGGGATAAGCAATGTGTGTCATGTGGATTAATATTTTTATTTAAGATTTTTACACATCCACTTAATGAGTTTGCCTGGAAAAAATCGGATTTGGATCATTGCTGGGGATAATCTATACAGGGTTGCAATAATTCATATGAGTTTTTTAGAATTCAGAAATTGCCACCATATATCTGTTGGTTAAATGAATGTTTTTCATTTAGGATATTGAAAACTTACACTGGGGGATGAATAGCGATTATGAGGCAGTTACCCTCTTGTTAAGCTTGAATTGGCTGGAGGGATAGGTTTATCTGGAAGTAATGAGTCTTCAAAGTATAGTATATTCATTTGTAATGGAAGTGCAGTTTTCATATGTAACCATCAATGATTGTTTTAAATTTTTGATTCCCACTCAGAGATCTTCTCAAAACGCCACAATTTTCATTCCAATTGATAATATTCAGTCCTGTCTTCAATTTAGGCCTTTCAGGTCTTTGATTCATGCTTTTCAAGACATAATTGGACTTTTACAAAAAAATTGCAGACATTACAGACTAATATCATCCTGCTTAGGTGTATAGTATGATCTTAGCCTACACAGCCTGTCGCTTTCTACCTGATAATTTTTGAGAAAACTTCAGCAGACCTGGTTAAAATATATATCCTCTGTAAAATTGGAAAATTTGTTTGAAACAAAATTAACCCTTGTCACTTTGAACCTGTAATGTTTCTGCTTTTTTAGAAGGTATAGACAAGTATCAGCCTGCACATGATAATATGCAGGCTGATTTAGTCCTCACCACCTGATTTTCCTATTTAACCGGGAAAAGTTTGAAAATTTATGAAATTTATTGAAAAAAAAATACTGAATATTCAGTGCTTTCAGGCCTTTGATTTCAATGCAGTTTTGCAAAGTTCCAGCATGACAAAGGTTAAGATTCAGCAGGATAGGGTTTACAGTTGTCTTTAACAAGTCTACAATGATAATTGGATAATTTGATAAATTTTTGGTCAGAAAACTTGTATCTGATTATTTTAACCCTTGTTATGCAGAAGCTGAAATCCTGCTTTAGTTTGTATACACAAAGATCAGCCTGTAAATTTGTCTTTACCACTGGATCAAAATCATTTTCTCGAAATAATTACTGTGTCATTTGTAATTAGTGCATCTAGTCATGCAGCTTTCAGCAATTTTATATTCACACAATTTTGAAAAGGATTTTTTCAGCATGACAAGGGTTCAGTAGTTCTATATTCTTTCAAAGACTCCAATTCATTCTTCTTAGAAAACACAAATTATAATTATTGAAAAGTTCATCTTCTTTGGGCTTATACTAAAATTCAAAAAGATCTGAACATGAATTACTTCTACAAATACTTGCTTTACTATGATACCAATTGACAAAGACTCCTTCAGTCTCAAATAAAAATAATTAAATCTGAATCTTCCTCATTTTTCCTCTTTATCTTTCATCAATTTATCACAACATTTCTTTAGAGCATGTTTTAGTTTCACCTTTATTTCTGCTTTCTCTGTTCTGTAAGCCTTTTTAACTCTTAAAGTATTACTTTTATGCTATTCTTATATCATAATTATTTATTTTAAAATGTTTCACAGTTACTTTGAATAATGCTTTGATTTCAAGTTATGACATAATTGCCTCTTAAAATAATGTTGACACATTATACATATTTCTCTTATTTAATAGTCTTTCAAATCATGTAGTTATTTGATAGTTAATAAGGACCATCAGGTGGTATAAAATAAGATCAGACTGCTCATATTTACAGGCTGATCTTTGTCTATACCTCCTGCCAAAGCAGGAAAAGTCCAAGTTCAGCGAAACAAGGGTCGAAAAAAGGCAACACACTCATTGTTGCCAATACTCATTTGAATTATCTAGTTCTTATGTTTTCATAAAATTATACAATTCTGATTTATATTTCCATGAAAATGTAAACTAAAAATCTACTGAGGGGGTTTAGTTTGAACCCTTCTCTACCTCCCAAGAAAGCGGTGTTCTGAATCAATACCTCTGGCTTCTATTTCATTTATTTTGTAAATAGATTGTTGATTATAGCTGACCAGAAATGATTCAATAATAAAATTGGCTCTATGGTATTTTTAATTTCCATCATTGATATTTTTCAGACGCCTGTGTGACGAGGAAGATGAGCTCAGCGAGGTTGAACCGGACGCTGTGCCGACCGAGGTCCGGGATTGGCTAGCCCTCACCTTTACTCGGTCCATGAGCAATATCAAACGACGCGGAGAAGAGAAACCCAAGTTCAGGAGTGTAGCAAATGCAATACGTGCAGGAATCATGGTGGATAGGTGAGGTCTTGAATTATTGATTTACATTTATTTGTCTTCAAATTACATTTAGTTGTGCAATGTCAAAGTTTTTAACATAACAATGGCTTACAAAGTTATGTAGTCTTTACTCTTAAAAAATAGAAAAAAGGGGTTTTCACCTAAACAAATATAAATAAAATATTTAATCAAATGTTAATGGTACTTATGATTGTTTTATACTAATCCCATTTAGTTACATTCAGTAAATATTTTGTAATGTAAAATGTCAGTCACAAAATTTGAGGGGTCAGCAAAATACAATAGTAAAAAGCTATATATTTATAGGCACTTACTATAACATTGCGCTTAACCCTCGAAATGTTATTTGATGAAGAGAAAGATAAAAGAAAAAATAGTTATTCAAACCAATGTGACTTATTACAGAATATACAGACGTCTGTCCAGTTCTACAGGATTAAATGTTCCACCTCATGTACTTCTTATATTAAAGGTAAAGTACATACTCATCAATAAGTGTGACGACTTAATAAATAATGACACTCTGCCTCTATTGTCTTATTTACAGACTTTATAGTAAAGTAATTCCTGAGATGAAGGTATCATTAAAAGTTCATGTTTGATCTGTTGGCAATTTAATTTTTTATCATTTAGATAAAATTTGAACCAAAACAGTTTATAGATATCATACACATGAAACAAATTTCAAATTTACTGTGACATAATTCATAAAGACTTCCTTTTATGGAGAATCTTACAAAAGGCTGTGTTGTATAAATGATGATGCTTATATACTTTTCTAATCAATGAGTTATGGTTTAAATATTTCTATTCCCGCTAATTAGCTATCAACTTTAAAATTCATAGGTAGATAAATCTTATTGAGAAGTGCATTAAATAAGAACGACAACTATTTCTTGTTTAACTTTGGAGTCATTGCTCTTTGTAATTCTGGAGTCACATATTTTGTCCGGTGTATAACTCTGAGTGTAAAAATAGCTATCAACTTGTAACTTCACAGGATGCTAGATCTCTTTGAGGAGCAGTACATTGCACAAGAACCACAACTCTTTCTTGCATAACTTCGGAGTTATTGCCGTTAAAACTAGCTCTCTTCAGATAATTATTGAGCTTGCACAATGGGCAGGGGCCATGTCTAACATTGCTAGTCATACTTAAAATGCAAATTAAACTTCAATTTCAATAGTGATACTAGTAATCTGAGTATGATCAATTCCATAAATACCAAGATATGTATTCAGTAAAAACAGTGCATTTTAAAAGCTATTTTCTGAACAGAAATTTGTTTATTTCAAAGTTTTGTTCTCTGTTTTAGTTCATTTATAGTTCTTTTCAAACAATTATTGCATAGAAATTTCATAAAGACTAGGATTTTTATTAGTCTTAAGGAAGTTTTAAGACATATAATTCTAATAAGCAAAGCCAGTAATTATGTTTAGACATTTCAGAAGATCTTTCATATGATATACCACCTATAACGAATTGTAGTTATAATTCAATGGCTCAGCTCAAAACAGATATTATTGTCTATACTTTTTTGGGCTAGGCCATCAATATCTTCTTGGTAATGCAATACTATTTTTACAAGCTTCCATTTTTGGGAATCAAAATAAGCTAGGAGACTTTACCAACAGGAAAAAATTGGTTTACTTCATTGCTAACACCACCTGAATAGAAAAACTGTGGTTAAACTACTCAGCAAACTTTTTAACTTTTCATTATCTTTTACCACCATGATAATTGCTTTTAAAATAGAACTTGATAAAATGAGGGGCTAATGCAACACTATTGTAAGTGCCTATATACTTATAGGCACTTACAATTGTTTTGTGCTGGTCCCTTGAAATATAGTTTCTGAAACTTTAACATCAAACAGAAGCTTGTTATTATAATTTGATTCATTTGTTTGTTTTTCAGCACATGGATGATTGGTCGTTTAATGTGTTTAACGTGAACAGTGCCTCAGATGGACACGCCCTCAAATATGTCGGCTACGAACTCTTGCAAAAATATGACTTAATAACAAAGTTCAAAATCAACAATACAATACTTGACTCTTTCTTGTTAGGACTAGAGAGTGGGTATAGTAAATATAAAAACCCGTATCATAACCTCGTGCACGGCGCGGACGTGGCACAGACTGTACATACTATCTTGTCTCAAAGTAAATTAGTGGTAAGTTGATGTTTACTCTTATAATATCAGAGCTAAAGGTAGAGGGGGTATTTTGGATTTCAAATTAGATTATTTCAACTACACCAGGGGTTGACACTAACTCCTGAGATTAAGGAGTCGGTTGGACTCCTTACACATGAAATCAAGGATTCTAAGGTCAATTAAAGTAAGGAGCCCGAAGCCCACATAATGGGAGAAAATCGTGGAAAAGAAGAAATTGCTTGTTATAAGCAATTTCTTCCTTTCCACAATGTTCTTCCAAAGAAGAGAAATTTTCTCAAAACACTACAGAATGCAAGCAAATGTTTTCTTTAACAATTTTCATAGTGAAAAGATCTACAGGTTTGGCAAGAGTTAGAAAGGACACTGCTCTGTGCATTTGTTTTTCAAAATATTCTCATATGATCCTTTGAGTCCATTGGACTCTTTACTTGCAAATGGAAGGAGTCCCAACTGGTAAATAGTAGTATCAGACTCCTGGACTCCCCTTACACATGCGCAAATTGTATGTTGTGGATACTCATTTGAATTGTCCTGACAAGAAAATTCAAATGAGTATCAAGTAACATGAGTAACAAAGGGATTTTTGACTGCAATTACCCCCTCTTATCAGTGCCTCTAATTATATTTTATCTTAGATTTATTCATGTTCGAGGAAAATAATTGCTTGAAGCTTGAGGAACTCCTTGGTAAATTTTGATAAATTTTCAAGGTTGATTCTACAATTACATGCCATTCGATAGCATCATACAAAAAATTCTCTATCCGAAAAATTTTTGAATGATTATTACACTGGGTGTAAATATGGTGTTTTAATCATTCACCAACCTTTAAATCACATGGGAGAGCTTCATTCCCTCTCCCAGGGGAGTTGGATTGATGGGCAGGGTTTGATACTAAAGTCCCTGATTGAGGAGTCCACTGGACTCCTAGTGAGAATTTTTTTGGACTCCTATGGACTCGTTACTTATGAAATCTAATAAGGAGTTCAAGCTAAAAGTAAGGAGTCCACAATTTTAAACTGGGGAAAATATTATGGAAAAGAAGAAATTGCTTGTGATAAGCAATTTCTTCTTTTCCACAATATTACACCCAAATAAAGAAGCTATTCTTTAAGTACTACTGTAAGATAAATGATTGAATTAGCTTCAACTTTCGTAAGGGAAAGAAATATCCTGGAAGATAAACTTAAATGGTGTCCAGCCTTTGAAATAAGGAGACTTGGGACTCCGGGACTCCCCTTAGTATCCAACCCTGGTGGTTGAATTGAAATACTTTCCTAGTCCTCCCTTTATATATTCTCATATGGTTGGCTTAAATATTATACATGTGTATATTAATTTGTGGTTGCTTTAAATGGCAAAATGCTGCTCATGCCCATGATTCTATAAAAATTACTTCAAAAGAAGTAAGCACAGTTGGAAGTGCGTCTGACTTTCAATCAAGAGGTCCCAGGTTCAATCCCGGACAGGGGCACACATTCTTTTAAACTATTTATCTTCCATCAATGGGTTGATAATCTTAACCTATGAAGGATAGCAGCTGGAGGCTAGGAAAGAATGTAATGGTAGTACTGGTGTGAGAAATACCAGAAATCCATTGTTGGGTGCTCCAGCCGTCGTGATATGACTGAAATAACATTAAAAGCTAAGTTAAACCCCATTCAAACAAACAAAGCTCAAAAGAAAATATAACTTGTCTATGTGTTTACCAAGAGATAACATGGTAGTAGCTAATAAGTAATATTGGTTCATTTTGATCATTGTGAAACTGTTCACTGCAAATGTCTGCTATACACAAATCTCTGACAGATAGACTAGAGAAAGATCAGCCTGTACAGACATCAAGTCTATTTATTTTTATTGACAGAATTGGTTAACAGATTTAGAAGTATTTGCAACAATTGTGGCAGCTTTACTACATGATTTTGAACACACAGGGACGACAAACAACTTCCATATTCAAACATCGTAAGTATTATTGTATGGTGTACAAAGACTAGAAGTAGAGTGTCCTGAGTTTTATTCTCACTAGCCACTATCAATCTTGGTTATGTACTTGGTGCACACATTTGATGCGAGCACTGGTTCATGTCCAGGAAGCAGAATTGAGCAGCCCCTTGGCAAGTCTATTTTCCCTGCACAACCAATGAATTTTCAATTGCACTGTTTACCTACAAACCAGGTTTTGATTCACAAAATTGAAAAACACATTATTGTTGTTGGGTTTTTTTACCAGAAAATTGGCACTATCAGAGTTAGTCATAAATAAAGAGTTTCATGTTAAGGCGAGGAACTCTGTGAAAAAAGTGTTTAGATTTCGGGTAATGAACACATTTAAAATTTTATCCAATTTCTGATAGATATCTGTTCAATAAAAGCAACAGAAAAAGAGAGGTATATTGAATATCAGATTCAAATATTTCAAGTGTACTTTCACAAACCCTATTTTGTTGGTACTCATTGGAGTTGTCTTGTGAAGACAACTCCAATGAGTACCAACAACATAAGGTTTTAAAAACAATGATTTTAGAATGTCTTTAAAATCTACCCCTCTTGTCTAAACCTCTATTGTTAGCTCAGGTGTTTTCTGTGAATTTCTAAGCCTTGGTGTTTTGCAAAAACTGACATTTTGTGAAATCTCTGGTACCAATTACTTTTAAACCTGACACCCTTTTGATTGTTCACTATCAAAAGAGCAACCTATATTATCAAAGGGGAAATCTATATGCATTTTGTGCGAATTATGCCCCTTTTCAACTTAGATTTTTCATCCACTATATATATTCAGCAGCAAACAACCAAACAAAGGCATCTGTAGGCATCTGCTCTTGTCTATATTTTTGGTCCTATCTCTTTAGTGATATCTATTAACTGTTTTATTATTTTGTTTATTTTAGGTCCGAAGTAGCCCTGTTGTATAATGACCGGGCAGTCCTAGAGAATCATCACATCAGTGCTGGTTTCCGGCTCATGAAGGAGGAGGAGACCAACATTATAAATAACCTGAGTAAAGAAGAATACAGGTAAACAACTCATGTAGATTTCTCTGTTTGTGTGGCAGCTGGTACGTCTAGTTATGGTTTTCTGTCATTTCCAACACCAGTACATTCATATCATACAAGAAACCAGCTGCCCATCCCATGTAATTATTATTCACAATGGATGGCAGACTGATGAGTTTTGTAGCAGTGACTTTTGTAAAATGTTGAATGAAAATTGATCAAGTCTGGGTTCTTACTCACTGCTCTATGATAAACGGCCAATTATGTTACTGACTGAGCTAACTGGGCTTGGTACCTATGTTAGAAGTAGTGGTCCTTTATGTTTAATTCTAAAATAAAACCACAGGTGGTTTTCCTTCTATTTTATTTTACATTTCATTCAATACTGCATTTTGCTCACATCTTGGAAGTTATCATATTATATCATGTGATATCTTAGTTGTGAAAAGCTGGATTTTTGATACTATAGATGGATAAGAAAGAGTCACTGATAAGTAAAATTATTCATTTGATGATAGATTATCGAGGGCTCAGCACGAAACAGTTGTAACTCCCTATATCTTTATAGGGAGTTACAACTGTTTTGCGCTGAGCCCTCGTGTTACAAACTAAGGGCTCAACACAACACTGATGTGTCAATATAAACACATTGTATTGGCACTTACATCAGTGTTGCATTTAGCCCTCTAGATACTTATTCTGAATAAAAGCAGAATTGGCATTTGTACTAAAGTCAGTTACCTCATTCTATTTTCAGAGAGTTCCGAAATTTAGTGATAGACATGGTGCTAGCTACTGACATGTCCTTTCATTTCCAGCAGATCAAAAATATGAAAAATCTGCTCAGCATGCCAGAAAAGTAAGTTGGAACATACAAGGCTTGAAAATACATAGCTTTATGTCCATATACTTTGTAGAAATGTGGTGAAATTGACATATCTTTTTCAAATGCCACCAATGGTGGATGTATATTTTTATCATCTCTTGTGTCTGTATGTCTGTCCCTCTGTCTGTCAGTCTGAATAACCATATCTCCATTTCTTGTTAATAAATCTTATCTTTCGTTTATTGACAGATTTTCATGAAACTTTCACAGCACATTCCTCACAATGTGACCATGTGCATGTTTTCCTGGATTGGTGATACTGTGCTACCTCAAGGAAAAATGGACTTTATTATAGGGTTAATTCCCGTGTTGTAGAGCATTAACATTTGCAGAGACCCAAAAAATGGTTTCCTGAGTGCATAGCATGAAGGCGTTTTAGCATTTTTAGGGTCTCTGTAAATGATAACACTCTTAAAAACCTGAATTTGTGCTGTTATTGCATAAAATTAATACTATAGTATTTATTAAAACAGATGTTGCAAAATAATTCATAGGAACGCTTTAAAACTAGCTCCAAACCATCTAATGTGCCAGAAAATTGCATTATGCTTTGCATTGTCACTTGTTTATACTGACTTGCTTGGTAAATTTATGCATTTACAAAATTTAACACAGGAATAGAATCAACGTCTTTATCTATACTCTTTATCAATGTTACACAGAGAAACTGATAAAGTGTATAGACTCTGACTTAAGATATTTAAGTGAAAAAAGCTGGGTGTTAATGGCACATGAATTTACTTAAAAATCCAAGTTTACCTCGTTAAAGCTAGGGTTTTGTCCTTAACATATGCCCATAATGACCCTTAATGCACTTTTTATGCAACAATATAAGGTTAATTCATGCTTGTGAGGGTGTTAACATTTGCAGAGACCTGAACAATGGTTAATGGCGTTCAAGCATTTTGAGGGTCTCTGCAAATTTTGACGCTCGAAAAAGTGTCAATTGATGCTATTATTGCATAAAAAGATAGATAAGAGTAAAAAAAAATTTGATAGAAAGGATATAAAACCAGTTACAAGCCTACCTATATGCCGTCATGCATTACACTGTCCATCTTGTTTATACCAAGGTTGCTTGGAAACTTTATGATGTCTCACAATTTAACTCGGGATTTACAGCAACGTCATTAGGTATGCTCTATAATAATGTTGGACAAGGAAACTGATAAAGTGTATCGACCCAAGGGGAGAATTTTCAAATTAAAAAGCCGGGCGTTAACGGCACATGAATTTACTGATTAATCCTTGTTTTCTTCATTAACGCCCAGGTTTTGTCCGTTAACGTATGCCTTTAACTACCGGAAAAAATACTTTTTATGCAATAATGTAAAATATTTTGTTATGAAACTTATTGTATGAAACATATTGCATGAGACTTTTACAAAATGTTCCTTATAGTATGGCAATGTGCATTTTGACACTGTTATGCTGTGTGACAGAAATAAGGAAGCCTTATGTGAAATTTCTCGTTAATTCCCTATATAAGTATTGGATTTTCATTAAACTTTTATGAATTTTCTCAAAACTATAACAGTTGGATGATTCTTTCTTTTCTGATATATTCAGATAAATATTCCTCTATTTGTGTTACAGTATAGACAAACCTAAGGCCCTGTCCCTGGTGTTACATTGTGCTGACATCAGTCATCCTGCTAAAGAATGGACCATTCATAAGAAATGGACAGATCTCTTGTTGGAAGAATTCTTCAGACAGGTACTGTAAAGTTCTTGAAAATTTTGTTTGATGTCATTTAGTGTGGATATAGAAGGTAATTGTATGTTTCAGTGTGAGATTTAGAGGATATAAAATGAGTGGTCATGGAATACCAAATTGATTAACGAGTCATCTATAAACCGATAAAAACGAGGTTTGCCCAAGTTGTTTTCTGTTTTAGATGATGAATTTAATAAATTTGGTATAAATTGAGCACAAATTTGATATTCTATTTATAATATGACCGGAATTTTGGCGGTAAAACAAGACAATTGCAATATTTATCTATTCAAGATATTATGCTAAAAATTATAATGCAGTTTAGGAAATGACGTCAGAAAATGCATTATGATGTCAATTTCTCAACGACAATACAATGTTGCCGTATGATCTTAGCTCATTTGCATAGTTATTGCATTAATGTAATAACAACTGTGTAATAACAAAAATATTCTACGGGGTTATTTCACTCCTGCCATGTAGGTCATATATAATGATTGATCTTTCATTGAGGGAACAATTTTTTAGCTCCACTGGCTGAAAGCCACTGGGGCTATTGTCATGGCGTTGTGTCCGTCGTGCGTCCATCCGTCCGTGCGTCCGTGCGTCCGGTCGTAAACTTTTTCTTTAAAAATCTTCTCCTTAGAAACTACTGGATGGATTTCAACCAAACTTCACAGGAATGATCCTTGGGTGACCCTCTTTCAAAGTTGTTCAAGAAATTTTGATCCAATGAAAAACATGGATTAAATTGGGCGTGGCTAATTTCCAAATATGGTAAAAAGTGATTTTTCTCAGGTTCTAATTGATGGATACCAATTAAATTTTACATGAATGATCCTTGGGTGACCCTTTATCAGTCTACCAAAAATTATTGTGATCGGATGATAAATATGTATTTTATGGGCGGAGGTCAATTTTCTATATGTTATATAGTGGAAACTTTGCAAATCGTTTTCTCAGAATCTAACAGATAGATATCAACCAAATTTTACATGAATGATCATTGGGTGACCCTTTATCAGTCTACCAAAAATTATTGTGATCACATGAAAAATATGTATTTTATGGGCGGAGGTCATTTCTTATATGTTATATAGAGGAAACTTTGAAAATCATTTTCTCAGAATGTAACTGATAGATATTAACCAAATTTTACATGAATGATGCTTGGGTGACCCTTTATCAGTCTACCAAATATTATTGTGATCGGATGAAAAATATGTCTTTTATGGGCGGAGGTCATTTCTCTATATGTTATATAGTAGAAACTTTGAAAATCATTTCAACATCAGTAGAAGCAAATTATCTAAAAATCTAGTCAAAACTTTGATTTACTATTACAAGAAATTCAAGCCTGTGGAGCGACACAAGCCATTCATGGCTTTCTAGTTTTTTAAAGTTGCAAAGCAAAATGCAAAAAATGAGACATAATGAGAAAACCTAGGACAATTTCTCTTTAGGCATGTCATTTTGTATTTGATTATACGGCAATTATATGGTTGTAATGGCCCCATTTAGATAACATCAAATAGGGGAAATGAACAAAAGCAGAGGAAAATCTTTTGGCATTTTCACTGGTTTGGCAGAAAAATAAGTCTCTGCATATCCTTAAAGAAAGGTTCCTATGTACCTGACATTTAAGCCCAGATCCACCTTATTATATGACAATTAGAATTTCTTTAAGGCTTTTTTGGTGGAATATCGAGGAATAACGGTACATTATCAATTGATAAATTTAAAAGATTATCAGTGAAATTATTAAAACTTATATACTGCTCTTGAACATTTCACCCTCTTTGATGTTATTTAAGTGGAGCTCAATAAGAAATATCATCATGAACTTTGCTTAGCAAACTGGTGCAAAATGACCGGCTATTATTAAAGAAAAAAATGTTCTAAAATTTTTTCATTTTGTCTCATTTTTGCATCAAAAGAATGGAAAAGTAGTTTGTTTTTCAAGTAAGACCGATTGATATTGCATTTCATGAGTAACTAAAGTATTATTATTACTTGTGGCTCTACTACTCTTGAAAATATAGCTTTTGTTGTACACTCAATGACATATAAACAGATCTTGTAATGAAACAAACATTAACCCTCTATATCTCCATATTTAGAACAAATCAATGGCTCAATTAGAAACAGTTATAGCTCCCTGTTAACATATACGGAGTTTCAGCTGTTTAGCACTGAGCCATCAAAATGCTAATTTGAGTGAAATATAAATTGTTACAAGCCATTATTGTATGACCGTTGGTTACATTGGAAATTCCTGGTTAACCTTTTCAAAATGTCACATTGATTTGTTATATATACTAATTTGTATTTTTGGAACTACCCTAAGTTATTGTTCCAATTATTGCTTCATATAAGTAGGCATCATATAAAAAACCACATTGAATGAGGAAATGATTGAATATCCTCTTCTATTTTCAGGGAGATCGTGAGCAGGAACTGGGACTTCCATTTTCCCCCCTCTGTGATAGAAAAAATACTCTGGTTGCTGAGTCACAAATAGGTAAGAAAACGATGCCATTAGCAGGTGTTAGTTAATCAAAATTAATATTTTACTTTTCAAAATAATTTCTTACATCCCTTACCAATGACTTAGAAGGGGGGGAGGGGACATATGAGGGGGGGGGACCACTTTTGTTAGTGGTCTAGATTCGGGATCTCTCCATTTCCAGCTGTCGATCCTGGCTAGTATGCACTCACAGTCTCGTCGTAGTCGCCAATATACAATTGTTGCTTGTGAAGGAAGTGTCCTATTGTTTTGGGGTTACAAAGGTCAAGGGTTAAGGTCTTGATTGAACCTTGTAAAACCAATTATGGAATTGTTTGTCTTTTTTGCGACATCTAATAAATGTTTAATATCCTAGTATAATACAGTTGTAAAAGCCTTTATGTGTATAGGAATTTACAACTGTTTTGTGCTGAGCAATTGATATGAAATTTGAAAATACAGTCCTGCATTCAGGAAGCAAAAACACTTGCAAATTTAATCTCCCCAACCCCCTATCAAGTGCACATGCAAAAAGGGGATTATTTAGAAAACAGTTTTGTGGACATTTTCACCCAGAATGCAGGGTTGGTTTTCCTTACAAGTATAAATTGCCCTTATACAGAGTTGGTTTTCCCTGTATCAACGGCTGGAATGCAGGTTTAGTTTTTCTCGTATCAAATGTTTGTAAGAGATAAGATCTAGAAAATGTCATTGTCGGGTAATGCGAGTTGTCTAGATTTAGAAATCTGACAAGAGTGAAAACTTCCAACCCTGGTCAGTGTTTGCTCTCTGAGCAGTCAGAATAGATGTTATACCTTTCATCTTTCCAAGATGATGCTCTTTTGTTTTGAAGATTCTAAAATGTACACATAGCTCAAAAGACTACTGTATTTCCCCTGATTGGAGGGCCCTCCCTAAGAAGCACCCCTACATTTTTAGCTCACCTGAGCACAACATTTTCAAGGAGAGCTATAAGGATCTCCCTGAGTCTGTGGTCCGTCGTGCATCGTCCGTTGTCAACAATCATAAAAAAAAATTCTTCTTTTGAACCACTGGGCCAATTTCAGTGAAACTTTACCAGAATGTGCCTTGGGTGACCCTCTTTAAAAAGTGTTCCCAAAATTCTGATTGGCCCATAAATATGGGGTTGGCAGGGTGTGGCCTATTTTGAGCCCGAAATCTTTGAACAACATCTCCTGAACCACTTGGTTGATTTCAATGAAACTTTACCAGTATGTTCCTTGGGTGACCCTTTTCAAAAATTATTTGCGAAATTTTGATTGGCCCATAAATATGGATGTGTCAGGCTAACGCTCATTTTTAGCCCGTAATCTTTGAACAACATCTCCTCCTTAACCATTGGGCCAATTTCAATGAAACTTGACCAGAATGTTCCTTAGGTGACCTTTTTTTAACCCTTGTCATGCTGAATAAAAAAATCTTTGCAAAATTGCAACAAAATCAAAGTGCTCAATGCACTGAATGCATTAATTGTGAGTAGGTTATCATTTTGAAAATGAAAAATTTCAGCTTTTAAGGTTTCAAAAAAGGGAAAACAGGTGGTATAGACAAATATCAGACAGCACACAGTGTATAGCTCCTGCCAAGGCAGGAATATTCCAGGTTCAGCAAGATAAGGGTTAAAAATTGTTCGCGAAATTTTGATAAATGGGTGTGGCAGGGAGGGGCTTAATTTGAGTCTCCTCAGTAATAAATGGGTGGGCAGCGTCTAGCTCACTTTAAAATTTTGGAATGTAATCTCCTCTTCAACAATTAGACAAATGTGAAGGAAAAGTTACTTGGATGTGTTCCACTTGACCAATAAATTTCAAATGAGCGATTTAGGGCCAGAATGGCCCTCTTGTTTACTAAGAAAAACCCACTTCAAGTGCATAAATTTAAAGAACTTTTTGAGACTTCTTCTCTTATTTGATGTGATTTTCCTCTAAACAATCATTCATTTGATTGTTTAGAGGAAAATTTCACCTCAAAATAAAGGGAAAAGGGCAAAAAAGAGAACATGTCCATTTAGACACATAAAAGTGCAGTGTTTGTATCATAATTATTTCATAGATTAATTATATTATTTTTACCAAACTATATAGGAAAAAAAAGTTCACTGTGAATGTTTATTACCAGGTTTTATTGACTTCATTGTTGAGCCAAGTTTCCAAGTTATGGGTGATATGTTGGATAAAATCCTGACCCCGTTGAGGGCCCCATCCCAGGCCAGTGTACAAGACGATGCCATTTCGGAGGAAGTGTTTGACAAAGAGAAACCCCCACGACCTGGATCACGGAGCTCCACAAAGTCATTGAGTATGTAGTTTTGTTTGTATGGATTTTAAAGCCACATTCCACAATATTACACTTATTACACTGCAGCTAGTGGAGGTAGCCTGGACATTTTTGTTTTTGTTTGTGTTTTTTAAACCAGACAAGTGTTGATATTATTCACAATATCAATTCCGATTTGAATTTAGTGAACCATTACTCTCAGTACTTTGATTTAATGTAAGAAATTCAGGTATTTTATTCAGTATGCCAAGGGTTAATTCTGAATAAAAACCTCTGCAAAATTGCATAGAAATCAAAGTGCTGAAAGCACTGAATGGGCTTACTGTGGGTCAGTATTTATTTGAAAAATATTTTTTTCTAAAAATTAATATATAAATAAGGAAAATCAGGTGGTGATGACTAAGATCAGACAGCGCATATGTGCAGGCTGATCTTCATTGTATACCTCCTGCTTAGGTAGGAATATCCAAGGTTCAGCATAACAAGGATGAAAGGACAAATTCAGCACACTTCAAGACACATTGATGAAACTGCAAGAATTTTTTAGAAATGTTGGGTCATAGAAGTTAATTATTTTTTCTATTTTTTTTTTCAGATGTTGTACGCCCCTGGGAGGAATGCCTTTCAAACAATAAAGTTCAGTGGAAAGCTATAGCAATAAAAGGTTTGTGATGTACAGTGGTAAATTGGTTATTATAGGCTTCTATTAAGTAATATCAGGTATCGATGCTTAGACCAGTCCTCGGGCCCGAGACCTGTGGATTTTAGGGAGGACTGGTAGATGTAACCATGCTACAGATCCTGTAGTTTATGGTGGCAGTTATTATTTTAAATCTGCCCAGTTTTGAAAAATAATTGCCTGTTTGATACTAAAAAATTGCATAATTACCAAATTGAAAACATTGTAGAAGAGAAGAAATTGCTTCTTTTCAAATGATTTCCTTGCAATTTATCCCTTAAATCATTAAAATGTAAACATGGTTTTCATCATCCAGGACCTGTTGTTATCCGGGAAGACCTGTAAAATTTTTGGCTAACAGGTCCTTCAGACTTGTTGCAAAAAGTATTTAGTGTCAAATCCTGCATATCAAAACAATTTTGAGCTGTGAGGCATAAGGGACTACAAGAACACAAGATAATTGTGGAAAGAATTGATCAAACTTATAGAATATATTAATTTGTACTCACAACGTTTATGGTGGACTTATAATGAATATTACCTAAGAAATTAAATCACTTCTAATGCAAGGTTGTTTGGACATTTGACAGTAAAGGTCTAACTTACCTCATGGATTTTAATAGTATCTCAAAATTAGATAAGTAAATAAAACATTCTTTTCTGACTGAATGAAATACTATTCTAAATTGAGCCTGTGCGTAACATTTCCAACAATTTGAAATGTTCGTGAGGTGCAAATGTTGATAGGCATAGCCAGCCAAAAACTGTAAATATAAAGTTTCCTGATCGACTACAGATACCTTGAGACCTTTTCTATCTACTAAGCGCGTATTGAAGACTCTGGTCAGGCTGTGCGGATGCACAGGCTGGTCAGAGTCTTTGCTTTGCGCATAGTTGAAATTGTTGGAAATCTCACACACAGGCTCAATTAGAATTAAGTTATATTACTATGAAACTGGAACAAATGATTTTTAAATATTTTCTGAAAAGGCATAAATGGCTGATTATTATAAACTTGGATTAGACTACATTTATGTTCAGGCTTCAGTCTGATCTTTTATCTTCCTCCTCTTGAAGACAGGAATATTCCCAACTACACTTATTCACCTTATTCTTGTAATAAGCAAATTTTCTTACCACCTTTCATGACAAATTCCTTCCATACACAAAGCTTTTAAATATAGTGAAGACTAAGACAAGCCTGCACAGTTGTGCAGTCTGATCTCAGCCTACATTGGCTGCTTTCTACTTTAATATTGTTGGAGAAACTGGTTTAACATTTGGGAATTTGTTAGAACCTAGAATAGTTATCCAAGGACATCACTTGTTAAGCGGCTGCCGTCATAGCTCAGTTTGTAGGGCATCTGATGAGCCATCTAGCATTGGAGGCAAAAACAAGATGCTCTAAAATGAAAAATTCTTTACAAGTTGGTCATTTTTGAAGAGCTACGGAGAACTTCCCTTTGATGTTTAAGTAGGATTTTGAGGGAACTTTATGCATCAACTATTTCTTGACCAATCAGTATTATCTTGAACACCAAGTATCATGTGTATTGTTTACCCAATTTCAAACTAACAAAGATTTGTCAAATTTTTCACATTTTGATAACAATAAATTGATCAAATTTAAATTGGCAACAGTCATTGTAATTGACACCTCACGTAAACAGGTATATGAGTGAATATGGTATATATTTCTATAGGTAATATGAATGAACGGCAAACTTTCAAAAGTGTACAGGGATATTTTGTTGCCTTCAATTTGCACCACATAGCGAGGGTGGCAAAATTGGTGAAAATTTGATCATGGCCAAAAAATCCAAAAGTATGATATTAGACTCCCTTATCGCAAGCAGGATCAATAAAATAATATGAGCCTGTGACATTTTCAACAATTTGAAATGTTGGTGAGGTGCAAACATAGAGTAGCATAGATAGCCACATACTATAAATACGAAGTTACCTGATTGTCTATGGATACTTTGAGACCTTATCTATCTACTAAGCGCATACTGAAGACTCTGGTCAGACTGCGCGACCGCACAGGCTGACCAGAGTCTTTGCTTTGCACACATTTGAATTTGTTGGAAATGTCACAGACTGGCTCATATGTCAATTCTGAAGAATAAGGGTTGGTTATCATTCTTTTCACATTTTAGATGCAGAAGAGAGAAAGAAGAATAATCCTGATTCAGATAAGCTTTCTTCAGACTCAGATAGACAATCAACTGAGCCAGACAAGCAGCCAGACGATAAAGACTCAAAAAAGGACGACAAGTCAAAAAAATCTGCCGAAGATGAGCAGAAGTCGAAAGGTATCAGTGCTAAACCCGTCGCAAAAAAATAAATGGTGTGCTCTCGTGAGACTCTGGCCAGTTGTTATGTACTGTTACAATATGTCTCTGTGATGAAATTTGTATGCATGAAACTATCTTCAGTAACTTATATTGTAAACTGACTCTGATCTGTGGAAGCTGGAATGTGTCTTATGCTTTTTGTCTAGTGAACTTTTGGTGATCGTTTCAAATGGAAGAAAAATCAAGTTATTTTGAATGCTAGGTTTGGTTTTATTAGTTTAAATCTAACAAGAAATGAAATTTCAGCCAATCATGGTTGTTGTTTCAATTGGTACAATTGAAACAACAATCCTGATTGGTTGAAAATAAGTTTTGGTACTATTTCCTTAATTAAATTACCAAATATTGACTTTTCATAGTTATGATATACAAGTAATTTCTTGTCATCCACAATGTTCATGTATCGCTATTGTTATCACAACAATAGTATTTGTGGCTAGGAAACCACAGAATATTGGAAAACATTTTATGCTTAATTGGATATATTATCAGATTTATAAAATTTATGGAGTAACTTATAATGAAATCTGTAATAAAAAAGCAAAATTTCACCTAGCAAAAAGTATTTTAAGTCACAGATCAACTTCCATACTGTGATTTTCTCTACAGGTATAAATCTTCCGTGTAGGACTTGTAATGTTATATGACTGTTACTACGATCTCCTTCTATTGAATCTCGTCTGATTGTCATCAAACTTCTCGTATGTCATGTTGATGTTGATGTGGTTTATTGTTATGTGAAGATATCGGCACATAGGAATTTACTCTTGAAACATTTAGGAATGTCAAAGAAATTAGACTATTCTATAAATTTCACATTTTTAGCTTGTCTTGAATCAGTGTTTTATTCTTTTTGCTTCATAAATGACGACTTAAACAGTTATAGTAACATTTTAGTCTTTTCTTCTAATTAGATTCAAATTTTATCATTTATAGTTCTGCCAACTTTGGTCTGTAAAAAGGATTAATCTAAATTATTTTTTTATTTAGAATGGTTAGATTTGATTTCTTTAATAAGTCTTTTACTGTTACAACATCATTTCTGAAAAGAAACAAAATATGTTACTAAGTTTCTATGTGTCTATAACTTTGCCTTGTTCATTGTTCTTTCACAGTTTTGGATTTTCAAAAAGTTGGAGACATAGATTCAATAATAGATACAACTCTTTGACAAAATTTTACATGCTAATAACAACAGAAAAATAATGTAATATTTATAAAATTGCTTAATTCAAATGGTCTACCTTTTGTTTACCATCAGCCTTTACAAACACATCAACATCATACAAAATGAACTAGTACATGATCTGTAGGTGACAATGCCAACAATATCATGATATTTGCAGTTCCTGTAGAGTGTCAGCCCTCTGCCGTGTAAAAGCTTACCATTGGTTAGATATCGACAGGAAGTTATTTTCAACCAATAAGGGTTGATGTTGTTTCAATTGCAACAATTGAAACAAAATCCCGGATTGGTTGAAAATAATTTCTGATTTGATGTAAACCAATAGCCGTCTTTTATACAACCAGGCTCTGAAGACAGAAGTTTGAGTAAATAACTATAGAAAGAATTCAAAGTGAAAACTCTGATCAGCCTGTGAAGGTTTGCATAAGTTGATCTTAGGTTTTACTTTGCTAACAAGAGAATTAATTAAAAAATGTCACATGCAGACTTATGCACTAAATTAAACATCTTTCATGATAATTCTAAAATGCTTGAAATTTTCTGAACTTTTCTAATGTTTGTATTAGGAAACATTTTTGGACAAAAAACATTTCCAACAATGTTTTCTATCCTATTTTATTGCTATCTTTAAAATTGTATGATATAATCAGCTATTTCTTTGAATGCTCTTTACAGACCTATTTCATTGACGAAGCTTAAAACCTATTTTCATGTGTCGAAAATTGTCAAACAGATAACTTTCTGTAATCCAGCAATAATTGTATTTGGCTTGTTATATTTTGTATGTTACTGTTAACTTTTTCTCAAGCTCTTGGTAAAAGGAGAGATTTCAATTAAATGATGACCTGAATTTGTTGGAAGCTATCATTTAGGACCAGTCCAAATGAAATATGTTTAGGTTATCTTTAACCCTTTGCTGTTTAATCCCTGCTTTTTATGTGTCTGTGATTTTATGATTGAGAAAACATGGTGAAAAAAGAAGAAATTGCTTCTGACAAGCAATTTCTTCATTTTCCACACTATTTTCTACCCTACTGAATGGTTATTTTTCAAATTAAATCCACTTTAAATTTTTGTCTGCAAAACCTTTGAATTTGGACAGGTCCAAAATTTTGTAAAACAGGAAAGGGTTAAACAGATCATCATCACCAGCCTTTTATGCGAAGTGGTAGGAAAAGCAACCACATGATAAAAATACTTCTTGAGGCAGAAGCGAAGATTTCAGGCAGAATCAAAGATTTGATTGGTTTGTTTGATTTTTCAGGCTGCCACCTTGTTTTTTCATATCGGGCATATAGTTTTACTTTTGTCCATTCATCTCTCTGTCTACCTTTTGATGTGTGCAAAAGTTGCCACAAAAGTTTAACATTCACTATCTGTTCAAGATAATATGATTATATGATGCATGGTGACAAGTCTTTACAAAATGAATCATATCTGCTGGTACCAAGGTCAAGGTCATCTAACTAGGTTGAATTGAAATCTCTCTTTTCTACAGTTCTGTACAAGATGAGAAACTTTGTTGTGTTGAAAAGTTCTATGTTAAATTCCATGAAGTGTGATATTTGATTGTGTAAAAGTCATGTGATATTGAATGTTAAATAGGGCGGAGTTGAGTAAAATGTGTAAAACAAATGGTAAAGGCAGGATGGTACCATCTGCCAGTCTATTTTCACTTGGGCCAATTTTCTTTGGCATTTTATAATGAATTTAATGCGGTCCATTTACAAAATCTTCTTCCATATCTATCAAATCATTCAATATTTCTTATACAGGGTATCACTTGTTTTTCCAAACTTTCCTCTTAGAAAAGAATTCAACATTTGATTGGCTTCTCAGATATAGTAGAACTTAATAGTGTCCAGTCCTGCCTTTAGGATCCTGGATGACAAATTATACCCTGCTTTCTATGTGCAATTTCATCCAAAATGGGGTAAAATCTTCAAACAATATCACTGTTTAATCTCCCTGAATGTAGAGCTGATACAAAAATTCTGACATCTCAAAATCAAGGATACCTAAGATTGGTTGCTAAACAGGTTTTTGATGAAAATAAATTTTAAAGATAAATGCACAAAATTTATCATTTGGTTCAAGCTCATCTTGTTCACAGCCTATTCTTACTGTCAAGAAATGGTTTGACAGACAGTGTAGACTAAAATCATCCTTCACACTTGTGTTGAGTCTGATCTAAGACTACAATGTGTGCTTTCTGTCAAAATATTCTATGAAAAGCTAAAAAGTTCCAGACTGGTTGAAATGACTCAAGAATTGGCAATTTCTTTGAAATCAGAATTAAAGTCAGCAAGATAAATGTTATTTCAACTGTATCCTTCTGAATTTATTTTCTTTTTCTTTACTGTATGAAAGGTCTGTGTATTGTAGGAATATGCTGTGAAAAAAAATAAGAAGTGTTAACTTAAGGTAATGGACCTAAAATAATTCCAAAACATTTCGGAATGTATGAACTTTCACAATGTTAACTGAGGTTTCCTAATGGAATCATTAGGAAACCTAGTTTAACCCTGTTGAAGTTCATGCCATCAGAAATATTGCGGGACTATAACGGGTCCACTGTGAGTTATCCGTCAGGTAGTACCATCCCACATCGGAGTTATGTTAAATATGTTGATGTGTTGACTGGAATGATGTGAGTTCTTTATTGTCTTCCAGTCTATCCTCTCTGAACTGTCAAATAAATCCATTATATTCTTGGTGTACTTATATTCTTGGTGTATTATCAAATATGAAATCAATTTTTCTAGTTAATGAAAAATCCTGAAAAAGATGGCCCTTTCAGTGTCAAAATTAGACCTCAAGGAGCATTATATCCTATTCAGGGCTTGAGGTTATAAAACATTTCTCATTCTAAATTCAAAATTTTCTCAAATTTCAATTTGAGATTAAAGCAGTAATTCTGTTTTAATACTCATTTAAATGTAATAAAATAAAAGAAAATATTAATAAGTTGTTATAAATAATAATATTTTCTTTTATTTTCATAAATTTATTTTAATTTAAAATTTGAGAAAATTCTCAGTTGAGACTGAGAAAAGTTTTATAACCTTCGGCCCTGATGACAAAATTTAGGCTGGTCGAAATTATGTATTGGGTTGAAAATTAAAATAACTAGTTTGAATAAGGCATTTGCAACATTGGAAATGATGCACTTTCTTCATTTCCCAAAATATTTCTCTAACCCTTTCTTTAAACCAAAATAAAATGTATATTTGTAGGCCTGTAAATAGCCAAAACTGAATACAACTTAACTCTATTTGTTATAAAAATACAGTATTTGTATATATTGCAATGCCATGTATAAAGTAACTTTCATCTTTTTATGTATAAAGTAATGTTTTATTAATAATTGAATGTGAATGAATGATAGGCATAAAAGATGACAGATTTAGTGTTCTTACCAATTAACATATAATCCTAAGTTTAAATAATTACATTTAATGAAAATGTCTAGCCTTGCAGTACAGATTAAAATGGTTGTTAAAATATAAGAGTAGATCACCTACATTTGCCTATATTCTACTGTATTCCTTAAAATTGTATGCAATTTGTAAGAAAATTGCGTTTTAGAAAATAAAGCTTCCACTGAATTTGATGGCAATAATTAGTTAGATTTGGAAATATCTAAGAAAAAAGACTCAATTCTTTCAATGGATATCTAAAGATCTGGGAAACTTAAGGTTGTATGGAAATAGGTTGATACAAAGTATCTGCCATGGTGATATTACTTATAAATGAACTTATAATCTCAATTTTATTCCATTGATTTACTTGTTATATTCGTAGTTCAATAAGGGGAGAAGTAAATTCTTCCTAAATGTTTGTACTTGTTAAAGCTAATTTGTAAATGTATTTTGTTTTAGTATAATTATATACTATGCATTTAATAATTAGACATATAATGATTATTTAGTTAAATTCCAATACTCGAGATAAAGTTGATTTTTAAATGAAAATGAATGTAACCTAAGTACAAAGACACGAAAGAGAACGTTCAAAAACTCCCAATAACATTTATTTGCAAAAGAGATTAGAGCAGTATACTTCTTAAAAAATTAAATAAAAATTAACAATATAAAGAATATTATGTTTAGCTAACTTATAGAGGTAGACACATAGTTATCACAATGACATGTCTCTGTATGTGCGTAGATATGTCTGTTTGAATTTATCTGAAATGATTACCTTTACACTTATGAATAGATTTCTGAAATAGGTTGCTGGAACCCAGCAAAATTTTCTACCTTTTAACAGAAACATTTGGCTAGATTAATCTCTTACCTCTATCAACTACCATTCCAAGATTTGTCCTAGATTTACTTATCCAACGACAAGTGGCAAGGAAAAATGTACAATGTACTTGCCCGCTGGTAGAAAAACCCGTGTAGGGCAAATCAGGCATGGGAATGCCACACCCCTGTATTTTGTATCTGAAACTGCTAAATGAGTATCCACCCAGTCAATATGTACACATGTAAGGATGATTAGTTTTCACACATCCACAAATTATGGTAGTTTGATGGGTCTGATAGAAACCAGAAAAGAATTTAATTCAATCGTAAATTTAGGGTTTCTATTAACCTGAGACATCTTGAAGAATGCATCTGCATACTCTAGAAACACATTGATTCCATTGCTGTAAGAATTCATTCTTATTCATGAGACCATTCTTATTTGTAATCAAAATCTTTGGAATCAGTTAAAATTTTATAATTTATATTCTTCCCACTAAATTTACTGTTTTATTTTCGGAGAAAAGCTCTTAGGTGGGCTATTGTCATGGTGCTGTGTCGTATATGTGTCTGTCGTCTGTGCGTAAACTTTTTCTTTGAAAATTAGCAACTGCTGGCTTGATTTGAACCAAACTTCACAGGAATGATCCTTGGGTGACCCTCTTTCAAAGTTGTTCAAGGATTTTTGATCAAATGAAAAACAAAGCTTAAATGGGCTTGGCTAATTTCTATATATGGTATTTTTCGACTTTTCTCAGAATCTTACTGATGATATCAACTAAATTTCACTAGAATGATCCTTGAGTGACCTCTTATCAGTCTACAGATGAAAAACAATCATGTCAATTATGGAAGAAAGTCATTTATCTATATGTAATATAGTGGAAGCTTTGGAATCAATTTCTCAGAACCTACTAATTGATATCAAGCAAATTTTAGTGGAATGTTCCTTTGGTAACTCATCATCAGACTGCACAAAATTATTGTAATTTGTAACAAAAATATATATTTTAACAAGCAGAGGTCAAATTTCTATATTTCACTCATTGATATTGAATTTTTCATTGCAGAAATATTTCGGCATGTGACACTAAAAACACTTATTTACTTGAAATTTACAATTATTCATCACTCAAATTCTCGTCTTATCATATTGGTAGATCCATGCTTGTGGAGCAAATAAGTTGCTCAAGTAGCTCTAATTTATCACATGCAGTCACTATCATTTGAAAGATAAATACATAGGGACTTTAAATTGAGCCCGTGTGTTACAACAATTTTGTCAGGTATGTGATTGGTAAATATTAAGCAGCCTAGACAGCAACAAAGTATTATAAACATTGGACCTGTAATAGTCCGCAACATTTTGAAAGTAATGAACTTAAACAATGCTTGCTAGCTGAGGTTTCCTTATGATTCCATTTGGAACCATCGATTAACATTGTCAAGGTCAAGAGATCTGAAATTTTGTGGAACTATTACAGGCCCACTACCTTAAAAAAATTCTTGCAATTCAAATGTTCTGACTGTCTTAAGACACTTTTATACCTTGTTGACTTATAAAATGCAAAGGGAAGACTTTGAGCAGACTGTGTGAAAGACAGGCTGGCTAGAATTTTCGCTTGGCGCACATTTTAAAATTGTTTGGAAATTTCAAGCACAGGCCCTCATACTATTCTAAAAATCTAAATGTATTTGAGAGTATGTACATGACATTTCCAACAAGTTAACTCAGGCGCAATGTTAAAACTCGTGTCTTTGCATCTGCACAGTCTGATCAGAGTCTTACGTACAAGCTCTTTAGAAAGCCACGGACTCGTAGTCACTGTTTCCTATAGGGGAATATTAATAATGCGCCATGGGGCTGTCCACTTTTCTCAAACGATGTCCATCATACACACATGAAATTGTTGAACATGTCACAGGCTCATCATCTTCGCAAACCAAGGGTTCTAGCTCAACTATGTTCCTTACGAACGTTCGCAAGCCAAGGGTTTTAGCTCAACTATGTTCCTTACGAACGTTCGCAAGCCAAGGGTTTTAGCTCCACTATGTTCCTTACGAACGTTCGCAAGCCAAGGGTTTTAGCTCAACTATGTTCCTTACGAACGTTCGCAAGCCAAGGGTTTTAGCTCAACTATATTCCTTACGAACGTTCGCAAGCCAAGGGTTTTAGCTCCACTATGTTCCTTACGAACGTTCGTAAGGAACATTGTGGAGCTAGAATCCTTTGCTTGCAAAGATACAAGCCCATTGAGTATATAAATTTTTCAATATTATCTTAACGTCCCTATAAAGAGTAAAATTAAAAAATAACTTGATTTTACTGTACTCTCAGGGTATCTAATACCTGTAGCAGAATAGTGGTTACTGTTAATGATGTTTATTCTATAAAGTTGAACGATGTATGTTATTAGTGAATACGCGATTTTTTCTTCTTTTTTTTTCACCACTTTTTCTTTTATTGCAAACTAGAATAAATATTACCAGTTATTAAATACTTCTTTCTTTGTTTCTTGTTCTTATTGCATGTGACTCAGACATCTACTCAGCTATTGTAACTCTTTGCATAAAAGCCACATGGAGGTCAGGAATTGCAAATTCATTTGTGGAATTAGATCCATCATAATTTAATTCAAATCGTTGCTCCCTGTATGGGTTCTCTTTTGGCAAAGCAATTTTACCCCCAACCTTCATAATCGGGTGTTGTTCAGAAGCACACGAGTAAGTGAGTAAGCGATAGAACTGTCATGATTTTAAAACAGCCTTAGATTTGTCTACAACGCCGAAGGTAGACGTTTATTGACATCATCTTCTTTGTCTGTCCATCCGTCCCAATCTCAGTACAAACATCATTAGGTACGTGTACACCTTGAGACCACAGCTTTAATTTTGGACGGACTTGGACTACATTTTAACAGTATGGTCTAACCACTGATCGCGGGGGGGGGGGGGTAGTCTTTCGCACAATTATATGGCGGTGTATATTGTGAAATTTTCATTCTTCGTAATTTAATCAAATCCCACATTTGATTTGTACGCATATATACGCACATCGTTAATATGGCATTAGCTACACAAGTCTAAGTAATTTAGGAACGTTTTAAGCGTTGTTAGATATTGTCCTATACAAAGTTACTACATCCACAGAACATAGAAAGAGATCCGAAAATTCTGGTTTGGAGAGCAGAGCAACTGTGTTATCCCTCAAGCTAAATAACGCCCAGTATCAGCCGTGCAGTATTTATTCTTTGTTTTCGCAAGTGTGTATGGTTGGTTGTATCATAGCTTGGAAAACACAAGATGCATCAGCATTATTTGTTTTTTCCAGGCACACCATGTCTTTCTCTTTAGTAAAGGCATGATATTACAATGACGACCGTTGTCTTCTGGGCTTTGATATTTGTTAAATAAAGATCAGCTTTTAAAGTAGTGGATCCGTAATGATTTCATTTGGAAACCTCGGTCAACATTGTGAAAGATCATGGGCTCAGAAATGTATCGGAGCTATTACGGTTTCACTACCTTAAAGGGAATATCGTGATGTCACAATAGCTTTGGTATTGTTTTCTTGTAAAAATTGGTGGTTTGTGATGGTGATATATTTGGAACACTCTGGTAGCAAATGCACTATGATATGTTTTAACTTAAGGTATGAATGTGTCTTCTACTTAAAGCAATAAAAAGGTATCAGTGAAATTGATTGTTTTGATTGTATGACAAAGCTTTGGTTACTCTTGAATTCATGTTATTAGGGATATAGAGCAGAAATAGATAAAAAAAAAATGTTTCAAAAACATCACCCTGAATAACACCAGATCTTACTCCAAATGCTTTATACTGTATCTGGACTCGTCTTGTCTTCAATGTTAATGACTTCTTGCATGCACGTGTAACAATGTTTACAATTCTCTATTTCTCTAGATTCAAATGATTCGGATGACGAAAGTTTTGAAGAAGGTATGAACTACTGTATTGCTTTTGTTGTTGTTTTGTTAATATTCTTGGTATTTGATGGCGATAAATAATTCTGTAAGACAATGTTGTTCGGCGATTTTAAGATGCGAGCGAGTTCATGAAAGGTTTTAAAATGCTTTATTTAATACATTTGTACATGTATTTGAAAGGAAAGCTCTTTAGCGTACTAAATCAACATAGGTCGTAAGAGCAGTTCATGTTTTTACGCACTAAAATCTTTTCTGTAATGCAAAACAAGATGAAAAAGGAAAATTGTAGATTAAATATTCGTAAAGCGGGTCATTTGCACATGATTACTTTGCAGCTTTGTTGCCATTGACGTTGAGTCTAAGAAGTTATAAATGGTCGAGTTTAAATTAAAAAATGCTCACATTTTTCTGAGCAAGAGCTTGAAAAATTAATAATAAAGAGTCAGCGGGGGTCATTCCCTATTTTTTTCGAAGAATTTTCAAAGTGCTCGATACGAAAACCCAAACTATTCGTACAGGACAATACATCGTGTAATTGAGACTCATTTTAATCAAAACCGTTCTTAATCATTCGTTCAAAGCTCCATTCATTCACTCCAAACCGTTACTCCAATAATATTCCGAAAAAGTTTAATAACGTTTCGAAATCATTTAAAACGATCAACATTTCATTAAACGATCAAATTATTGGCTGGTATTGATTTTGAAAATACCTGATGGGTCCGTGATGACTAATAAATAGTAAAAAAATGTAGATTTTTTAAAAGGGAGGTAATAAAACATCACTTACTATGTGCATTTGGTCGAAATAGGCGATAATCACAACTAAAACGTTCTACATGACAACCAGAGTATACCTTAAATGCACTAACTATTACGACAAAAACCTACATGAAAACCAGAGAGTAACTTCAATGCACTATGTTTTACAACTATAACCTAGATGACAACCAGAGAATACCTTTAATACGCTTGCCTACATGACAACCAGAGAATTCCTTCAAGTACTATCTATTACGACTGAAACCTCCTTAATGACAACCAGAGAATACATTCAATAAATTATGTATTTTTACTGAGGTCATCTACATGATAATGCACTATGTATTGTGATTCAAACCTTCTACGTCTATATTCGCACGGGTTCGATCACCGGCCGCGGCACTTATCCTTTCCGACATTTGTCTTCCACCAATGGGTAGATAATCGTAAACCTATGTTGAATAGCAACTAGAGGCTAGGAAAGGGATGTGGTGGTAGTACTGGTGTAAGAAATACCAGGAATCCATCGTTAGGTGCTCCAGTCGTCGCGATATAACTGAGAGATTGTTGTAAGCGACGTAAAACCCCAATTCAAATCAAAATCAAATCAAACCTTCTACATGACAAACAGAGAATACCATCAAAACACTATGTATTACTTTCTCTTGTCCCTTTAATCTTGAGCTGCTCTCACGCAAACGTTGATGGCTCTGCGTACACCAGTTATAACTACCTTTCCGATACGCCGTAATTCATTTCCGTCCCTGTTCTTATTTAAGGTGCCGCCGTCATATCGCATTTGGTAGCGCGTCGGGCTGTAAATCTAGAGGTCCCGGGTTCGATCGCCGACGGCGGCACTCATTCTTTCCGAATTTGTCTCTCACCAATTGGTTGATAATCGTAGACCTATGTTAGATAGCAGCTTGATGCTAGGAGAGGATGTGGTGGTTGTACTGGTGAGAGAAATACTAGGAATCCATTGTTTGGTGCTCACGCTCTCGTGTATAACTGAATAATTGTTGAAAGCGGCGTAAAACTCCATTCAATCAATCAATCTTATTTAAGGTAGGCCAAACTGCGGACACATTGCGTGTTATTGTAGGTCCAAATTTTAAAATGTCGCAAATATTGATTGCACTGTGCTATAAATACTGAACTTTAAAATACCATATTTCATATGTCGGTCATTAATGGGGATTTAATGGCGTAGAGTTGACGTCATGACGCCATTAAGGTACCGAACCCTTTTTAGGGACCAAATTTAGTAATTGTCGCAATTTTCGGAAATAAATAACCGATTTTTATCCCGAACACACTTCGCAGAAAGACGCATGGGGGATAAGTTTTACGAAGATATATGTGTACGAAATGCAATAAAGTGTAGTTATTTATACATTCTGCGTTACAGTTAGTTTCATCGTGAAATTGACATTCACCTCAATCAAAACCATTCTAATCGCTCACTAAGCGCTCCAATCATTCATTCCAAACACTCATTCGAAACATTCAAAAACGCTCAAACCCATTGAAAAATATAGAATCAACAACTTCATTCAGAATAAATTTTGATAGAGAAAAATCGCGATTTCACTGACATAATTCAAATTGTTAGCGTCTCATAGGTTTTTGAAGAAAAAAGAAGCTTTGTATAGAACTTTTATGCACTTTTATTAAAGGGAGATAATCAATATCGCAAATTTTGTTCATCCTGGACAAAATTTGCGATATGGGATTACCTCCCATTAATTTCACTCAAAACTCGCTCCGCACACTCATTCAATTTCATTCCTAAATCATTCCAAAATCAATCACCTTGTCAATTTCACGATGTTGTTAACTGTACAGTTACAGTAAACATATATTCTTTTCTAGGAAATTTGTCCGGTGACCTATGCTGAAATTAAGAAATGTTGCTGCTAAATCATCCGCTGAAGATTTTCAAAATAAACAATTATGTATCTTTGGGGTAGATTTTTTTGTATTAGTTTCCGCGAAGATATCTTTTTAATCGGAAAAAAGATAAAGTGGTTTTTACTTTTCTTTAAATCATTTTTAGATTTAATACATTCGAAGTCTATATTTTACAGTTAACCTTTATATGAAACATAATGGTGTACATTATTGCGCGAAGATTGGCGTCAAAGAATCATAGTAAAGATGACTTTGGTGCGACGTCGAATTTGACGGATAATGTTGCCGAAACTTCACAAAATTTAACGAAAAATCTAACCCGAAGACAAATCATCTTTATTTGACAAATGTAAAGTATATTTATTTCGCTAGAATATATATTAAAAAAGTCAGCATAGGTCACCGACAAAATTTTGAGAAATTTCTATTAATTTACAATTAAGGAGATAAAAAAAAAAAACGCCAAATTTTAAAAATCACGAAAAAGATAGCGTTATCAGGCCGATTACTAGTATTCTTCGTAAATGTGCACAGATATAGCTCGATTAGCTCCGGCGTTCTTGGACTTTCTTTATGAACTTTTTTTCGTAAAAATCAACCCATTGATTTAGAAAATATTTGCAACTACTGACTTTTTCGGATCGAAATGGGTTTTGTCCCTTAATGATGTCAAGGCGTCAAATGAACGAGCTTCAAATCCCGTTTAATTACGCGTTATTAATTTTATGTGCCGACAAAAATGAATGATCTTGAATCATGATGATGTGACGGTATTAAATGCATGCTGTTCTATCAGTCAACGAAATTAGACGAAAGTACATGTGTCGTTTTATATGCGATGAGGCTATGTAGAGGATTATCGTTTGTTTCTGGTAAGATTGATTTATATTTCATTGAGTGAACAACAAAATCTATATTATCAAAAGTGGCAGAGCCTAGAGTGATTATATAGCTTCTGTTATTCACGAAATGAAATATCAATCTATTTTACTCAAAAAAAAAAAAAAAAAAAAAACACACGATATTTTCTTATTTTTAATGCAAAAATTTGTAAGTATATTTTTTTCAAAAAGCGCGTCATTTTGCAGTTGATTGCTTCTTAACAACGTTACTTTTGGGCTCCGTTTAGATAACGTAAGATAGGGTTAAATGAACGGGAGCATGGTACGAGTTTTTGGTACTTTTACTGTTTAGGCGGTTAGTTTATCATATGATAATCTACCGCTATTTCTCGATAATCCACCGGGAAACTTTAATGAAATAGAGGATAATCGTTTGTTTGAGTGAAAGATCGATTTATATTTCATTGAGTGAAAAAACAAAAGCTATATTTCCTCGAGTGACAGAGCCACGAGTGAAAATATAGCTTTTATTGTTCACGAAATGAAATATTAATTGATCTTACTCGAAAAACAAACGATTATTCTATTTCTTTATTGCAAAAATGAGACAAAATGTGAAATTTCTAGGACATATTTTCGTAAAGCGCGTCATTTTGCATGTGATTGCTATGCGACGTTCATTGTGACGTCACTTATTTCGCCCCGCATAGGTGACGTCAGATAGGATGAAATGCACATAAGCAGGGTATAAGTTTTTGATAATTTCACTGCTTTTGCGGTGAGATTATCAAGTGATAATCTACTGTTATTTCTCGATAAACCACCGAAAAACATTTAAGAAAGTAGTCTATTTTAATTTTTTTACAGGAGTTTCAAGACAGACTTCTACAACCGGCTTACCAATTTTGTCACGTGGTACATCTACAACTGGTCTATTTTCCTCTATTTTGAAATCGAGGCCTCGCAATATCTCGCGCCAGACATCTACTTCTGGCCTCATTCGTGAACCCTCGCTGAAGTCATCTGTACCACGCAAGAAAGTATTGTGTTCTACGTCATCAAATACTGGTGGTGATGGTGACGTCATGAGAATGGAGGACACAGAAATGGACGTCTCTTACACTTAAAGCGCTTGAATGAGCCGCAACTGGGTGACAAAATTCGAAATTTTATTATACAAATAGCGTTACAGACTTTTAGGACGTTTTAAGTTTCTAATGAATAGCTTTTATGTAGAAAAATAAATAAATAAAATGAATCGAGTTTTAGTTGTAAGTTTTACATTTCAATGGAAAATTACCGCGAAATTCTTGATTAAAGATGTTCTTCGTACACCATCAGATAAAAAAAAATCCTGCATCATGAAAAAAAAATTTCGTGCAACCTGAGATAAAAATTTCTCTCCTGCAGCATGATTAATAAATCCTTGCATCCTGAGATAAATTATTTCACTGCATCGTGATCAAACATTTTTCGTGCACCATGAGATAAAAAATTCTTTGCAGCTTTATCAAAAAAATTCTCTACACCCCAATATAAAAAAAATCTCTGCATCATAATCAAAAAAAAAAAACAAAAAAACTCTGCACTCCGAGATATGTAAAAATAAGAAAAAAACCTGGTATGGTTAAAAAAATTCCATGTAACCCGGGTAGAAAAATTCACTGCAGCAAGATCAAAAATTTTACGATCACCCTGATACTAAAAATTTCCCCACATCATGATCAAAAATTTTCGTGGCCCCTGTGATAAAATCAATCCCTCCTCTATCAGGATAAACAAAATCTCTGCACCCTTAGAAGAAATATTTACCGACAGCAAGATAGAATATTTTCGTACACCGTGAGATAAAAAAAAGTCCCTGCATCATGATAGAAAAATAGATTATTTTCGTACAACGTGAGATAAAAATAAAATTCTGCATCCTTTTGCCCTCTTGCACCCTATGATAAAAAAATTCCGTCTTCTAGACTGATAAAAAAGAATTCCATGCATCCTGATATAAAATATTTCCCTGCAGCATGATAAAAAAAAATCCACGTAAACGGGGTAAAACAATTCCCTGCATTATGACAAAAAGTTCCGTGCACTCTGAGCTAATAAAATTTCCCTCTAGCGGCATGATTAAAACAATTCTTACACCGTAAGATAAAAAATTACCAGCATCACGGTAAAATTTTCCGTGCAACCAGAAATTAAAATTTACCTTCTGATGTTTGATAAAAAAAAAATCGTGCACCCTGAGAAAAATATTTCCCGACAGCAAGAAAAATTATATTCTCGTTCACCGTAAGATGAAAAATTCCCTGCATTGTGGGAAAAAATACAATATTTTCGTACACCACGAGGACAAAAATCCTGTATCATGTTAAAAAAAGTAAAATATTTTTGTAAAAGTGAGATTAAAAAAATCCTGCATCATGATCAAAAAAAATTCCGTGCACCCTTAGATAAAAAAAATTCCCTCCTGCATTATTGAAAAAAAAATCAGTGCACCCTGACATAAAATATTTCACTGCATCAGATCAAAAAAATAAATTCACTGCAGCACGACAGAAAAAATTCTCTGTACCCCGAGACGAAAAAAAAAAAAAAAAAAAAAATCCCTGCATCATGGCTAAAAAATTCCATGTAACCCGGGTAAAAAAAAATCACAGCAACTCGATAAAGAATTTTCGTCCATTATCAGATAAAAAAAATCCCTGCATCATGATCAAAAACTTTTCATGCACACTGATATAAAAGAAATTCGTCCTGCAGCATGATAAAATATTTCCTTGCAGCATGGTCAAAAAATTTTCTGTGTACCAAAAGATAAAAAAAATCCTACAGCGTTATCAAAAATTTTCTGTCCACTTTGAAACAAAAAAATTCCCTGCAGCATGATCAAACATTTTCCGTACACCCTGTGATAAAATACGTTTCCTCCTCTAGCACGTTAAAAAAATCCGTGCAACTCTGCTAAATTTCACGATGATTCTAACGATCCTACTTTACTCGAGAGTACAGTTAAGATCATTATGATGACACTCATTCCGATCAATATCATTCAAAATTATTCAACCAGAGCTGCAAACGCTCACTCAAATTGGTAAAAAAAAAAGCTCCGAAATCGTTAGAAAAAATCTCGAAGTCGCTAAAGGCGATGGAATTTTTTAAAATTCAAATCGATCAAATTATTCTACAATTTTATTGGCTGGTGTGGCTTTTAAAGTGTCAGATTGGTCCACGAAGTCGTTCAAACAGAAAAGGGCATATACATGTACTTTATCAAAGGGAGGTAATCTAATATCTTGAATAGAATTAGCGATATTGGATTTCCTCCTTCTAATTTCACTCAAAACTCGCTCCACACACTCATTTTATTTCATTCCCAAATCATTCCAAAATCAACCATAAAGTCAATTTCACGATGTTAATATCTGTGCTCATGCAATACGGGGTATAATTTCTCAAACGCCGTGCAAACGTTTTTCTGATACACGCATGAAATGCCACGATAATAGCCCCAGCTGGATTTAGTCCAGTGGAACTATCTATAATATTTGGGCCTGTGCGTGACATTACCAACAATAAATTCACTGCAGCACGATAGAAAAAATTCTCTGTACCCCGAGTCGAAAAAAAAAAAAAAAAAAAAAAATCCCTGCACCATGGCTAAAAATAAAATTCCCTGCATCATGATCAAAAACTTTTCATGCACCCTGATATAAAAAAAATTCCTCCTGTAGCATGATAAAATATTTTCTTGCAGCATGGTCAAAAAATTTTCTGTGTACCAAAAGATTAAAAAAATTCTTACAGCGTTATCAAAAATTTTCCGTCCACTTTGAGACAAAAAAATTCCTGCAGCATGATCAAACATTTTCCGTACACCCTGTGATAAAATATTTTTCTTCCTCTAGCATGTTAAAAAAACACGTGCACCCCTGTTAAATTTCACGATGATTCTAACGATCCTACTTTACTCGAGCGTACAGTTAAGAACATTATGATGACACTCATTCCGATCAATATCATTCAAAATTATTCAACCAGAGCTGCAAACGCTCACTCAAATTGGTAAAAAAAAAGCTCCGAAATCGTTAGATAAAACCTCGAAGTCGCTAAAGGCGATAAACATTTTTAAAATTCAAATCGATCAAATTATTCTACGATTTTATTGGCTGATGTGGCTTTTAAAGTGTCAGATTGGTCCACGAAGTCGTTCAAACAGAAAAGTGCATATACATGTACCTTATCAAAGGGAGGTAATCTATTATCTTGAATAAAATTAGCGATATTGGATTTCCTCCCTCTAATTTCACTCAAAACTCGCTCGAATTTCATTCAACCATATAGTCAATTTCACGATGTTCAAATCAGTGCTCGGAGTATCATTTCTCAAACACCATGCAAACGTTTGTCTGACACACGCATAAAAGGCCATGGGACGTTGAACCGAGGCCCCGTGAGACGGTGCTTTACACTGAACACGTTAAAGAACCATGGCGGATCTCAGCAGTAGTTTCGTCATGTATCCTTGCACTATCCCCAGTAACAACTAACCGTCTTCTGGGAGCGTCGCTCATATGGGCTTGTGCTACGGTAGCGACGATAAATAAACGGAAATACACACACACCGCTGGATTTAGCCCAGTGGAACTATCTATAATATTTGGGCCTGTGCGTGACATTTCCAACAATTTGACACGTGACTGAAGAGCTAACATTAACCAACCTTGACTGCCTCGTGGTATAATTAGATGTTTGCCTGACTGTCTAAAGACACCATTAGACCTTTTCATTTCTAAAAAATACAAAGTAGAGACCTTGGACAGACTGTGTAGATGCACAGGCTGGACAGAGTCTTTGCTTGGCGTACATCTAAAATCGTTGGAATTGTCATGCACAGGAACATTTTATGTTTACTACTTTAAATTAATTTATTCTATAGATAATTCGTTTCAACGATGCATTTTTTCTGTAATAATATAATGCAACGCATGTCACCAAAGTGAGTCAGAAGATAATAAAAGATAAGTGTTGAAGAATTATCCAAAGATCTTAATAGTACATGCTTTCATCAGTTTTTGTCAGAGTGGCGTCCTTGGTCCATATGAAACCCTTTTCATCAAGTGGAGAATGATAAACACGATTGTCCCTGTCGCTAGAGCACCGGACTTAAAATTGAAAGTCGATCGAGTGGGTTCGATTCCCAGCCTAGCGCACTTACAAAACGAGTTCACGAGTGACGAAGCCAGGGGTAAAATTTCAGCTTTTGTTGTTCGTGAAATGAAAGATTTATCGTTCTCACGTGTACAGTAAACACCATTGACAAGATGAATGATTTTGGAATAATTTGGGAATGAATTTGATTGAGTGTGTGGAGCGATATTAATGGGAGGTAATCATTTACCATTACCATTTAATTCCAAAAAAGCTTTAAACACTTACCGTGTTTCTAGCTACATATTACAATACATAGTACAAAACATACATAGGTTAACAAAGATCAATACATATGTAAAACAATAGTCACAGGGTACGGTGGCTTCAATATTAGAATTAATTAAAAGTTTGTGTTTTTTTTTTTAAATTTCTCATTTTGTTTGCGAAATAAATATATTTAGATGTGTGAATAATTTCCTTTTTAGAGTTTGAGGTTAAAAGTGTTTTAAATTTATATAAAGATGGCCAAGTGTAAAAATATTTCTTCATGTGCCTTTTCCTTAATTCTGAGTATTTCGGGCAAACCAATAAAAAGTGATATTCGTTTTCAATACAATTCATATTACAGTTTAAGCATAATCTATTTTCACGAGGGATGTTTGTATATCTACCTTTTTCGATGTTTAGATCGTGTGATGAGGTTCTAAATTTTGTTAATGCTGTCTTAAACTTTACATCATATTCAATATCTAAATACTTTTCAGGTACAAGGGATTCCTTAAAAAGATTATAGCAGGCCAATTTAGACGTATTATTAATTTCTGAGGACCATAACTGAACATAATTATCAAATAGTCGTTGTTTGATAGATGCGAGATTTATGTGGGGCGTTCTTTGATTAATCCATAAGAAGGATAACCCATTATCCTGCAGTATACTTTTAACTTGGAAAGCCCAGTTATTTCCCCTGTATGTATTTCCATTTTCACAGTCCGATTTTAACATATTGTAGGTTGATTTGAGAATGCTGTTTTCATTTTGAGTGATTACGTGCGCCCAATATTTAATCATATTGAATTGATTTGAAACGCTTTGTGGTGTTCTACCACTTTCTCCATATAGTGTGGCTAATGGGGTCGTTTTTTTGACGCGAAGCGCGCGACGTATAAATTTAGTATGAATGTTTTCAATATCTTTTGAAGTATGATAACCCCACAAAGGTGAACCAAATTGAAGGATGGAACCAACCAGACTATCAAATAGCTTACATTGTTGCGACATGGGTAGTTCTAAATTGACTGAAATTCTGCTGATGTTATGGAGAGAAAATAGTGCTTGTTTGGCAATATCTTTTTGCGTGCGAGACCATAATCCGTTTTTATAAAGGTTAATCCCTAAATATTTAAAATTTTTGACAGTTTCAATGGCGACATTATTAATATAGAATGTATAACTAGTATGTCTTCCCTTCTCAAAAATCATTGCTTTAGTCTTAGACGTGTTAATTTTTAAGCCAGATAAAGTACAATATGCTTGTAAATCATTCAACATGGATTGTAAAGAAGTTGGAGATTTCGCGAATAACACTTGGTCATCTGCATACAATATCAAGAACAATTTCATATGGTCCAAAGTAAAAATTTCATCAAGATCGGAATTTATATGTTCGATGACGTCATTGACGAACATCATGAAAATAAGAGGTGACGACGGATCGCCTTGTTTCAAATCGATCTTTGATTCTATAAATGCCGAGAACACATTTCGTAACGAACACAAGCTTTTACTGACGTGTAAATAGATTTTAAAGCTTTTACAAAATGAGTGCTTATGTTTTCCTGAATCAATTTTGACCACAGAAGGTTTCGATTAATACTATCGAAACACTTTTCGTAGTCAATGAATACGCAATAAAGTTTATTACCAGACGATAACACTTTTGATATAACCGAGTTCATAATGAAGATGCAGTCTAAAATGGATTTTCCTTTCTGAAATCCAAATTGGTTATCATTAAGTTTTTTATTTTTTTCTGTCCACCTAGTGAGTCTATTTAGCAGAATTTGAGAATATATTTTTGATAATATGTTAATTAAGGTGATACCTCTGTAATTTTCCGAATTATTAGGATCACCCTTTTTAAAAATAGGAGTGATTATTCCCCTTCCCCATTGCTCCGGGTAGTCGCCTGTTTGAAACATGCGATTATACAAAGCAAAGAGGAAAGGTGCAATAATTTCGTAAGACGCTTTAATAATTTCACAGGGAATTTCATCGATACCGGGGCTTTTACCGTTATTTTGCATTAATACAGCTTTCTTAATTTCTCCTTCTGAGATAATCATGTCCAATTCGGGATTAATTTCACTGTTTTGCATATCAATGTTGCTTTGCGGATATTGTTCGTTTTGTGTGTTTTCGTCTGGTGTATCAAACATATTTCTAAAATGATCAAACAATTGTTCTATGGAGAGAGAATCTGGTGGATTGTTTGGTTTTGTATATGTACCTTTTATCTTACGCCAAAAACTTCGTGGGTCCAATTTTGAAAGTTTGCTGATTCGATAGCCCTCTGCTAGTCTAAATTTTTTCTTAGTAGATTTTTTTACGTTGTTATAGTGAGCACGCGCCCGGCTAAAAGCTTGTCTGTTAATATTATTCCTCTCTCTATAGAACAAGTTTCTTGCTCGTTTAAAAGCCTGTTTAGCAACAAAACATTTCCCATTAAACCATTTACAATTTTGATTACCAACATGTTTGTGTTTCATTCTTTGGGTTTTCCCAAACACTATAAATGCATTATCCCTCAAGAAACACGTGAAATCGCCAACTATGCTATTTATATCTTTGGTTGCTGAGCAATCGATAAAATCTAGCAGCACTCTTTGATTATTCATGAGTTGTTCTAAAAATAGATCGCTCTTACTGCTATCCCATATCAGTTTATCGCATGTTTTTGTCGGTTTATTTGTTGTTGAAAATTTTTTCTTCATACTCAAATTTGAATTTATTGAAAATAGGATTGGAGCGTGATCAGAGTGCTCATTGAAATCAAATATTTCAAAATTACTTATGTATTGAAAATTATTTCTATTCGTTAAAACATAGTCAACAGTACTCATTCCGCCATGTGAACAAAAAGTAAACTTCCCACGCTCCCTGTCCGAGTGCAGACGACCATTGACCATTGACAAACAACTTATTTGACACATTTCGAGCAGACGACGTCCATTTGCATCTACCACGTGGTCTGAATTTACGCGTCGCGGCAGGTAAACAATCGGCACATTTTCATCGGCGAAATTATCGTTGTCGACAAAATCGTCACACGAAGACGTGCGCCCATTGAAATCACCTGTGACAAAGACTTTTCCTTTATCTTTATATTTCTATATATTGTAATCCTATATATTTGTTAAGGATGAACAAAATTTGCGATATTGATTACCTGCCTTTAATAAAATATGCACACAAGTTCTATACATAGCTTTCTATTTCTTCAAGAACCTATGAGAAGCTTACAATTTGAATTATGTCAGTGAAATCGCGACTTTTCTCTTTCGAAATTCATTTTGGATGACGTTGTTGATTCTATATTTTTTAAAGTGTTTGATCGTTTTTGAGTGGTTTGAGTGAGTGTTTGGAATGAATGAATGGAGCGCTGAATGAGCGATTTAGAATGGTTTTGATTGAGGTGAATGTCAATTTCGAGATGTAACCAACTGTAAACCAAACAAGATTATTCTTTTTTTTGTTGCATAAATCAGCCGAAATGTATTTATATAGACTAAGAGGAAAAAGTGAAAAACAAGTACAAATCGGATTATTTTTTTCCCTATCCACTATTGATCCAATTTCGAACAAAAGTTCCAAATGTTTAGTTGTTTTTTAGTCCCCTACCGGTGTTCACACCGGAGGGGACTATAGGTTTGCTCTCCGTCTGTCCGTCCGTCCGTCCGTCTGTCCGTCCGTCTGTCCGCTCAAATCTTGATCCCGCGATAACTTAATAACTAAGCAAGCGTTTTTGATGAAAGTTGGTATATGACTAGATGGCAATGTGTAGATTATGCACATCATTTTATTTTTGTTTTTCGACTTAAATTGAGGTTGCTATGGTTACAGAAATAGTGAAAATATGGCCAAAAATGGGATCCTGCGATAAGATAATAACTAAGCAAGCTAGTTTGATGAGACTTGGTATATGACTATATGGCAATGTGTAGATTATGCACATCATTTTATTTTTGTTTTTAGACTAAATTTGTTGTTGCTATGGTTACGGAAATAGAGAAAAAATGGCAAAAAATATTGGATCCTGCGATAAGTTAATAAGTAAGCAAGCTAATTTGATGAGACTTGGTATATGACTAGATGGCAATGTATAGATTATGCACATCATTTTATCTTTGTTCTTTGACAAAAAGTGCAGTTGCTATGGTAACGGAAATAGTGAAAATATGGCAAAAAATGGATCCTGCAATAACTTAATAACTAAGCAAGCTAACTTGATGAAACCTGTTTTAAAATGTAAAAAAAAATTATAAGCCATGTTAGTCAGGGTGGTGATGCAGCAGTATTAATCACCTCCAGTGAAAGTTCTCATTTCTTACCAACAAGACTGAAGAAAAACATCTTGGATCAGACAAGGTAACTGTTATTGATACTATTTCTTGCATCTGTCTATTGCTTCCATGAATTGTATAGTGGGTACAGCAGAGACAACAACTCATGTAAGTCTTGTTTAACCCTTTAACAAGACCTGGTTTTGACGTCCCTGATAGAATTGGCGTGAGAAAACATTGAGACAAACGAAGCCGGTAGGGGACTTATGCCCATGTCCAACATGGCTCTTGTTTTTTTTGTTTCCTGATTGATTTTCTGTTAAAAGCATCGGAGAAAACAAGGCCAACAAAATTATAAGATAAAAATAATACGGACTTAGTGAATTGTACGAAAAAAATATCTAATTCGGTTGTGGGAATCGATAATTGTCTCGGCAGAGCCTCAACAATTATTAAATCGGCCAACCTCGTCAGATATTGTTTTCAATACAATAAGTACGTTATATATATCTACATGCTAATAACCAGCCCGATTAGCTCAGTTGGTAGAGCACCGGTCTTCAAAACCATTGAAATTCGGCGGTTTGGGTTCGATTCCCGGGCTGGTACACTAATAATCAAAGTACTGAAAGTACCGATAAGTTGGAATGCATTCTAGAGACGGTGACCTCAAGATACTAATGAAGCTGACGCCTCCCGCCCATCACAGGTGATCACATAGTACGTCTTGTCATTTGACGGACGTTTATAAATCAATGTATTTCAACAACGAGAGACGCTTAAACCTCTGAATCGCTATACAGGCCTGAATCTGATGAAAGAAAAATGAGGGTCAGAATGACCCTAAACCGCTCACCTGAATTCGATTGGTCCAGTGGATCTTATCGAAGAAACTTTCTGGCAAAGATTCATTCAAATTTGCCTTATTGTTGAAGAAGAGACATAATTCGAATTATAAGCAATTATATTAGACCCTGCCAACCCATTCATTACAGAGGAGACTCAAAATTAGCCCTACCCTGCCACCCCCACATTTATGGGCTAATGAAAATTTTGCCAACAATATTTGAAGAGGGTCACCAAAGGAACATTCTTGTAAAGTTTTATTGAAATCTGCCAAGTGGTTCAGAAGGAGATGTCGTTCAAAGATTTTGGGCTCAAAATAAGTCCCGCCCTGCCATACCCATATTTATTGGCAATTAGAATATAGCAATAATTTTGAAGAGGGTCACACAGGGAACATTCTGGCAAAGTTTCATTGAAATTGGCCCAGCGGTTTAGGAGATGAAGAAGTTTTAAGACGACGGACGACGGAGTCAGGGTGATCCTAAAAGCTCCCCTTGAGCACGTTGTGCTCAGGTGAGCTAAAAAAAGAAGAAAATGATAAAGACCATACAGCCGACTAATAGACGCACAGGCGAACACTTATACACTCAAAACAGTTTTAATATTATTTTTGAAATGACTTCTGCTCCATTTGAGTAATCAATTACATTTTTAATTGAAGGTGTCGCAAAGTGGACATCAACAAGTGATTTGTCCATGATGAAAAGCTATTTTCGCAGGGAAGTCTTTAACATCAGTAGTTGGAATCTCAAGACAACTTTTGGACTAAGTTCAATTGTGATTTAGACCTTTGTGACTCCGAAATTGGGCACTTCCTCGGGTCATTGACAACATTTGTGTCAAGTTTTATGATTTGGGTCAATTGGTTGTTCAGTTAGAGTGGAGACACTTACTGATTACCGTGACATGTATGACCCTGAAACAATTGGGCATTTCTTTGGGTCATGGGCAATATTTGTGTAAAGTTTCGTTATTGCAGGCCAATTGCTTCTCCGTTTATCTAGCGGAAAGCAAAAGGTCAATGGACTGAGAGACAGACATGATAAAATCAATACATGCTCCTCTACATCTGAGTTGGGGGTACAGTTAATAACATTGTGAAATTGTTCAGATGAACGATTTTAAAATGATTTAGGCATGGTTTTGAATGAGTGAGCGGAGCGAATTTGAAGTGAAATTTAAGGGAGGGAATCCAATGTCGCTTATTTTGTTCAGGATGAACAAAATTAGCGATATATAAAACCTATATAAAATATGCACAAAAGTTCAATTAATAGCTTTCTATTTCGTCAAGAACGAACCAGACGCTTTAAATTTCAATTATATCAGTGAAATCGCGAATTGGTTCTTGCTTAATTCATTTAGAATGTACATGTTGATCTTATTTTTTAAATAACATTGAGCGTTTTTGAATGGTTTGATTGAGTGTTTTGAATGAATCAATGGAGCGCTGAGTGATCGATTAAGAATGTCTTTATTGAGATGAATGTCAATTTCATTATGTAACTAACTGTATGATGGTGTCCTTAATCGTGCTGATGTGTAACTAATAATGTGAAGAAAACAAGTTGAACTAGTTGGTTTGATTCAAATGACAAATTGTCTTGGTGATGAATGCAAATGGGCAAAGATATTCATAATTCAATTAAAGATATGGTGTCAAGGGTTGATGTGGATGAGTATTGGGTTTTTACAATGAAACATTCATGTAGATAAATGCAATAATGCGGAAAACAAACGACAATATGTTGCAAAATATTTATTAACTTTAAAAGTGTATCATCACTTTAAGGAAAGATTTTTATTTCGTAGCTTAGACTTAAATTTATAATATAACACCTTGTCAAAAGTTAAATGTGTAATTCGGTCGTTCAGAAAGAGAAACTATGCCTTTAAAAGAAGCTATAACATAATTTTACGACAAACAGGTCGCGACCTTACCAAATAAGCAGATCACGTGATTGTCTAGTGATATTGTCAATTGGTGACCTTATTGGACTTGACTTATCACATGATTTCCAAATATAGTAATGCAAACATGTGATGCTAATAAATTCGTACGCAACTTTCAATAAATATCGTTTAAAACCTAAATTAGCGTGTTAACAATATACCTGAAGTAATAGCTGTGTAATTGTACAGCATTATTACTTTTTGATGAAATAAACTGTATGTCTTTGTCAAGTTGAGATATACAAAATAGGCCAAAGTGTATTTACATCCTGTTCACGTGATATGTGTTCTCAAAAAACCCGAAATGAAATTATCTTGTGTTCATTTTGCGGTTTTGTTAAATCTAAGTTGGAATTGCTCCGCATTCCAACTTAAAAACTAATTGTCTTTCGGATGAGACGTTAAACCGAGGCTCCGTGAGACGGTGCTTTACACCGAGCACGTTAAAGAACCATGGCGAATCTTAGCAGTAGTTTCGTCATGTATCCTTGCACTATCCCCCGTAACAACTAACCGTCTTCTGGGGGCGTCGCTCATATGGGCATGTGCTACGGTAGCGACGATAAATAAACGGAAATACACACACACATGCTAATAAAATGGTATTATTAGTTCTGCTGACCGCAAGTCAGAATCAAAGCGATAAAAGCGCCGAAGGCCTGGTTTATAAAGAAGTAAGGTGACATTTGAAGGCATGCACTCCAATTTTTTTTTTTAGGCGAGGAAAACCAAGGGTTCCTTTTACCTATAGGGATCGTCAGCCACATTCCGAAATGACTTTAATGGAATAATATGTGTGTGTATTTCCGTTTATTTATCGTCGGAATATTACTTTTATTTCTAGGTAGCAATTATAAATAAATACGCATTACAAGATCTACGTGCGATAAACAAGAAACGCTTCAAAATTGCATTGTCATAACGTCTTGATGGTAAAACGACGTTGTAAAATGTTAGGCATTAGTATGCGTGACGTCAAGCAATTCTTATTTACGCGATTAAGTCCACAAATATATTCGGATTTTCTTTTACCAGATGATTGTAGAGAGGTAACTTTCGAAAATGGAACTGAGCCGTCGGATAACACGGGAAAAGGTATCTTACGGATTTTCGCTCAGATCGTTCTCATTTACGCGATAAAGACGACATTTATTACCAGATATCCTTTTAAAATTCACTGGATGTTTGTAGTGTCACAAGGAAAGTATTTTTTAAAATGGGACTGTTTCGTTGGAAAACACAGGAGATATTTCGGATTTTCGCTCATAAATTCTCGTTTGTTCGATAAAGTCTACATATTTGATCGGATTTCCTGGAATCATCACAGGATGATAACGTTTACATAAGAAAGGTTTCTTACGAAAATTGGGCTGGTCTGTCAGAAAACTCAGGAATATAGCCTAATAGATTTTACTCAAATGATTCTCGTTAACGCGATAAAGTCCAGAAATTTTATCGGATTTACATGAAACTTCACATGATTGTAGGTTTATAAGAAAGGTTTCTCCCGAAAAGAGTTTGATTCGTCGGATAACACCAGCAAAGGGGCCTCGTCCAATTCAGCTTAAAATATTCTATACGCGATTCACAAAAATAATCAAATTTCTCAATAAACTTTTATAATGTGATTTTATAGTTTTAAGTAAGGTTATTGGGGGAAATTTGATTAAAAGACCTAACAGGATTATTGCTCAATACAAATTGAAGTTTTTTCGAATGCGAATTAGTTTTTTTCATTTAAAGGTAGTGGACCCATAAACGCTTTGGAAGTATTGAATTTTAACAATGTTAATCAAGGTTTCTTAATGATTTTCATTAGGAAACCTCGGTAAAAATTGTGAAAGTTCATGGGTTCCGAAATGTTGCGGAACTTTTACGGTTCCACAACCGTAAGAAATATATATTCTTTTTAGGGCAATGAAGTTCCCGAAATATAAGATTAAAATGAGGGAACATTTGATAGCCAATACAGCATCTCAGACCAAGGTTGGCCGTTTTTTTTCTATTTTTTTTAAGGTGACAATCACGCTGAAAGTCAAGGTCGAACTTTCGTTAAGATCAAAACCTCTTCATTCATGGTAAGATTTCATAAGTGGCCGAGGGTCAAAGGTCATGGTCGCATTTCAACGTCAAAAATTTTCGACAAGGGTTGTCACGGCACAAGCATGCTAGTATATGTTATAGTGAGATATAATAATTCATAAGCTGTGCTCAAATGATCGCGAACGTTTTTCTGCCAATGTCTATTCCATTTACTCGTCTAGAATTCCTTGTAGCAGTGCTGGATGTTATCTCGTTTTGAAGGATTTGTTTCGTGGGAGCCGTTGGAAGTGGTATAACATAGTTACACAAGTTGACGTTACATGTATAAAACAGAACGCCGTCTTTATACCGTAGATCGTCTGGATAACTCCTGTGAAGACACTGATGTAGCGAACCACCTTAAACAAAAAGATTTGAACCAGTGCATGGCATTTTCTTCAATCTCACATGCGCACATAGCAAAGCATCTGACCAGCCTGTGCGTCCACACAGGCTGACCAAAGTATTTGCTTTGTGCTATGGACATAGATCAGGTTTTATCCCCTCTTCAGGTGGTCAGAGGATATTCCAATTGCATTTTTTGGCTGTTCATGTTGCTCAACATCTCGAGATCATGCACATATGAAATTGATGGAAATGTCACGCACAGGCTCATTTGTTTGTTAAAAACAAATGCCCCCGTCACTGTCATTTTTTTCTGAACAAAACGATATTCAAAAGCAAACCTAAAATCAATTCTATTATCAATTGCTAACTTAAAATTCCATTCTGTTATCAACTGCTCGACGAAATTCAATAGAAGGTTGAAAGTTCAAAATATTTGACCTTCGAAGAAAGACCTTGAAAAATGACCTTCACTATTGACATTTAGTTTGTACATTGTACCGACGGGCTCTACAACAAACCAATAAAAAGTTATTGCAAAATGTTAAAGTGTTCGGGAGGACAAACGGACAAGCAGAAAAAAAGCTAAACAGACAACAGACAGGACAAAAACAATATTCCCCGATCCATCGATGCGGGGGAATAAAAATATAAATTTTTAATAGCTTGAATTGAATTAAAATAATTTATTAGACAAGCAGCATTCTCATTCAGTCCAATCGTATTTTGTCAAAATCTCAAAGTAATGAAACACTCTAAAGAGGTGTCGAATCAGACTGTGTACAATTGAGAACATCATGCAAAAAATGAATGAGTAAGATGAGTGGGTTTTAAATGAAATTAAAGGGAGGTTACTCAATATCGATAGCGATATTTATTACCTCCTTTTAAATGAAATATCCATAAAAGTTTTATAAATAACTTCTTATTTTATCAATTACCAGTCAGACGCTAACAATTTTAATTATGTCATTGAAATCGCATTTTTCTAGCTATATTTATTTTGAATGTAGTTGTTGATCTTATCTTTTTAAGTTATTTTGGAGGTACATCGTTACACCGTGAAATTGACTATCACCTAAATCAAAATCATTTTTAATCGCTTACTCGGTGCTCCATTCATTCATTCACTCGTTCTAAACACTCACCCAAACCATTCAAAAACGCTCAAAATGACTAAAAAAGATAAGATCAACGATTGCATTCTAAATCGTGATTTTTACTGGCATAAGTGAAAGTGCACTCGTCTGGCTGCTTCTTGAAGAAATAGAACTTGTATGCATCTTTTATTAAAGGATGGTAATAACTATCGCTTATTTTGTTTATCTTGAACAAAAGTAGCGATATTGGATTACCTCCCTTTACTATCACTAAAAACTCACTCCTCGCACTCAAACAATTTCAATCCAAAACTATTTACATTGTTAATTTCACGATGTTGTTAAATGCTACCTATCAGAGCCTCACAACTAGGTAGTGGACTCTTTGTTCCGTGTATAGGACACATTTCCGAGATTCGGATCACCTCACCATGAACGATTACTTACATGTGTTCACTAGAATCCTGCATGATTTACAATTATGAGATTTCGTTAGCCTGCCCAATCTTGAATTATAGCATGATTTTCCACCTGTAAAATTAAAAAAAATGTATAATACGTTTTCAAGAACAACGTGCATAAATGACAATAAAATTAACAATAGACTGAAACTCCGATTCTTGAAAATACAACATTAATTATTTGTGACACGTCAACAGAAAAAGAACCATCTAGGTAGTGCGTTAAGTGTCGACCCTAGTCAGACTGCGCGGGCTGCGCAGACTGACTAGGGTCAAAGCTTTTTGCATAGTGCTTAGTTCCTGAATCTAGAATGATCAAGCTACCTTCCCCTGAAAGAATCTTTGAAATGCGACTTCCGGTCTCTTTTTCAATAATTCATTTTACAGAATTCTCGGATGGTCCCTTTTCGCGTGACGGTTCACAATTATTTAACTAAAATATTTTTATTCAAACAAACAAAAAATGGATCCTTTGTACTTGTTTATGTAATGATTTTCCCTTAAACCGGACTTTGTATGAACATAAAACGATGAAAAATGAAAGAATGGGAAAAAAATGAAATCATATATGCTTAAACGTATAATACCACGTAGCGGAGTATTTTGAGTAAATGTTTACGCGAACGAATCCGTACAAAGTCATAAACTTTCGAGGCTTCGGTTAATACTGTTAAAGTTCATTACGACCAAAACGTTGTGGAACTATAACGGGTCCACTTCCTTAAGGAACGTCATATCAATATATAATAATTTTAACGTAATTTTGGTATTACCCAGCAAGGCAAAATATTTTGTTGCTTTTTACTTAGACTTACCATACTTCCATTTGGTTGGAATGACTGAGTTAATGAAACTTCATTTACATGTATTAGGGAGGTTTCACCACTTTTTGAATGACACTCAAACTACAAAGGGTCATTAAAAATCATTTTGGTTTGAGGGTTATACAAAACTACTTGAGAATGCTGAAAACTTTTCAGAGTTAGGCATCACAACTTCAAGATGTAACAAGCAAATTCGTTGAATTGATATCCCCCGCCGAACATATTTTCATTGTCAATGGAGTTAATATCAACCTTAGGTACAGGTTATCTTTTATCTACATCAAACTATTGTTTTCAAGAAATAGCGCGGAAACGAATATCACTCTGTATGTATATGGCTTAAACAGTCAGGGGCAGTAACTCTAAATTCGACGGTCGAACCGGGTAACCCCGACGATATGCGCATGTCCTCATTGTAGTGAAGCTGTGTGCCAAGTTTCATTGAAATCCGGTCTATAGTTTTCAAGAAATAGCGCGGAAACGAATATCACTCTGTATGTATATGGCTTAAACAGTCAGGGGAAGTAACTCTAAATTCGACGGTCGAACCGGGTAACCCCGACGATATGCGCATGTCCTCATTGTAGCAACGCTGTGTGCCAAGTTTCATTAGATCCGGTCTAAAGTTTTCAAGAAATAGCGCGGAAACGAATATCACTATGTATGTATATGGTTTAAACTGTCAGAGGCAGTAACTCTAAATTCGACGGTCGAACCGGGTAACCCCGACAATATGCGCATGTCCTCATTGTAGTGAAGCTGTGTGCCAAGTTTCATTGAAATCCGGTCTATAGTTTTCAAGAAATAGCGCGGAAACGAATATCACTCTGTATGTATATGGCTTAAACAGTCAGGGGAAGTAACTCTAAATTCGACGGTCGAACCGGGTAACCCCGACGATATGCGCATGTCCTCATTGTAGCAACGCTGTGTGCCAAGTTTCATTAGATCCGGTCTAAAGTTTTCAAGAAATAGCGCGGAAACGAATATCACTATGTATGTATATGGTTTAAACTGTCAGAGGCAGTAACTCTAAATTCGACGGTCGAACCGGGTAACCCCGACAATATGCGCATGTCCTCATTGTAGTGAAGCTGTGTGCCAAGTTTCATTGAAATCCGGTCTATAGTTTTCAAGAAATAGCGCGGAAACGAATGTCGGACGGACGGACGGAAGGACGGACGGACGGACGGACGGACGGAAGGACGGACGGACGGACGGACGGACATGGCAAAAACAATATCACCCCCCCCCCCCCGATGATTTAATCGGCGGGGGACAATAAGCTAGTACAGATGAAATGACCTGGATAACTTATAAAAGTTTGCTTGTTGAAAAAAAAGATGATACAAGGAAAATTAAAAACACGACGAGATTTGAAATTGGACAATCTCATCCGTGGTAACGTGTGTTATATCACATGACTTTGAACCAAGACGGATACAATTATTTACAAAGTGCATTGATCCTGTCTTGACTATAATCTAAAACAATTGCTCAATTCAGAAAACAAGAAGACAAAAAAAATATTTTCTACCGATAAAATAAAGTCAGATAAAAGAAGAAAGATTATGAAAACCGTTGGAATTCTGAAACCACAATATGAAGTAATAATATACATTTTACAGACAATTAAGATACCCTGCTTTTGGGGCTCAAGTACACGTAAAAGTACAAATAATAAGTATTTCATGTTTTCACTGAATACAAGATATTCCACTACCGTGGCTCCTCTACCTGAAAAAGTGTTCAAATATAGTACTTTTATGATTTACAGGCAAGATATTCATCTACCGGGGCTACACTATAGTGCTCTAATACAATATTAGTCGAAGGCCATTAGTCAGGTTTTTATATAAAAAAAAATAAACCATTGATTACACTCTAGAGGGAATCATTATTATTCAAATGTCTTGAAAGGTGGTCGGAAGGCAAATCTAAGATAAAGCAAGAGGCCATATTCTTTGCTCAAATGATCTTACAGTGGCGTAGCCATGTTATTTACATTGGTGCGGCAAAACTGAGCTCCGAAGGAGCGAATGCGAGCGCCGAAGGCGCGAAGCCCTTCTAGGGGGGTCCAGGGGCATGCCCCCCGGAAAATTTTTGAAAAAATGGTGCGATTTGGAGCATTCTAGACTATACTTGATCACAATTTGCAGACGAAAATTTAAAGTGGACTTAATTTGAAAAATAACCATTCAGTAGGGAAGAAAATAGTGTGGAAAAGGAAGAAATTGCTTGTCAGAAGCAATTTCTTCTTTTTTCACAATGTTTTCTCAATCATAAAATCACAGGCACGTAAAAGCAGGGATAAAACAGGAAAGGGTTAACCCTAGTACGAGGACTAATCGATAATGACATTAACAACTCACCATGTACTCACAGGGAATCGCATGTTTGACATCAACAGAAAACGGAAGTAAACAGAATTACCATTCTACAGACGCTTGGAAGTTTAGATTATTGATGAGTCATCCCAGGATGCTGGCATTTCGTTGTGTATGGTGGATTAAAAGAACTATAAGACATCATGTTTTATAAACGTTTTATTCATCCGTTATATGCTCACATACATTTTCAGTCATTTAGCGGTCAACATAATCCAGTTTTATTGTAGCGGCATGCCGCATCTACTGCAATTATTGGTGCGGCGAATGCCGCACCTGCCGCACCTGCCGCACCCGTGTATACGCCCATGTCTTAAACTTGGCCAGAATGTTTGTTTACATTTAATTCAGAACGGTTTCAAATCTGGCCAAGTAAGATCAAACTAAGTAAATTGGTAAAAGTAAAGAAAACCCTTGTTGAACTCTAGAGGACACCCTTTTGTACTCACATTTCTTGTAACTTGGTCAAAATATCACACTGCAAATTCAAATTCAAATTCCTTTATTGGTTTAAAAAAAATCCAGTTATAGGATTGTCACTAAGAACATACATACAATAAACATACAAGATAGAACTTATCAAAAGCTATATATCAGATGGCTATATAATCTAAGATTAAAGAACCGATATAAAATATTAGTATACATATCGAGAGCCAGGGTCAAATCATGATATTGTAATTCAAAATCATTGCAATCAGAGCTAGAAGAAAGCAGTTATTGCTATGTTTAAGAATCACACTCATAATACTTGCCAAAAGTTAATCACTCATTTTTTTATATAGATATATAATTAATTTCACGGTATCTATGACCAATTATAAAGGCAATGTTGACCCTTAAAACATGCATATATCATAATATGTTTGCATTCAATAAGTTTATGAACATAAATAAAGTTGAAAACCTTAAAATAAAATAAATAAATAAATCTAAGACTTATAAAGACATAAAGAAGCAGCAGATAACATTTTCATTTTCATATTTATCTACTAATTAATTATTTTATTTCCTTTTTTCCTTCTTTTTTTTTCTTTTTTTTTTAGCAGAAAACAATTACAAAATGAACAATTTGCGTCTAAGAAGATCTGCAAGTTTTCTTTACCACGAAGATGGATATACAAGGTACATACTAAGGTCTCCGAATCAATACACTGAAATAAAAGGAAACTCAAGAGTTTGCAGCTGTTTTTGCGAGTAGATTATCTCTTTCTCCAAACATTTTGTGAACATAAGATATACAATTTTGTAACACATCATATTCATTGATTTGTAAAATGTATCTAAATTTAGCATCATCACTCATGAGTTTAAAACAAGGTGTGATGCCTTCTACCTCAGCAAAGAATATTTTCCTGCTATCTGATAAAGACTGACATTGTAATAAGAAGTGGGCTTCAGTTTAAACTTGTGATTTACACAGAGGAAAAATTCTGTCTATGAAAGATTTCTTTTGGTGCCTACCCTTTTCAATTTGAAGATTATGTGCACTTACACGAAATTTGGCAAATGATGTTATTTGTTCTCTGGGCAAATCATTTATGCGCAAATACATTTCTTTCTCATAATTTATCTTAAAGGTTCTGAAGGTTCTAAGTTTGTTATTGCTATCATCAAACATACATTTCTTCCAATAATGTACATAAGATTCTTTTAGTTTGTTATAAATTGAATTTTTCAGTTTATTTTTGGATAATGTGAAGTGATTGTTCCATACATCTTCAAATCCAATAACCTTCATAAATAATATGAATTTACTTGCGACACCTTTTGGAAGGGAGCAACTGTCTAAATATGCGAACTTGATTTTTTTTCTTCTTGTAGCAGATCACATCTATGTTCAAAACTAATTAAATTATCTGTCCCTGCATGACATCTAGGACGAGTTCGAAATGTGGTCAAATCTTAGTGAACCATTTGTGTACTTCAGAAGCCTCATTGATTGCTCAAATATATTGAAACATTATCAGAATATTTGTCTTGAAATATCTCGGACTAGTTTGAAATTTTGCCAAATTGGCCATGGAATTTTGCATTTTAAATCAGCAGCTTTGGCGTTTTACCATCTTTATTAACAACAGCCCCGCTCGAGGACCAACAACCCTCTTGTTTTTCAATCAGCTAACCCCCTGATCAGACTACTGAGAACATACGTCTTTGCCACTCGAAAAAAATCATTCAGTTTTTTTTTTTCACTCAATGCACGTATAACGATCTGACACAAAATACTCATAACCAATGTTAACATAATAACATTCATCCAAAACTGAGACTTACTTTGAAACTACTTCGACGAATTATATTAAAGCGCGTCATTTCGTTCGTCACTTTTATCGTGACCTATTATACTTGTTTGCCTTTATTACATTATATGATGCGAAACTGTGAAATGAACTTGTAAATTGCAACTGCAGATGAATTAAAGCTATCATTACAATGAAACGTCGTCTATAAACTAGAACTTTAATAGTAGGTAAGGTTGTCATTTAAAAATCGTATATCGTCGATTTTCTTACAAAATATCGTAGTAACACCTTCAAACAAGCTGTAGTTCCAAGGGTTTAGCAGAAAACTGACATGTTATTATACCATTTTGTCACTACTTGAATATGCTCTCATGTTGTACAAGTACTGTTATCAAATGTTGTTTACAATTTAATTACAAGATAAGGTATAGTCAAACCTTGGTATTCGAAAACGCGGGAAAATGAGGTATAGCAAGGAGTGGGGGTGTACTGAACGGATTTTCCAAAAGCGTGAGATAACGGTACTCAATTACAAATACAAGCACACATATACTGATAGATTAAAGAAACTAGTCACGAAAAACACTTTTTCTCGTATGAATATTCATTGGTTTTTGCCGTCATAATGCTAGTTTTCTCATAACGAAGTCGGTTTCGAAAGCATTTTACTTTTACGCTATGACACATGGCGTTTACCTGTGTTAAGTCAAAGGATGGTAAAAACGGCAGTAGTTTTGCGTTTCTTTGATCTTTCAGTATAGTCGGAGAACGTGACAACAGAAAATTCGCTGGTCCGAGTTTATCTATTTTAAACTCGTCTAAAGTCTGTATATAAACATTCGAATAGCGTGGTTTACATATAACGTTGCACTACTATTTTAAAGTAATGTTTTGCTTACTCCAGTTTTTGTTTATCGTGTACCAAAGCGCGACGAACTCTTTTAAATGTAGTCCGACACCATAAGGCATTGTTCCAATCTTTTTTTAAAGAAATATATTTCATAGAGGGTACCGTTACTATAATTTGACCAAACAATCAGAATAGCTTTCGATCCAAATTTTGGAAAAAATCTTGATTTTTGAAAACACCACGTTTTCTTGCAAACATGCCAAGAAAAGGTTGATAAGAATCAGGATGATGACCTTCAATGTTAGTATACATGATTAATTATATACATGTACAAGGAATTGTAAACTATTTGATAAGTAACATTTATAAGTCTTAGACAAAAATGCATGTAGAAACCTTATCGAAAAAATACTGACAAAATTCATTATAAGATCAACATAAAGCATACACCTACATTGAATAAAGTTGAAAGAATATGATAAAAAATTTAGTGTAACATTGGAAAAGGTAAAATAAAGATGGTGTATTCAGGCACTTTGGCCACTTTTCTTTCATGAAACCACCAACCCTCCGAATCCAGGCGCTCACCTATTTTCGTAATTTGGTTAAAAAAAATCCACAAGGCAAGAGATTTATAAAAAAAATATCTCAGAGTGAACGGATTTTTTTTTAATATGCTGCATTATCATGAAATTGTTGATGTTAAGGGGCATGGATTTTTTTTTATCATGCTATAGACCCGCAATTTCAAGTGAGTGATCAAAGATCAATTTTACATCGAAAATGATAGGAGATAACGGTTTCTCGAACCTCACTCTTTCTTGTGGAACTATACAGTGAAATTTTTATTTCAGGGCGCATGGAATCTTTTTTGTCATGCCGCAAAGAGTTTATTACCCCGGGGTGCACGGAAAAATATTGATCATACTACAGGGAAAATTTTTATCTAAGAGTTCATTGAAAAATTTTGATCATGCAGAACGGATTTTTTTAAACTCAGGGTTCACAGAAAAGATTTTTTAATATCTTGCATAGAATTTTTTTTATCTCGGGGTGCACGGAAAATGTTTGATCATGCTGCAGGAGATATTTTAAACTAAGAGTGCATAGATAATTTTTGATTTCGTGACAGGAAAACCTTCCACCTCAGGATGCATGGACAAGTTCTTATCATCTTGCAAAGATGTTTCCTATCTCGGGTGCACGGAAAATTTTCCGTACACCCCGACATAAAAATATTTCCCTCCTGCAGAATGATATGAAAAAAATCCTCGCACTCTGAGATAATTTTTTTCCCTGCAGCATGATCGAAAAATTTCTGTGCAAAATGATATAAAAAATCCTTGCAGCATGAACAAAAATTTTCTGTGCCCCTTAGATAAAATAAATTCCCTGCAGCATATGAAAAAAATGTCTCTGCATTTTGAGATGAAAGAATTCCCTGCAGCATGATTCAAAGTTTTCGTACACGGCGAGATGAAAAATTTCTCTACGTAATGATAAAAAATTTCCGTGCACCCTATGCTAAAAAATGCCCTCCTCTAACATGATTAAAAAATCCGTACACCCTGAGATAAAATATTTCCGTGCAGCATGATACAGAAATTCCATGTAAAACGGATAAAACAATGCCCTGCATCATGAAAAAAAAAATATACGTGCACCCAGAGAGAAAAAGTGTACATCCTGCAGCATGATTTAAAAAAAAACAACAACTTCAGTGCACCCTGAAATAGAATATTTCCCCGCAGCATGATCAACTATTTTCTATGTACCATGAGATCAAAAATTTCCTTGCAGCATTAACCAAAAATTCCATGAACCCTGAGATGAAAGATTCAATGCAGCAAGTTAAAAAAAATCAAACACCTTAAGATAATCCTACACGCAAATAAATATTCGACTCCGTCGGGATTCGAACCCGGGACCTCTGTGTCCTAAAGCGAGTGCTCTACCACGTCGCTATAATAGCTAGCTTGTACGGCAAGGCAGTACAAACACCCCTTATACACAACCCGGCTACATACACCCCCTCGACAATTAAGATTCTTCCATGAATCTTCTCAATTCAACACTCAACTACCTAATCACATTACCATCACCTCATGTGGTTATTTACGGTGGGTGCCAAATGTAACTCGCAAATAAATATTCGACTCTGTCGGGATTCGAACCCGGGACCTCTGCATCCCAAAGCGAGTGCTCTACTACGTCGCTATAAAAGCTAGCTTGTACGGCAAGGCAGTACAAACACCCCTTATACACAACCCGGCTACAATAAAAAAAAATGTCCCCCATCATGATAAAAAAATTTCGTGCCACTTAAATATAGAAATATCCTTTTGCAGCATGATAAAAAAAAATCCGTGCACCCTGAGATAAAAGAAATTCCCGGCAGCGAGATAGAATATTTTCGTTCATCGTGACAAAAATATTACGTGCAGCATGATCAAAAGTTTTCGGTGCACCATGAGATAGAAAAATCCTTGCAGCATTACCAAAACTTTTCTGGGCACATTGGAAAAAAATCTACAGCATGGTCATGACATTTATCTTCAGTCCGAGATAAAAAAAAAAAAAGAAAAAAGATCAATGCAGTGTGGTAAAAAATTTCCATCCGGGTAAAATATTTCAATACAACACGAACAAAAAATTTTCCGTGCACCCGGAGAAAAAAAAATCCCTCAGCGTGATGAAAAATTTTTGTACACCGTGCGACAAAATATTTCCCTGCATCATGATAAAAATTCTGTGCACCTTGAGTTAAAAAAAAAAAAGAAAAAAAAGTTTCCTCCTGTCGCTTGATAAAAATAGAGGTGATACATATCGCTTATTTTGTTCATCTTGAACAAAATTAGCGATATTGGATTACTTCCCTTGAATTTTATTCAAAACTCGTTATACACTCTCATTCAACTTCATTCCAAAATCATTCTAAAATTATTCATTTTGTCAATTTCACGATGTACCTAAAGTAATGGAACCGTGATAGTTCTGCAATATTTCGACACTCAAACACTTCACAATGTTGACCGAGGTTTTTCAATGAAAACCCCAAGGAAACCTCAGTTAACACTGTTAAAGTTCATTACTTCCGAAACGTTGCGGAACTATTACGGGTCCACTACATTAACTGTACATACCGAATTGGACGTTTTAAAATCGGTTTGATGTCGTAAAGCGTTTCATATAGGGATGAGTGTCTTTTTCACTGCGTTTATTGGGGTATAAAGTGCAATTGCCTTAGCACTTGGCAAATAACGCCCGTAGGGCGTTATGTTTAAGCCATGTGCTAAGGCAATTGCACTTTATACCCCAATAAACGCAGTGAAAAAGACACTCGTCCCTTATAATTGCAATCCTATAGATCGAAGAAACTATTAAAATACTCGGCCAAACATTAAAGCTTCAAGTCTACTTTCTCCGCGTAAAAAAAATTTACACAAACTATTTTTAGATCGTGTAATGTTTATCTCACTATCGAAGTGAAATGTCATAAAGTAAAACAAATGATACACAAATAAACGACAACATTAAAATTCGTAGAGGTACATATGACAAAAAAGCTTGTTTCTGCCAAGTAAGTATGTATTTTTAAACGAAAACGGCGTGGTCGGTCTTAGTTGAGAGGGTTGCTTGACGGTCTTCGTCGACTTGCTGTTTTCTAAGTTTAAGTCGGTACAGAATCAGAAATGCATGCTTGTTATAGTAAATTCTTTCGAAAATATCTTAATTTATAATAGATTGGATAGAAATGTTGCGTTGATGATCGGGAACTAGGTTAATTCGAGTTCCTACAACACAGTACTTGCAGATCGAAGTTCGGGGGTTTCCCGAAAGACCTATTGCATTTTATACAGAAATAAAGTGCAATGGATTTCCCCACGTGATGCGATTTAAACCAATCAGAATTCTTTATTTTATTGGATTGCAATTATAAGGATACAAAAGGCGGAAATTGGTTTAACGATTGATCGAGAGCGAAGCACCTCAACTGTCTGATCAGTTTTATACATAGAGAATATTGAATGAGTGGTCATGGAATACTGAACTTATTAAACGAGTCGTCGATTTAGATGACTATTTTAATAAATTCTGTATTTTATGAGCACAGATTTTATATTCTATTTATATATGACCGGATTTTTTTGCGAAAAATCGTCATTATTCTTGAAAATCGACATTTAAAATTTCCGCAAAACTTATAACGCTGTTTAAAACTGACGGCCCAATATGTACATTATGACGTCATTTTCGCGGCTACAAAATAGCGTTGCTATTCGCTCAGAACTCATTTGCATGGTTTTTCAACTAGTGTAATAACACCCGTGTAATATCAAATATATTCAACGGGTTTATTTCACTCTCGCGACGTAGGCGATATTTATGTACTTACTGCATTCCATGATGTTCGGATCCATTTGAATCGCCTTATTGAGATGATCCAGATGGGTTCGAACAACACAGGTTTTAATAATATATTTATCGTTGAATAATGTCCAAAATTGCTTACGGTGACGGGACTTTTTACAGTGGTCGCTTAATGAAAGCTATTGCTAAATAGAAATGTTCGCTCGCGCAATTATAACGACTGTATTTCAATAACGGTTGAGATTATTAAAACTTAAAGATCTTTCGAAGATATTCGAAATATGCAACGAATCCCATGATTAACCCTTTCCTGTATAATCCATGTTTTTTACGTACCCATGATTTCATGGTTGAAAAAAAAGTTGTGGAAAAAGAAGAAATTGCTTGAGAAAAGCAATTTCTTCTTTTTCCACACTATTTTCTAACCTACTGAATGTTTTTTTTTTTCAAATGAAATCCACATTAAATTTTGATCTACAAAACCATTGATTTTGAACAGATCTAAAATTTTGTAAAAAAGGAAAGGGTAAAATAGCCAAATAATACCTACTTGCATATTGGAGACAAACTGTCATAACAAATAAAACAATCATTTTATAAAGGAACGTTTCCATTTTGATGTCGTTGATACCTTGTTTGGAATATTTGAACAACAGACGCGTCTAGTGCAAATTACCTCAATGACATTGAATTAGTAAGAGCAAGGTGTATATCAAAAAGTTAAAAGTGATACAGTAAAGGCTATCGTGAAAATGACTTGGTTATGGAATGAACGTCGAATGAATTGAACAAGTATGATGACCAAGTTTCAATGTATCATACGGTTAGTTACATTGTGAAATGGACACTCATTCTAATCAAAATCATTCTCAGTGCTCTGTTTATTCATTACAAACACTTACAACTGCAAAAAAACGTTCCAAAATCTTTTTTTAAACCAAATTCTTTCAAAACGATCAACACATCGATCAAATCATTGCACGATTTAATTGGCTAGCGTGGATTTTTAAATTTTATAATAAGACCAACGTCGCGGGAATGAAATAACGCCGTTGAATATTTTTGATATTACACGGGTGTTATTACACTAGTGGAATAATTATGCAAATGAGCTAAGAACCTAGGGCAACGTTGTATCTTTGTTGTGAAAATGACGTCATAATTCATTTGCTGACGTCATTTCGTAAACGACATGATATGTTTCTCGGAATAACTTAAATCGATACATATCGCAATTTTCTCGTCTATTGCAAAAATTCGGGTTATATTATAAATAGAATTTCAAATTTGCGCTCATGTAATACCGAATTTATTAAACTCATCATCTAAAACAGATAAAAACTCGTCGTAGCCTCGTTTTTATCTATTTATAGATGACTCGTTTAATAAATTCGGTATTCAATGACCACTCATTTACTTTACTATCCTCTAAGTACCTTACAGTGAAGACACACAGACAGAAAATTTCGAAGAATTTATCAATGGGGGTAAAAAATATCGATATTTTCATCATATTGACATGAAAAAAATGTTTTCAATAGAATGCAATCAGTAATTTACGTAGAGCATCATATTTAACCTGAATTTATAGGTGTAAATATTTACATAAATATTTTGTGGTTAATTTTTGGTAATATTACACTATCCTCACCCTTTTTAGCTACCTGTAGTCTGAACCAACCAATAAACAAGTATTACGAACGAAATGCGTAGAGTGAATGTAAATTTATGTTATGATAAAGATGCTATCAGCAGTTATTAATTAAAAAAACAACACATTCTATTACAAGCAAGTGATACTTAGTCACGATCATAACGTGCATGACAGACAGAGGGAACTTTGTTTTCTTTTAGAACCTGACCTTCTCTACCGTTGGAAATAGACATCAGAGATATCCTTGCCTTAAACATGTGTATTCCTTGGCTAATTTCGCCTCAATCTGGAACCTCGGCGATTCTACGGAATAGACCTCGGGATTAATAATACGGTCGCAGCCATGAAAGTGCGTCATCTTTCACGTGGGTTTATATGACGTCACGAACATCAACGATCCCGCTAAGGATGACGTTGCATAAAACGCAATCAACGTAAGAATAAAAGAGGGCATATTATTATTTAATGACAAAACGCAGTGTATTACTGCGTTTTGTCATCAAATTATTACATACCCAAAAGATCTCCATAGACATTCGGAAAGAATTTACAAAAAGTGCTTTTCTACAAGCGTATTAAATGACCGAAGTACCACCAGAAGCCGAATTACCTAAAAACGACCTAAAATTACTACACTTACGTCCGAGGTACTTTCCAGTTTACGGAAAAGTCCGAGCGATGTTCCGTATGCTGCCGCTTGTACGAGAGATCACGAGTTCAAACCGAGTAGTAGAAAATACATTTTTCTAACTCAAATTTTCTATATTTTTTCTATCTTGCAACCGCTTATGACTTTTTTATCGGAAGGAGTGACGTTATTCACTTATTTGGCCAATTAAGTTAAGGAGACATTTAAAAGAAAAATTGAATTTATTTTCTAATCGAGCTATCATTTTAACCTACTCAAAACTTTATCAAATTCATTCGAAAAAATGCATGCACAATCAAACAAAAATACGACTTCTACTAATACTTCATAAAAATGAAAATAATGATGATAAAAAACAACAACAATAAATGAAGCTCTAATTATCTCGAGTACCTGTGTGGTAATATTGGCAGTGCTTTAGAATTCTTCGTGGTTTCGGGGACGGATTCAAAACAAGGGTTAGCAGCGATTTTTTTTTTTTTTTTTTTTTTTTGTTAAAAATTGGGAAACATAATTTTCTTGCGATTTAAGATTCATAAGTTCGATTAATAGTTCACTTTTATACAATGATAAGGACTTCTTTTCACCTTAGATGTCACAAGGATTTAACTGGAAGTGGTTGTTTTTCTAATATCAAAGAGAAATAAAATATCCCAAAATGTGAGTTTTTAAGAGGAACGAAAAAAGTATGAACCGCGTCGGAGGTTTGAACTCATAAATCAATGATTGTGAGTGCGCACCTTAACCGACTGGGCTACCGTTTCTTGCTCTCACTCAACGGTTAAATTGTGTATTTATCAATAAATAACTAACGGTTAATGCAATTAGAACTCGGAAATCTTCCAAAGATCTACGGAATATGCACCAAGTCTCAGGCGAATTTAGTAAAATAATACGAATTCGGTTTTGTACGATTACAGTTTAAATGACGTCATCACAGTGCCATTTTTAAGCGCATTAGGGCGGCTTTATATTATCTGGGCGTTCAAAACTGGTATTTAAGGTACCGAACTGGTGTTTATTTGGAAAATAAAACAACAACAACAACAACAACAAAAAATAAAATAAATTGAGAAAATAAATAAAGGCTTATATTGTGAAACACTATTGACCTGTCGCTCATTTAATATTCCTGTTGACCTTCATTGATATTCGGCACCAACTTCCTTATTTAGATTAAAAATACGCGAACAGCACATTCAAATAACAAAATATACCCAGTTGTGATAAAAGACCAGACACAGCTTTAGGTGTAATGTCAAGATCTTACAATGAAAAGGTCCGCAGATCGAATCTCCCTCTAGTTCATTCTTTTCTTTCCCTTTTTTTATTTTTATCTTTTTAAATACTGTGCTACTTTTAATGACTATATATTAAATCTTTGTATTAAAAAAAGCATGGCAGAGTTTACTTAGTTCTGTTCATCATTCAGTGTGGTCTATCCGTTTGATAATCTGCATCAAGGGATTTCCTATTGCTCAGTAGCCTACGCACAACACAAAAATGGCTGTTAGAAAAGTACAGAATAAATTTAAAGACACCTCTTTTCTCGATCATTGTCATCGTCTGATGGTCTTGTGACAAAACTAAAAGAAAAAATAGATAAAAAAAAATCCGTAAAAAGAATTAATAGAAGTAAAGGCAAGAAATGAAATGTACCATACGATAAGAAAAATAGTAAGAATATCATTAGCATTAAATGTCATGAACAAAGGAAGAAAGTTCATTTGAGACGCTTATGTGCTGCGTTAGCGAAACAAAAAAGGCTAAGTTGACGATCAAAAGCCTTGTGACCCCAGCTTGAAAAGGTGACAACAGCTTATTTATTCCATGAAATTAATGGAATGAGATGTTTGATTCAGAAAAAATGTCAATATAGAATATTTCAAACAAGAAATTTAGGAGTCAATAAAACGGCCCTTTTCTTTATTTAAAAATAATAAGATTTAAGTTAAAAAATTTGGAAACTAAATTTACTATATCTGACTGCGTGCGTATTCGAACCGGGTCTGTTAGTTCAATGAAACTAATACACGAACGGTTTAGACCAGTGCGCTACGGACCCGATTATGACAATATCAGTATTTTATTTTATCTTAAAATGAAATTCGTTTAATAGACTCGCGGATATTAACGAAAGTTTACGAAAAATAATGAGTGACAGGACAACAATGTTTCACAATACTCGATTTTTTTAGACTCAAATTCTTTCTTTTTTTTAATGAAAAATTAAATTGTGACGCTGACGTTGTTTTGTCACAACAGAATATGGCAGTGAAGCATCGACAGGGGCCTGTTTCACTAAACATTTAACGATCATTTTTTTGCGTTAGTCAAAATCTAAAGTTGCTTCTAGAATAGTACCTAAATATGGAATTCTGCCATGCATCTTTTGAAGACGATTCAAATGAGATATATCGAGGCAAAATCTAATAATGAATGAAAACACAAGGTACGATTTGTGATTTTAAACTGCGATGAATTTTTTCGTAAGAAGTTTAGTAAAATGGGCTCAAGATCTCATACTGAATGGTGAGATATTTTTTTTTTATTAATCCAACTATCCAACTATTCCTCCCTCCGTCTGGCGTCCATCCTAAATTTGTTTGTCTAAAGCACAGTTAAGGACATCATTTAGTCGACATAATTTATGGTTTTGAATTTAATCTGGAATGAAATTGAGGGAGTAGGTTTGAATAAAATTAGGTTTTTTTTTTTTTTTTTTTTTTTTTTTTTTTTGGGGGGGGGGGGGGGGGGTATACAATATCGCAAATTTATGGTTTGAGTGAGTGAGTGTTCGGAATTAATGAATGGAGTGCCGAGTTAGCGATTTCAAAGGTTTGATCGTATTGAGTGTAAATTTGACTATGGTATTAACTGTAATGCTCCTACATAAATCTATTTGGATGGATTTTAATGTAATTTAAGTCAATTGTTGTCCGCCAATATGGATATATAGTCAACAACATCGTAAAAAAGACAAGAGGAATGATTTTGGAATTATTTTGGAATGAAATTGAAAGAGTGCGATTTGCGGGTTTTGAGTAAATTTCAAGGAAGATAATCCAATATCGCTAATTGTGTTCAGGATGAACACAATTAGCGATATCTATTAAAAAATGCATACAAATTCTATAAATAGCTTCCTTTAAGTCAAGAACCAACCAACCGCTTACGATTTTAATAATGTCGGTGAATTCGCGATTTTTTTCTAGCATTATTTATTTTGAATGGAGTTGTTGATTCTATTATTTTTATTGAGTTTGAATCGTTTCTGAATGATTTGAGTGAGTATTTGGAGTGAATGATTGGAGCGCTTAGCGAGTGATATAGAATGATTTTCATTGAGATGATTGTCCAAGGTCAATGCTCAAGGTCGAATGTCCTGAAAATATATCATCCACGAATAAGGCCCCATTCCTTGGTGCTTTACATCGAGCAAGTTAAAAATGCATGACGGATTTCAGCAGTAGTTTCATCATGTATCATTGCACTATCCCCCAAAACAACTGCAATTAACAAGATGAATAATTTTGGAATGATTTTGGAAGTTTCGATTTATTAGTATATGTCAACCAGAGGACACATTTCAAAATAACTTTCACAGGAAGGTAGAATGATCATTCCAGTTTAAGAAAATTAGCGATAGTTTTTGACCCCTCCCCTAATACAATAAGCATAGTAGCTTTATAATAGCGTCCTATTTATTCAAGAACCAATCATTCGCTAATAATTTTTAATTATGTCAGTGGAGTCCGATTTTTTCTAGCTATATTTGTTCTGAATGTAAGTGTTGATCTTATCTTTTATAGATTTTGGTGCGTTTTTAAATGGTTTAAGTGAGTGTTTAGAATGAATGAATGGAACACTGAGCGAGTGTTTTTGAACGTTTCTGGTCGGGATGATTGTCAATTTCTCGATGAAAGTAACTGTAATTAAAAAAATTGATAAATCATGGGCACTATTTTTGGTCAAGTATTTTGGTCATTTTGTCCAACAATGCAGGCGTTTATATTTCAGCCTTGAATAATGGTTAATCATCTACCAGATGCGCTTTAATCAGCACTAGCATGTAATACTTAACTGATAAGTACGGAGTAGTTCAGGTTTTTTTTATACTTACTGATAAGCATTTTACATGTTTCGTTATACAAATATTTTTCTTCTAATGTACTCTGACATAGTAAAATATCACACACATCTTTTTATAAATGATAAACACAATACATACTTAGTGTTTTGTTTATAAAAAATATCTAACGAGGTTTTGGGGAATTGATTATTGTCGAGGCTCTGTCGAGACAATTATCAATTCCAACAACCGATTTCGGTATTTTTTAAACAATACACTAAGTACGTATTGTATTTATCTTTTAACCTCTATTTGCCTTGTTTTCGTCAATGTTTCTAACATAAATGCATAAAAGTTTCTAACCGCATTATGTCATTGTTCTAAAAGAATATCCATGTGATATCAGAAAAAAATATCATGAAGGATGTTATCACGCGGATATTTGTATAGTTCTAAGATAAAACGAGTAATGTGCAAACCATAAACCAAAGACCCTAATGATGGACGATCTTTGAACTGCCAATTATGAGATACGATCTTTGAACATCCAATTATGAGAGACGATCTTTGAACTGCAAATTATGAGACACGATCTTTGAACAGCCAAACATGAGAGACGATCTTTCAACTGCCAATAATGAGATATGATCTTTAAACTGCCAAAAACGAGAGAAGATCTTTCAACTGCCAATAATGAGATACGATCTTCAACAGCAAATAATGAGAGACGATCTTTGAATAGCCAATAATGAGAGACGATCTTTGAACTGCCAATAATGAGAGACGATCTTTGAACAGCCAATAATGAGAGACGATCTTTCAAATACCAATAATAAGAAACGATCTTTGAATTGCCAAACATGAGAGACGAACTTTGAACTGCCAATAATGAGAGACGATCTTTGAACAGTCAAGAATGAGAGACAATCTTTGAAATGCCAATAATGAGAGACGATCTTTGAGCTGCCAATAATGAGAGACGAACTTTGAACTGCCAATAATTAGAGACGATCTTTCAACTGCCAATAATGAGAGACGATCTTTGAACAGTCAAGAATGAGAGACGATCTTTGAACTGCCAATAATGAGAGACGATCTTTCAACTGCCAATAATGAGAGACGATCTTTGAACAGTCAAGAATGAGAGACGATCTTTCAACTGCCATTAATGAGAGACGATCTTTGAATTGCCAATAATGAATGACGAAATTTGAACTGCAAATAATGTCGACTGCGTTGGCTGACTAGTGTCGAAACTCGTCAAACTTCGCTGATTTTCTTAAGGTAGTAAGAAATCATTAGGAAACTTTGGTTAACAGTGTTAAAAGTGATGACTTCTAAAACAATTCGGAACTATTACAGGTCAACTTTCTTAATATAGAATGATCATTTTACCTCGAAGTTCGTATATGACGGGTTTGAAATACGTTCTCCGGTGGACCTCTACTGGGACCAATTTCTTTTCCATATAGCCTAATATTGTGACCCGTTACGTGAAAAGAGACCATCTGGGAACTCCGCCAAATGAATATTTGAAAAAAAAAGAGATTGCTTCTAGTACAGGTCAATCAGAGGACAAATTTCAAAAATACTTCACAGGAAGGTGGAATGATCATTCTAGTTTCAGGAAATTAGCCTGGTGTGTAAAGTTTCGAACAAACTGCGCACTCCGCGCAGACTGATTAGGATCGTCACTTTGCGCACTCTCAAGATGGTCCTTTTTCGCGTGACGGGTCACGTATATATATATAATACGTACTTAGTGTTTTGTATGGAAAAAATATCTAACGAGGTTGGGAGAATTGATCATTGTCGAGGTTCTGCCGAGACAATTATCAAGTCTATCAACCGAGTTCGATATTTTTTCATACAATACACTTAGTACGTATTATATTTATCTTATAACATCTTTTTCTCTTGTTTTGTCGATGTTTCTAACTGAAATTTAGGTTTCTAAAAATAAGTGTATATCATTGTTCTAAAAATAACTATGTGATATCACAAAAATATCATACGGGATGTTATCATACAGATATGTGTATAGTTATAAGATAAAATTAATAGAGTTCCCAGATGGTTCTTTATCGGCTGATTGGTCACTAATTATTACTTATTTTGTAACAGCAATGGTCTTACTTAACTTTACTAAACGACAAAAGATACGTCAAGGATTATTTGTTTTTTGATACATGTAATTCCTAAACTGTTCGAAATCAGCGAGCGAATAAAACTGGGCATATTGTAATTTGATAACAAAACGCAGTGTTTTACTGCGTTTTTTCATCAACTCGTAATATGCCCAATATGTCCCAATAGACGATCGCAAAGCATTAAAGAAACTTGTTTTTCTTCAAGCGTATAGACCGAAGTACCATCAGACGCCGAGTTACCCAAAGGTTACCCAAAAATCACTACACTTGACTTACACCAAAGACACTTTCCAGTTTGCGGAAAAGTCTCCATGTATTACTTGAAATGTAGTGTACGTATTGGACCGAGGATGCTATCTATATAAGAGAATGTTTTGAAAATATTACTTTCCAATATCGGCTCCATCTTCAAAGAAATGGACTGTTTTTACGTCATTGGAGCACAAATGACGTTTATTTAGTCCAAACGACGTTTCTGGCGTTTTAACTTTATCATGTTGAATACGACATAGAATAGTAAAGTTTTTTATCCTGTCACTAGCTATAAATATTGCCTGATAAAAGGGGGTATGATAAACTTGTTGATATCAGGTCAATTGATCACGTGACAGCTTTATCATGTCACTTGGTCATGTGGCCTGCCGGATCTTCTTTTTGCGGCTATTAGGTCTGAAACCAGTCCTCTCCAACATTTTTCTCTTTTGAATTTGAGTATCTTTTCCAGATAGAAAATATTTCACTCGATTCTCATATATTTTTACAATCAAATCGCGACAATATCGATGACGTAATTCATGACTGATGACGTAATCTATAAAATTGTAACGAAGCTTATCTCGGTGTTTACATTCCACCTCGAAAACTGTCAGGATTTTAAAACATTTTACCTGAAAGGATTTAACGCAGTATTATTCGACCGAGAAGGATTTCGAATATAGTAGCTTTGCATCTGATCTCAATCTATGTCCATCCTCTGATTAATAGCAAGGAAGGCATTGAATTGAGATTTGCTTTTAGCTGCATGACATCAAAACTTCGGAGAAAAAAAGGACGTTTGAGATTGCGAAAATCACCCGGTTAATACCTTCTTAATCATCAAGGTATGTACGTATTACTCAAGTTTTCTTTTGATGAATATTTTCTTGCTACAGCATTTGAAATCCTCTCAATGTTCGAGTTCTTTAGCCGTAAGCGATCACCCCACCTCTTCCACACATTCACCCTTATGATGAGGACTCGCCGAGAATCGGAGTTGTAAATCGGGATCAGATTAATTTTTCGTTAATAAATAACGAATAGACTTTAAAAACTTGTAACAGGATAAATAGAATAGATGGTTGGTGACTTGAGATGGAAAAGTTTATCGGGCTCGGCTGCGGAATGTATCCGGTTCGCCTCCGGCTCACCAGATAAATTCCTACGCCTTGCCCGATAAACGTTTCCATCTCAAGTCACCAACCATCTATTCTCTATGCATTGGAGCCCTTCTGTATTGAAAAAGCAATAGGTAAACACTAAAAAGTTGGTCGAATTTCGGTTGCCTTTCAGAACGTCATTTTTCATTTTAGGATATGTTTTATTTTTTTGCAGGTTTGTTGTTGGATAATGAAATAGAGACGCTTTCTTTAATGCTTTTCGGTGGTTTATCGAGAAATAACGGTAGATTATCACTTGATAATCTCACCACAAAAGCAGTGAAATTATCAAAAACTTATACCCTGCTTTTGTGCATTTCATCTTATCTAACGTCGTCTATGCGGGGCGAAATATGTGACGTCAAAATGAACGTTGCATAGCAATCACGCGCAAAATGACGCGCTCTACGAAAATATGTCCTCTAAATTTCACATTTTGTCTCATTTTTGCAATAAAGAAATAGAATAATCGTTTGTTTTTCGAGTAAGATCGATTAATATTTCGTTTCTTGAACAACAAAAGCTATATTTTCACTCGTGGCTCCGCCACACGTGAAAATATAGCCTTTGTTGTTCACTCAATGAAATATAAATCGATCTTACACTGAACAAAACGATTATCTTCTATTTCTTCCATTTTTGGATTAAAGAAACAAGCAAGGAATCAAAAAGGCGTTGTTAATGAATCGTGCCATCTTTTTCTAATTTTTTAGGGTTCATCAGGCAGCGATTGGTAATTTTCTAAAAATATTTGCAAGTGGGCGAGCAATGTCGTAACTGCAGCTTTGTTCTAGGTTGTTATTACGACATTTCGACATTTCGGTCCCCCATACACCAATTGATATTTGATTTTCAGCTTTTCCAACTTTATATCCATCCTCTTGCCGAAACTACTTGGGAGAATGGGAGGCTCCAGATGTCTGATCCGAGATACAGCTAGAAGCATCACGAAATGGACATTTCCGAACAAAACCATTCAAAATCACTCACTCAGCGCTCCATTCATTCATTCCAAACACTCACTCAAACTATTCAAAAACGCTCCAAACTCGCTGAAAAAGAGAGTATCAACAAAACTTATAAAATGAATATATATAAATCGCGATTTCATTGACATAATTGAAATTGTAAGAGTCTGATAGGTTTTTGAAGAGATAGGAAGCTATTTAGAGAATTTGTATAAATATCTTTTTAAAGGGATGAAATCAATACCACTAATCCCGAACAAAATTAGCGATATTGGATTGCCTCCGTTTAATTTAACTCAAAACTTGTTCCACACATTCATTCAATTTCATTTCAAAATCATTCCAAAATAATTCATAATGTCAATTTTATGATGTTGTTTACTGTAAAATGGTCTTTACATGCGTGAATACTTTTCGCCCTTTGAAGATGGTCTATTTTTGCGCAAAATGTCGAATATTTTTGTAAGAATTAAATAAGCATTGATTTCAACGTTCAGCGCCTATTTATTCTGAAAGTTTTGTTCGACTTAATGTATTAACTAGACACTTTTTTGTATTTCAGTTTGATTTACAGCAAGTGTAACAACGTAGCTCATTAATTGTTAACGAAGTCTCTGTTCGCTGAAATGTAAAATGTTTTCAGTTTAGTAAATTTCACTAAGATTGCACGAAGCCGCCGTCAAAGCGCAGTTGGTAGCTCGTCGGGCTGTCAATCTAGAGGTCCCGTATTCGATCCCCGACGGCGGCACAAATTCTTTCCGACTATTTGTCTCTCACCAATGGGTTGTTAATCGTAGACCTAATTGTGAAAGCAGCTGGAGGCTAGGAAAGGATGTGATGGTCTTACTAGTGAGGGAAATTCTAGGAATCCGTTGCTAGGTGCTCTAGTCACCGCGATATAACTGAAAAAAAGTTGAAAGCGGGTTTAAACTGCATTCAATCAATCACATGCGTGGATACTTTTGAAGATGGTCTACTTTTTGCGCAACAGTTCGAATATGTTTTTAAGAATTATATAAACATTGATTTCATCGTTTCAACGTCTATTTATTCTAAAAGCTCTGTTCGACTTAATGCATTAACTAGACACCTTTTTTGTATTTCAGTTTGATTTAAAGCAAGTTTAACAACGTAGCTTATTAATTATAAATATAGACAAAGTACGTTTAAATGGAAGAATGTTTTCAGTTTAGTATATAGCACTTAGATTGCGCACAAAAAATTAAAGAATAGGCAAAAGCGTTAATGAAAAGTAAGTTAAGTAATTGTATTGATATAAGAGGATTAACCATCGTATCTACAACTTGAACAGAATAGTACTTGCGGATTGTCGCAAGAACAACTGACACAATGTGAATTATCTTTGAATAGATATTATAATAAATGCTTATATCAATGCGCTAAGTAACGATTTAGCAAGTAGCCGTTTGTCAATTGCTTCTCTTTTCGTTTCGGAAAAGCTTTTGCGAATGACGGTACCACTTGTTAGTAAAAAAGGTGATAAACAAAAACAGTAGACTTGGTCTAGTTTGCCCTGTTTATACTGTACTCTCACAGCCGGTATATTTTGTACATCAAGCTTTTCACGTCTCTCCCTCGCTTATACACACATATACGCTTGCAAGCACATACATGCACGTACACGTAAACGCACGTGCACAACTACATTCTAGTACACACGCATACTCACGCACACTCTCAAGCGCACTTAAACGTACGCACGCAAAAGCGGGCACGCAAGCGCACACGCACGATCGCTTGCACGCACTCACACATATATTAGTCTCTGTCTGTTCTCCTGACTGGCTCTTCATCTGTCCGTTATCTTTTGTCTCTATCTCCTTTTCTCTCTCTTACTAAACGAACTCATATATATATATATATATATATATATATATATATATATATATATATATATATATATATATATATACATGTGTGTGTTTCAATCAATTTCTTTGTACATGTATTGTTTTGTTTTGTAACAGTTTTCATATATGTTCCAATGTATTTGTTTTGTAAAATTGTACTAATGCTCTTCAAATATTGGAGGTAATAAAGATTATATATATATATATACTTTCGTGATGACAAAAACGCAGCAACAGATCTAAAGGAATATTAAGGACACAATATTTTCAGCTTGGAATAATAACTTGATTAAAATACTTATCTCCTTTATATCTTTATAAGAGATTCATATTTCATTTAGGTGATAGTTGAAAAACTCTATAAGAATAACCAAGAAATATATACTTATGATCCACTCATTCTATTGATTTGATCCCTCAACAGCATTTTTCATCCCTAAAAAATCACAGTCAATGGGTCATTGACTCCTGAAATTCAAAAACTAGAATAGGCCCTGCAGCTGAAACAGCATCTGACGTCTGGGATTAAGCGGTGCTAGAGATTTTATGAAATGGCTATTGATCCCCAGTCTTTCATTAATCCGACCTTTCGGGACAAGCTCTGTTTTAATTAATTAAAAAGATACAAGAATTCGTGACCCAATTAAAACAATTTTTAAACGAATGAAAGATATTTTTTTATTTTAATTTGTGACCCAACAAGCTGAAAGTTCAAATGCTACATTTAACAATAGTTCAACTATTTCGATTATTTTCTGAGCCAAGTATAATTTGTATCGCTAGAAAGGCAAATAATACATAAAGGCTAAGTAGTGCGTCAAAAAGGAACTTGGCAGCCGGTACATTAACATGTAATAACATCGGGAATATGACGCTCTTTCCGATCAAAATCATTATAAATCATTCATTCCATACACTCATTCATATTATCAAAAAACGCTGTAATTTCACAAAAACAATCTCATTTCATACATCATTCCGAAAAAAGAAAATAAATTCATATTAATGATTTGCTGAAATTTGGAAGAGTCTGATTTGCTCGCGAAGATATAAAAATCTATAGAACTGTTATATATATCTTTAAAGAAAGGTAATAAATGTGCCCATCGAGAACGCAATTAGCGATATTGTGTTACCTCTATTTCAAGACATTCAAACTTCGCTCCTCCCAATCAATCAGTTTCATTTTGAAACGATTACAAAATCATTCAACTTGTCAATTTCACGATGTTTTTAACTGTAGCTGCATGAAATACATTGGATATATTGGTTCGAGAAATGACTGTTAGGTAGGTGCACCGGCAATGTATAACCGAAATAAAGTTCAAAACTACACAAAGTTAAAATTCACAAAAATGAATAAACGCCCCCTGTATCTCGAGATAATACAATTACATTTACAGAAATGGACAATCAAATTACGATGATATATCAGTCTACAAACGCATGAATAAGTTATACATTAAATAGATCATGTCATTTATCCATGAATATTGAAAATTAATTTGAACAAATCAACAGTAAAATTAATTTTGTTTTCTATTATTATTGTTAAAATAGGAATATAGGACGTTCATTGTCCGAAGATTTAGATGAACTTTGTCTATATATATTGAAACCGGCTTTTGACGTAACTTGATAGGTAACGTTTTACTGTGTTATGAAAAAAGGAACCATTCAAAACAACCCTGTTGTGTAGCAATATGTAAGACGGTTTACTTGTTATTACAATTAAAAGGCAATTTTCGAAATATAAAAAAATAGTTCGCTTTTGTTATTCGAGCCCCAAATATGTTCTGCAAAAATGCAATTAAGATAGTGGACCAGTAAAAATACCGCAACATTTCGGAACTAATGCTCTTTCCCGAATTTAACCGAGATTTTCATATGAAATCGTTGAAATCGTATGAAATCGCTGGGAAAAATTTGTTAACACTGTTCTTGTTCGTGACTTTCGAAACGTTGTGGGAATGTTATGGGTTCACTACCATGAATAATAGCAATAGATGTCTTTGCTAAACCGATAGAGCTAACAGCAGTGTGAAATTGACATGATAAATGATTTCGGAATGATTTTGGAATGAAATTGAATGAGTGTGTAGAGCGAGTTTTGAGTCAAATAATAGGAGTGAACAAAATAAGTGGTATTTATTTCCTCCATTTAATGCATACAAGTTCTATAAATAGCTTCCTATCTCTTCAAGAACCTATTAGACGCTTACACATTCAATAATATCAGTGAAATCGCGAAATAATCATTTTCAGTGAGTTTGGGAGCGTTTTTGAATGGTTTGAGTGAGTGTTTGGAATGAATGAATGGAGCTCAAAGCGAGTGATTTGGAATGGTTTTGATCGGAATGAATGTCAGTTTCATGATGTGATTAACTGTGACAGTTCCATTGAATATATCGATCATACGAACATTCTTCCAACAATCCATTCGGTTTTCATCCATGCATGCCTGAAACACTATCGATTGTTTGAAAGGAAAAAGACAAAAAAAATGAAAGATGATTATAACTTATTTATTCCCGTTTCTGTAATATTGAAATATTGCTTTCACAGTTCATAAATTGAAAATAGTGATTTAATGCAAAGCGATGCAATTAAAATGACAAAATAACATGGAAAACCTTAAAACGAGTGAATTAGTTAACTCTGGTGTGATATTCTTCTTATTTAATGGCTTTGTGAAGTTTGTCAAATAAACAATTTTGAATAATTTCGGAATATAATTGTGTGCGATGAACAAATGTTAAATGTTTTCAAGCTGGGTAAAAAGTTATTATGGAGAGAATGTTGTTGTACTTTTATTTAAAATGCAAATAGGCAAATGTGCAATAACTTTTCTCCAAAATAGTGGAATGAAACATTGCCAAGTTCGTTCATTTTGATCGAAAAGTAGCAATTTTTTTTTTAATTGCGACAACACCATTTATAACTATAACCTCTTTTTGATATCTCTAAGACTTAAAATTCCCAAATCGCACTCAGTCAATTTCATGTTGAAACCATTCCAAAATCATTCACCTTAACTGTATCCATCCTCAGGCACCCAGTGTCGCTCTTTTCTATAAACTACATTTTCCATGAATGGAGAGTAAGTAATGTTTTTTTATCTTATAACAATTATATGATGTTTATGATGACATCACATGGATATTTTCTAGAACAATGACATAAATCGGTTATTTGTAGAAACTTGCATTTCTGTAAGAAATATCGACGAAAACAAGGAAAAAAGATGTTATACGATAAATATAATACATACTTAGTGTATTGTATGAAAAAAATCTAAGTCGGTTGTGGAAATTGATAATTGTCTCGACAAGAGCCTCAACATTTATAAATTCTCCCAACCTCGTTAGATTGTTTTTAAATAAAACACTAAGTACGTATTATATATACGTCTGGGTTCCGGGGATGAGCTGTACCCAACCTGTAACCCAACTACAGGCTTTCAAGTATGTGTTATTTTTTTATTATTTGATTCAAAACCAAATCGACTAACATGTACTCCAAAAAGGAGATCTACGTTTATTGAATTGGAACTCGTTACACGCATCTGCATTGATAGTGAATCTTTGCATTGCTTCCACCTGGTTAAATGGTTATAAAAAACAACAATTCATGATGATTTGATCAAATCATAATGTGTACTTTTACTCGAGGTTTATTAATTAAAAACATTTTCACTACTTGGATTTATACAAATTTCGTCTTGTCGTACGAAATTCGTGTTTACGAGCCAACTGGCTGCACGTCAGCAGGTGCCATCTGGTATATTATGCCATCACAACTACGTGAATGTTTGGAATCTTGTGTTAGACAGACAGCTTGTTTGGCGGTGAACTTCAACCGGTTAAGTTCTCTGTGTGTTTTGAGAGATTCGGACTTAGCATCAACGATAAACGGCAATTGTTATCATATTAGTATGCAAGACAACACAACAATATTACCTGACAACGATCCTTGCAGCCACAGGCCTTGTGATAATAGGAGTATGTGTGAATCGGATGACGTTTCTGGCTCATTTAGTTGCAGAATTCTGTATTGTGATAGTAACAGGTTACCGGATATACCTAATGCCCGGATAGCATCACGTGACTCGACCAAAGTAGGTTTTACGAATGCGTATCAATGTGAGTTTGGTTACACGATGTTCGGGGATTCAATAATTGAATGTTTGGAGGACGGAAATTGGTCAACTCCGAACTTGACCTGTTACAAGGACTGTCCGTCCGACATACAGAAGGTCGGCGCAGCAATTACAGACAGACAGGGTCTCCGAGGCAGATCTTGTTATAACACAACTGTTACCTATTCCTGCATCCATGGATATTACAATCTAACAAATACGGTAGGATTTCTGAAAACAAATTATTCTAATCCTTTTACCACTTCTTAAGCGTTCTAAAGATGACACGGAGGCTCGCTGAATTTTAAAGAGATGACCGATGGTACCGTTATGTCAACAATTTAGACACGGTTTCTTTTAGAGAATGTTCATTAATAGATTTTAAATGGTACGAGATCTTTAAGAATAGGGACAAATTATATCACACCGTCTTTTGGCGACCGAAATTTGCTTGAATAAATTGCTTAGACAAAATTGTTGAAAATTTAAATTTGTTTTGGTTGTTTGAAAGGGGTTTGACGCCGCTTTTAACCTTATTTCAGTGATATCGCGGTGGCTTGAGCACCTAACAATCGATTCCTTGTATTTCTCACACCAGTACTACTATCAAATCCTTTCCTAGCCTCCAGCTGCAATTCCACATAGGCCTATGATTGTCAACCCATTGATGGTAGACAAATATTCGGAAAGGACGAGTGCCACCGCCGGGGATCGAACCCGGGACCTCTAGATTGACAGTCCATACATAACGATTTAAATATGTGTACAAACAACATCTTATGAACTGCGATGAATATGTACGATATTTTGCTCGCCCATAGTTAGCCTATATTGGTCTACAAAGAAGTAATTTTTTTCAACTACGCCTCGTGTAAAATATCTTTGTTCCAGATAACATCATGCCTAAGTAATGGAACATGGTCGCCGTTCGAATGTCTGAAATATTGTACACTGGATACCATACCGCAGCTCAACAATGGCGAGGCAACTGCACAAGCAATAAACACGATTCACGACACAGCGACTTACTCCTGTAATTCTGGCTTTTATAAATCAACGTCATCAGACAGTATTGTGTGTTATAAAGATGGATCATGGCAAACTCCAGATATGGAATGTTGGAAATTCTGTACCGAATACACTATACCTCAAATTATCAATGGAGTTGGTACGGCTGGGCCAATCAACACGATAGACGACGTAGCAACTTACACGTGTAGCCTTGGTTTTTATCTGTCTGTGGCAAAAAACACAATTGGGTGTCTTAAAACAGGTGTGTGGGAAAATCCCACTGTAGAATGTTGGAAATATTGTTCACAGCCAACTGGTCCTTCGCATTCGAATGTAGAGGTAAGGGTATTGGCTATAGCATCTTAGTTAATAACAAATTCAACTATTTTTACTTGCTCACGTATTTTTATGCTTTCTACGCGTATGTTTTGGAATTAGTAGAATGTCGAACATGTCGTACCAGAAGCTGTTTCAGTGTTTCTATTTATGAAATAATTTCATTTTTGCGTTGATTTGTCCATGAATAAAGTCTGACGGAGGAGGAGTTATCACGGTGCAAAATGTTAGATCCGATGGCTGAGCCCGGGAATTTTGCTTTGCATAAAACTCCTACCCACCAGACTCTTTTAATGGATTCATCGAAGCGAAAATGAAATTATATCCATTTTAACAAGATCACAATTCTGAAATTATTCTTTTATCCTTTTTGGGTGCAACATAGTTTATAACAAATTTCGGGATGTAAATTATCAAGTAGAGATATTGCTTTTGGGAGAATTTCAAAGAAGGCCCGGCGCGTCAGTTAGTAAGTGGGCTATATGATGTCAAAAGTATGAACGTTCCCTCTTAAGTTGACGTAGAAAATAAGAATTTGGCGGGGCTGGGTGTGTACACAGTGCCAAAAATGACACATGAATTTTATAACGAATAAAGTTCTATTTAATTTCTTCTTATTTCATACATGCCATCGTGTTATAATCCATAGGTTTTCTATTCAAGGATGCACTACTCAATAAATACACAAACGACATGGAAGTTAGATTCACATGTACCGGTGACTACTATCCCAGCTCTGATGACAGAGTGACCACGTGTAGGCGTGACGGCACGTGGACGACAATGACCTTCTCATGTAACAGATACTGCGGACAGCCGCCGATAGACGTTGGTAGGATAATAAGCGTGCCCGTATATTACGTAGAAATTACAAGTGGTGGTGGAAAGGACAAGTACACAACGGATGGTTATGTAACGTACAGCTGCCGACATGGCTCGTCAATTCATGGTAACAATAAACGTCAATGTCGAGGTGACTGACATTGGAGTGGAAACATAAAATGTTGTATTCAAATTGCGCTTGTTTGTACTTGTTGTTCGAGTGGATCATGTAATTCAGATTTAGGAAGGTGTTAATCGTCTCTTAAATTTGACTGTAAACTGAATTTGCAATTACGTATTTAATTTCTTTTTTTATTTTAAGCACCGGATTATGTTAATATTAAATCAGATTTGTTTCTTAGGCACATCTTGTATATCTGAGATGAATGTTGCTATATAAACAGGATTAATTATAATCACCCGAAAAAAATTACTAATGGACAAATGTCTTGTCCGGTTTCAAGATTATGCAAATCAGGCAAAATATTTTTTGTGAGAAATAGAACACGAATGAATATAAAGTAGACGGTTAATCCTTCCAATCTACGGTGGTTTTGTAAACTTTTGAGAACAAAACGACATAATAACTAGCTCGTAAGATTGTCTTATTACGACTCTGTCTAACACCATAACTGTTACATATTTTTTCTGAGGATAAGTGCATGTTATATATTAAAGAATTATATGTTTCATCATTTTATGAGATAGAAAGAGATTTGCACAAAAGTTAAAACGCGTGGTTTAGGAATGGTAGCTGATTTCGCATTTAAAAGGGGTCTTTGAATAATCTACAAAATGTATAGAAATCTTATATGATGTCATTTTCAAAATGCATAGTTGTCTGGCAAAAAGAAAAATGAACCCAAGTTGGAACTATATTGATATCTGATAGGATTTTTACACGCAGTTACACTGGTAGACGTAAATAGTACAAAAGACCAATTTTTCAATGAAATTTATCAAATTATTCCTCGAATATCTGGTGAAGATTTAAGAGCAATTCCACCTAACCACCAGAAATACGTGGCCACGCTTAGTTTAGTTTAAACATATTTTATTACCATCTTTTTTCCCTATTACATTTACATGACATATAATATATATAAATATAAAAAATAGCAAAGGGGTTTGGCCACAAGTTCTCACAACTTAGTGTTTGGCCAACCCCCGTAATGAACATGCGCCTTACCAGTCTTCAATTTAATGACTAATCATATTTTACATATTTCAATTTAAAAATGATGTTGGAGACAGTTATGTTCCGGTTATAGAGAAGGAAATTAGATGACAATTTATAGAATAACAATTGACAAAAACATATGGAAGATAAATAAATAATAATAATATTAAAAACTGTATGGAAGGGGAAGGCTTGATGTCAGTCAGCAATTGAGCTCTGGAACCAACTTGAAATTAAACACTGCTAGAAAATTTATCCGTCAAACCTTTTAGATTTTTTGATGTAATTTTGAACTACCTTAAATATCAAGGAATTCTCTTCATTGTTTAAGTTATCAGACCCAAACAGGAGAAACTTTGTAGAAAGAGGATGGAAGCGACGTAAATCGCGAAACATTTTTAGTCGTGCATTTTTGAAGTTATTACACCGAAAAAAGTAATGTTCAGCGTCTTCGACTGGATGACCACAGCTACAAACAGCTGATTCAGAAATGTGGTTTGAAAACAGATCAAAATTAAGGTTGCTGCAGTTATTCCGAAGCCTTGTGTGTAGTACAGATAAGTTTTTAGGCCCTACAGAGTAGTATTTTGGAACGGTCGATACTGAAAAACGTCTTAAAAACTTGGATTTGAAGAGTGAAAGAGACTGGATGGTTTTGAGGTCCCCTGGAAGCTCATTCCAAAGAGCGACCGCTGATGGTATAAAAGAACCTGCAAATATTTCGATGCGGCATTTAACCATGTCGATTTGGTGGGCATTTCTTAAAGCATAATTAGTTCTGGAATTAACATTTTGAGGAAATATATTTTGTAAGTAACCAGGAGCGATTCCGTTTATTATTTTGTAGATGCATACAAGTTTTTGGTATCTACGCCTATCTTCGAGACTTAACCATTCAATTTCTTTGTAGAGCTTATCGAGTGATACTGATCTGGTGACGCCTGTGACCAATCGCGCTGCCTCGTTTTGAATTTTTTCAATCGTTTCCTTTTCACGAACTGTACAATTATCCCAAACTATAGAAGCATATTCAATTATTGGTCGCAGAAAGGATATATAGATTTGTTGTAGTGATTCTCTTTTGACTTTAAATTTTAGGCTTCTCATTATCCCAAGTAATTTTGAAGCAGACTTTGATATATTGTTAATATGTTCGGTCCATTTCGCATCGTTACTAAGAGTAAGTCCCAAATGTTTGTGGTTATCTACAAATTGGACTTGAACATCGTTGAAAATTAAATTTGGGAGTTGTACACTTTTGTTTGTGATAAGCAATGCGACTGTTTTGGATGGATTGAATTCTACAAGCCACTGATCAGCCCAACGAGAAATCATAAGCAGATCATGGTCGAGAATACCATGTCATGAATATGAGTTGCAGAACATGCTAAAGAAGTGTCATCTGCAAATAGTCTTGAAATGCTCAGCAAATTTTCGGATATGTCATTAACAAATACCAAGAAAAGTAGAGGACCGAGCACGGAGCGTTGAGGAACACCGGCATTAATTAAAATGGTCTTTGACCTTGACGTTTTCACCATAACTGATTGCGTGCGATACGAAAGATAATTTGAAAACCATTCAAGAAGAGGGTCGTTTATTCCTAATTGATTTAGTTTAAATATCAAATCACGATGCCAAACCCTATCAAATGCTTTTGATATATCACAAAATATCATACAAGTATTTTGCTTAGCATCTAGTGACGATACAACTTGGTTATATAACTCAAGCAATTGATAGACAGTTGAGTGACCTTTCAAGAAACCCGACTGCTTTTCATAAATTAGTGCATTGTCGAAAAGATAGTTATAAACGTGTTTATGTACACATCTTTCCATAAGTTTTCCTATACAACTTAGTAAAGAAATAGGGCGATAATTACTAATAGTAGATTTTTCACCTTTTTTAAATAGTGGATGTATGATAGATTCTTTCCATAATCGCGGAAATTTCTGGTCAGAGAGAGATTTATTGAAAATTTTGGCTAAGGGTATCGATATACTATTTTTTACTATTTTAAGTAGCTTGTGGCTTATTAGGTCTGGTCCAACAGCTTTATTTATATTAAGGTTATTTATAGAATTAACAATTTCTTCCACTGATATTTGTATTTGACTAAGCCTGCTGTTGGTTTTAAATTCAAAAGGAGGTAAACTTGCATTCTTATCCTCGACATTTGACATTGACGAAAAGAAGTTATTCAGACATTCGGCCTTTTCCTCGTCAGTGCAGTATAATGTTTCCTGACCATTTTCAAAAGTTCTAAGAATCGGAATTGTGTCGCTTTTCTTGTTCATGTTCACTAGGGTGCGAAGATGTTTCCAAAATTGTTGGGGACAATTAATACGATAAGTGGCAAGAGATTCATCAATGTTATTAAGATATCGTTGTTTTGCTTCCTTTATAAGATTGTTGACTTTGTTGCGAACAACGTTGTATTTGTCCCAGTCTCTTTGTCGTCTATGTCTTATAAAACTTTTCCTTAGTCTGTCACGGCTACGACTTAACTGCCTAACTTTTGAATCATACCAGGGTCTGTCATTTGGTCGTATCGTAACTATTTTTGATGGTATGCATTTTGACATTAATTGGGTGATTTTTGACGTAAAAAGTTCGCATGACTCGTTGATGTCTGTCGAATCAATGAAGGTCCAGTCTCTCTGTATGTATAAGTCGGTTTAGTTCGTCGGAGTCAGCGCGGTCATAGTACCAAACCTTTCTTTTTGAACATATATCTGATGCGTTGTCGAATCTAAGAAATATGAGTGTCGCTTTATGGTCACTCACGTTTGCGTCAACGTCAATAGTGTCTGCCTTTATCACGTTGATTTGATTAGAAACCAGAATAGGGTCAATAAGAGTTGCAGAATTCAATGTTACTCTGGTAGGTTTAGTTATAACATTAGCTAAAGAATTAATAGACATAATATTTGTTAGGTGATTTATAGAGTCATGTAATAAATCCTGATTTAGATCCCCAACTATGATTATATTTTGATTAGATTCATAGGCATTTTCTAAGCAAATATTAAAGTTTTCCCAGAATACAACAGGTGTACTTGGGGAACGGTAGACGTTGCAAAGAAGAAATGATGACTGGCGGCATTTAATTTCTACCCAAATAGAGTGTACACTGTGCTGCTCCAGGTCCTGTCTTCTTTTTGAGAAAAGAGTGTTTGACACGTAAACCAGGAGCCCACCAGAATGAGCTGACAAGTCGCGTCTGTATATAGTACTATCATGATTATCGATAATTAAGTCAGTGTCTAAATAAGAGTCGGTTAAGTGGGTCTCGGTAAAACACATGATGTCAAAGTCAGATAAGTGTTCTCGTAAAAAGTTTAATTTGTTACGAATACTTCGAATATTAAGATGACCAAGTGACAAACAATCGTTTTCGGAGACAAGATTTTGATTCGAAGGCCCAGGATTGGTCTCAACATCACCAGATAGTATCAGAATTAGCAGATAAAAGATGTGTAGTAAGCACAGAAAATCGTTTGCTATTCTGAAGATATTTTGATTCAGATAGCTTCTAGGTTTCAATAAAAGCGGGTCAATGAAATTTAAGAGAATATTGAGAAGGTTAAATACAAAACGAAATTGCTTGGCGCAGCAGTGTGTCCTTGCGTAAAATAATCCTATGGCGGCACGCCAGCTAGAAACATCTGTACCTACGGTGGATCAAAAATAAATAGAATGTAATGATGCGCCGGCACAGAAAATACACGTATACGTAAAACTGATAACATCAAGAAGTACCACAGCTCAAAATATTGACTGACACATGAGAACTTTTGATCAAAATTTGAAATGTTGAGATTCAATTTAGTAAAACAAAAGAACAAAAAAATAAAGTAAAGTAAAGAATAATTTAGTCATGGATTTTGATGAAATCGAAATATTTGGATAGAGTGCCAAAAAGTAGAAATGAAAAGTGACATTTCATTTTTCTATATTCTTATTCGTTGTCATGGTAACCACTCATTAAGATTTTAGCCTGGAAAGTACTAAAATGATAAATATATTTTCTTAAAAATGTTGATTTTTGGTGTCTTTAAGCTTCAGAATGACTGCGGTTAATTTGCCTTTCATGACATCAGTGGAGAGTACTATGCTTGATGAACAAATATTGACAATTTTTCCTATATCAGAGTGTTTGATATCATTTTTATATCACTTTAAATAAAGGTGGGGTCTTCGATTTTTCAAATTTTAAAGAATGACATTTTTTAGCTATTTTCAAAATCAATTTTCTTATAAAGGCAGGCTGTTTGAAGGTATTCACATGATTTTGTCTAAAGCATAAAACTAGTAGAAGACAATAAAACATTAAAATTTCTGTTCACTCCACAAATGGGAATTCTCGATCATGCAAAAAATGTGAACAAAACACTTTTTTCAGCTTTTCTTCTATTTTCATCTTATTTGATTATTAAACAACTCAAACCATAAAAGGTAACATATTTAAAACAAAAAAACACAACAACATAATAATATATGTATTTTAAAGGAAAATACATCATTCTAATGTTTTTAGCTCACCTGAGCACGAAGTGCTCATGTGAGCTATTGTGATCACATTTCGTCCGTCGTCCGTCCGTCGGTCGTCGATCGTCGGTCGTCCGGTCGTCGGTCGTCGTCCGTCGTCCGGCGTCCGTCAACAATTTCTTTAAACGACATCTCCTCCTAAACTACTGGGCCAATTAACACCAAATTTTACAGAAATGTTGCTCCCCTTCCAAAATAGCTAAAAGAATTGAAATCCATGAAAAATCCTGGTTGCTATGGCAACCAAAGGTGAAATTTTAAGAAAATCTTAAAAATTCTTCTTCTTCTCAACCAGGAGTCCTTGAGAATTAAAATTTGGCATGGATGATCAGTTCATAGACCTGAATTAAAATAGCTAAAATCATATCTGTTGGGCCACCAGGTGCGGAGCACCAGGGGGGAGGGGGTAGTACTTTGGGTAAATTTTGTAATCTTGAACCTTCTTCTTCTTCGGAACCAGGAGCCCTACAGACTTGAAAATTGGCATTGATGATCAGTTCATAAAGCTGAATTAAAATAGCTCAAATCATATCTGTTGGGCCACCAGGTGCAGAGTACCAGGGGGAGGGGGTAGTACTATGGGTAAATTTTGTAATCTTTAACCTTCTTCTTCTTCCGAACCAGGAGCCCTACAAACTTGAAAATTGGCATGGATGATCAGTTCATAGACCTGAATTAAAATAGCTAAAATCATATCTGTTGGGCCACCAGGTGTGGAGCAACAGGGGGAGGGGATGGTACTTTGTTTAAATTTTGTAATCTTAAACCTTCTTCTTCTTTGGAACCAGGAGCCCTACAGACTTGAAAATTGGCATGGAATATCAGTTCATAGACCTGAGTGTTAATAGCTAAAATCATATCTGTTGGGCATGGGCCACCAGACTATTAATTAATCAAGATTACAAAACTTTGTTTACAATTGTCTGACTGTCTGTCCGTCTTTCCGTCTGTCTTTCCATCTGTCTGTTGGTCTAAATGTCTGTCTTAAAAACTTAACAAAAAAACTTACGATGGAAAAGAACTTTCAGCCTAGGCAAGATACAATGTTCATATTTGGCATGATGATATATCTCAATCAGTCGCATCTGCTGATCTCAGGGTCAAGGTCAAGTGAAAAGGTCAAGGTCATATACCAGAGTCAAATGTTTTTGAACGTTTGACCTTGGTATATGACCTTGACCTTGTAACTTGACCTTGACAAAATTGGCAATTATTTCCACCCTTTCAAGATACAATGATAATATTTGACATGATGTTACATCTGAATGATACGAATCTGCTAATGTCAAGTTCAAGGTCAAATAATAAGGTCAAGGTCATATTCAAAGGTCAAACATTTAAGATCTTGACTATAAAACTTAAAATTGAATTAACTTCAAGCCTATTCAAGGTGCATTGTTCATAGTTGGCATGATGAAGGATCTCAATAATACGCAACTGCTGATGTAGGATCAATGTTATCTTTAAAGGTAAAGGTCGAATACCAAGGTCAAATATCTACCTTTTCAAGGTACAATGTTAATGTTAACAAGATGATTCATCTCAATGATATCCATCTGTTAGGGCAAGGTTGTGTGCTATGGTCAAGGTCATTCACAAAGGTCAAACATTTAAAATTCTGATGAAAAAAAAAAACAATATAGAATTGGTAATTACTTCCAGCCTATTGAATGTATATTTGGCATTTTTAAAGAAATAAATGATATTCATCTGCCTTCTCAAGGTCAATGTCATGTAACAAGGTCAAGGTCATATACCTAGGACAGGCATTCAAAAACTGGAGAAAACAATCTAGCCTTTTCAAGATACAGTGTTCATATTTGTACAATGATACGCAACCACTTGTGTCAAGGTTAAAGTCATGCGACAAGGTCAAGGTCAACCAACAAGGTTTATCAATCAAAAACACAAATTTAGCAATTACTTCTAGCTTATTCAAGATACAGTCTTAACATTTGGCATTATGAAAGGTATCAATGACACGAATGTGCTGATGTCAAAGTCAGGGTCATGTGATAAGGTCAATGTCATATATCAAGGTGAAAAAGTCAAATACTAAATTAATCAAACTAGGGCTTTGGAGGATGATTCACTCCACAGGCCTGAATCTATCGATATGATTAAACAAGAATTAAAGCGTTTTAAGTATTTTCCTCCTTTCCTTTTCTAGAAGAACAATAAGTCACATGGAAAAATATTTCTGAAGATTTTAGTGAAATTTGGTTGATATCCATCTGGAAGGTTCTGAAAAAAAAAAGATTTTCAAAATTTCCCTATTTAATATTATTGAGAAATAACCTCCGCCCATAGAAGGCATTTTTTCATATAATTGCAATAATTTTTGTAGTCAGCAGCTACTGATACAAAGGTCAAGGTCAATTGACAGAGGTCACGGGTATCCGTCAAAGCCAAATTTCGGTAAAAGGTTTGTTTTCGGGGGACTTTCACAAACCCGTCACATTTCAGTTTGGACCCAGCATTAAAAGATGTGGGGTATATTATTTTATCCTTGTCTGTTTGTCTTTATGTCTTATGCCTGTCTTACTCAAAGAACTTAGCATTGCTAATTTCTTCAAGCAAATTCAAGACACGCATCGGGTATCATAGTAATAATACTCCATAACACATACTGTAAACATTCTAAAAAACATGCATACTCTTAAAAACTCCAATTTCCTTTTCTGGACATTAAGATAGACCATTGTACATGATTTTTTGGATATCGTGTACCCTCTGTATTCCAAGGCTAAACCCACAGTCTTATCAATCTTATTAAAAATACATTTTCCTCGCGTATGTCATCTTTATTTTTGAGAAGATGTGCGATTCTCGTCATGTTATGTATTAAAAAAATCACATAAGAATAATATAAGAATTCAAAACATTTTTGGATCCATCAAATATAAGTATCCTAATATATCAATTTGAAGAGACGCCAGTTCTAAATGAAAATGATGACGGAATTGTTCAAATTTGATATCTAATTGTTAACAATACAGTCATTAATCATTTAGTACGCTATTTATCAAACTTAAAAGTCGTGCAAAAGCTTCTTTAATAAACATAGAAAGATTAACTAAAATCTATTTATTCTTGTTTTTTAAGGAGTATAGACAATTTATATACATTTTGACGAAGGTAAAAGTATCTTCTTAATCGTTTGTACATGTATTACACAATTCGCAATAACGCAGATTTCTCTCAATTCTACCGTTGCCGCACTTGCCGGTTTTTAACTCGAAGTGAGTGAGAAAAAAGTCTTATCCTTGAAATAAATAGTTACCCTGTTCAGTCGCGAGAGCATCTTTGATTTCAATTAGTGAATACAAGTGTTATGTGAAAGGTTTATAAGGGAACACCTGAGGTAAACACCATGAATGAATGTTGAGTAATTAAATTTGTCTTTTCCTAGACATATCTTTTTCATTCATTGGTGGATTTCAATGTAAGTTAAGAGGTTTCCTTTGATAAATTGTTTGGCTACTAATATGACCTTTTTGTGCACTAGAATACAGACTGGAAAATTATTTGCTATCTCCTTTTCTTTAAATGATGTATGCATGGGTAGAATTATTTCAACATCATGCGACAAGTTTTAGACTTTTAGCAAAGAAACCACTTCACGCAAATAAATAGGTTTACAGACAAACAACTAATTATAAACTTATTCAATTTTGGGATATAGAAAATTATTGTAAAACTGAATTCAAAACATCCTTGAATTTAAAGTATTTGTTAAGTTGGTTAGAATATTATCTTTGATGTACATAATAAAAGTATCAAATTTCTTATGTTTTTTTAGTGGGTTGGGTAAGAAAAGCTCTAATTCAAGTAGAGAATGTTTTTAGCAATCATGTGTGTTTCATTTGCATCCCTATTTTTTCTGTGGCTATTATTATGTATGCTTGGGTAGGGTTATTTTAATACCATCCAACGAGCTGTGGAGCATCAACTCACAGCAATTAAACCATGTTTAGGCCCTTATTACGGTACTGGTTTAAACTTTTTTTATTTTACAACGATTGGGATACAAGATCTTACAACTTAGATCAACCCCACTCGATTCTGCCTCCTGGAAAATTCACCAGTACTCGCGCTGAATGTGTGTGCCAATGAAAGAACCAAGATCAACAGCCGCTCCTGGGAATCAAACCCAGGACCTTTAGGTCAAGAGGCCGACGCTCTACCGCTAGACAAGGGATACCACAAGACAGTAATGCAATTCTCAAAATACTCAAAGTTAGGCAGATTGATAGACAAGCAAACAGCTTAATTTTAATTATTTCTCTTCCTAAGGCACAAGAATCAGAAAATGCAGTTAAAAAGGTCCATATATATTATTTCAATAATGTTAAAAATGTGTTTTAGATTAACAATGTACAAATTTCCCTTGTATTTTGAGTGGGTTGGATTAGAAAAGGCTGATTCAAGTACTAAGTTAAATAATATGTGTTTTACTTTCACCCTCATTTTCTATCAGGCTTTAGCAATTTGTACTATGATTTGAGTTTTTTCATCAGCATGCAATGTACAGAGAATGTCATCTTTAAAAGTAGAAACGTCTTTAAGATCCAGAATCTGGATAGTCAAATGGAAAGAAATACTGAACTGAAAAACTGAATTTTGATTGGCGCTCACTTTGAGGTGTTGGAAAATGGAAAAATAAAGTTTGTGAAACACAAATGCCCCGGTCACAGTATTTTTTTTCAAACTGTTGACCTTTACAGATGAGGTGAGACCTTGTAACATGACCTCGAACCTGATACCTACGGGTGTATATCAGTGACATCTTTCAACATGCAAGCGATATCTAAAATAGGCTTGAATGAATTGAAGATGTTAAGTTTCAGCATATAATGTTTAAGAAGATTGACATTGATAGATAACCTTGACATTGTCATATGACCTTTACCTTGATATCTACAGACGCACATTATCATGATCTATCATCATGCCAAATATGAGGATTGTACCTTAAAGGGGCATAAAGATATTGGCAATTTTAATTTTCTTGTTAACTTTTTGAGTTATTTGACCTTGACATATGACATTGAAAGTGTCACATGACCTTGATTTTAATATTAGCAGATGCACATCCCTAAGATCTATCATCATGCCAAATATGAAGATTGTATCATGGAATAGGCTTGAGGATATTTGTAATGTTCAGTTTTTTGGTTAAGTATTTGGGTTATTTGACCTTGGCGGATGACATTGACCTTGTCACTTTACCTTGTCACATGACCTTGACTTTGGTATCAGCAGATGCATATCATTAAAATCTATCATCATGACAAATATGAGGCTTGTATCTTGTATAGACTTGAAAATATTGGCATTGTGAAGTTTTTTGGTTAATTTTTTGAGTTCTTTGACCTTGACAGGTGACCTTGACCTAGTCATATGACCTTGATATCGGTATCCGTGGATGTGTATCACTGAGTTTTATCATCATGCCAAAAAAGAGGCTTTAATCTTGAATAGGTTTTAAAATATTGGCAAAATGGACAATATACATGTAATTGACATGAATCTCCGATGTATTTTGAGTGGTTGGGTAAGAAATTTATTAATTCTCATATAGAAAGTTTCTTTCCAGACAATATGTATTTCACCATCATCATCATTTTCTGTGGCTTGAAATATGTTAGTTTGGTGATATTAGAAGTAGGGAAAATGAAATTAAGATGATATAACTTTAATATCACAATAAAATTTTACAAGATGGTTCAGTACTCATATTTGACAGCTTGTCAAAATTTCTTTTTTTGAGAGCCCAGCGATATTTTTATTCCGTTTTTTCCTATTGACAATACGGTTTCCTAAGATATATACTGCTAAGCTTGGATTACCTGTCTTTTTGAAATAATTGATTCTTTAAAGGGCTAAAAATGACGATTCTCCAAAAATCTCAAAGATGAGGAACACTTCTGTCATTCCCAAGTTATAATTTCATATAGGATAAACCCTTCATATCGAAATATACCAGCATTTCTTCATACAAAGATTCCAATCCAAAATCTAAAATGAAAAAAGATATATGTCTAAAATTTTCAAAGAATTTAGCAATCGAAGATTGCCATTTTTCATCTAAATTAGTCACCTTTTTAACCAAAATCTTATTTTGCCGTTGCCATGGCAACGGAAGACTTTTCAAAGGAATGTCATATCATTTGTCTGTTTTTGGGTGATAGTTAACAAATTCTGAAAGAATGAGGCAAAACTGAGACGGTGCGTGCCTGGCACTTCTTTACATTGTCTGGTCTTTACATGGAATCTCTCTTAACAGCATCTGATTGGAACGTGAAAAAACACAAATTGGAAATTTCACCGTATCTCGTATTTTCGTTCAAATTTCGTCCTTTTAATTTCACTCAAAACTCGCTCCACACATTCATTGAGCCTTGTAACTTTGACAATGCTGATTTCCGAAGGATGCTCAATTACATTTTCGATACTTATTTGTGACGTAAGCCTCCAGAAAGTATCACAAGGGTACTCGAAAGAAATAAATGTTAAAAAACGAAAGCACCGCTAACGGATGCTTACGCTCGATTTTTAGTTGTTGTTACATGGATGAAAAATCTAGGTCGAAAAGCTGGAATAATTCGCATAAAATGCACTTAGAGACCCTCTTATTAGTACAGGATGCCCCTTTGAGGGAGGTTCCGGATCCCCTAAAGTAAACAATATCGTGGAATTAACAAGGTGAATGATTTTGGAATTATAATTTTGGAATGAAATTGAATGAGTGAGTTGAGAGAGTTTTGAGTGAATTTAATGGGAGATAATCCAATACCGCAAATTTTGTTCAGGATGAACAAAATTAGCGATATTTATTACCTTGATTAAATAAAATCTGCACGTTAGTTTTAAAGATAGCTCGCTATTTCTCCAAGAACATATCAAAAGCTTACCATTTGAATTATTTCAGTGGAATCGCGATTTCTTTCAAGCTTTGTTTTTAATGACGTTGTTGATTCTATCTTTTTCTGTGAGTTTGGGGCGTTTGAGAATTGTTTGAGTGAGTGTTTGGAATGAATGGACGGAGCACTAAGCGAGTGTTTAGGAAAGGTTTTGATCGAAATTTGTGTCAATCTCATGATGTTACTAACTGTATCCAACCAACGTGGTCAACACATGCCTTGAAACTTCACGCCGTTAGAAGATGGTCAATTTTTGGGCAATGGGTAAATATGTTTTAAAGAATTTAACAAGCATTCCTTTTATCGTTTCAGCTTGCATTTATTCTAAAAGCTTTGTTTGACTTAATGTATCAACCAGACATATTTTTTTTGGATTTCAGTTTGATTTAAAGCAAGCTTAACAACGTAGCTCATTAATTATGAACGTAAACTAAGTACGTTGAAATAGCAAAATGTTTTCAGTTTAGAAAATCCACTAAGACTGTGCAAAAAGGTTCAGAATCGACACCAGCGTTAATGAAAACATCTTTTATTGACGCTTCATAATAATCTTTATACTGCAGCGGCGGATCAAGAGTTTCTATAAAGGGGGTTCGATGTCGGCCTAGAAATCGGGTATCAAGTCCCATAGTATCCCTATCTTTATAGATATGGATACTATGGAACTACTTGCTCAAATATCTTTTATTAGTAGAATTTCGCGTTCTTTGGATTTGAAAACTTACAAAAGGGGTCATTGTTCATGTATTGCATAATTTTGATTGAATTTGTCCATTACAACGAAGTAATTTGGATACGGAGGGGGTTCGTGCCTAAGCCTTGAACCCCCTCTGAATCCGCCACTGCACTGTTGTGGTTAAAAAAAGCCTCAACAAATCGTACCCAATATTTACGACAAACTAAGCAGTTTAAATCACGAAAGAAATTTTTGAGGCAATATGACAAGTAGTACGGCGTCCAATTTGAATACCCTCTATTTTAAGGGTAAACGATGTTTGCTAACTTGCAATGAAAGCTCCTGGTTCAGCGCCTTTTCCCACGTATTCAGACAGATATAATTTCCAAATGGATCTTCCTTACAGTTTAGAACAACGTGAAATTGAGAAAATGAATGATTTTTGAATGATTTTGGAATGATATTGAATGAGTGTGTGGATCGAGTTTTGAGTGTAATTAAAGGGATGTCATCCCTTTTTGCTAATTTTGTTCAAGATGTATAGAATAAGCGATATTTATAACCTCCATTTAATAAAATATACATAATTTTCTTTTTGTGTGTCGTCATGGACCAATCAGACACTTTGAAATCCACACCAGCCAATAAATTCGTAGGAAAGTTCGATCGATGTGAATTAAATGTTGATCGTCTGGAACGATTTCGAAATGTTTTCTAATGATTTCGAAGCGTTTTTGATTGTTTTGAGTATGTGTTTGAAATGAAAGAATGGAGTGAATATTTTAGAATGATTTGATCGGAAGGAATGACAATTTCACGATGTTAATAACTGTATGACTTAACAATCATCCCTTGAATGTCTCCAGGAAATCTGGGCCAGAGGTTATAAAACTTTTCTCAGACTCAGCCTCAATTTTGAATTTGAATAAATTTATGAAAATAAAAGATAATATTGATAAGTTATTATTTATAACAAGTTATTAATATTATATTTTATGTAAATACATTAAAATGAGTATCAAAACAGTGGGCCCATTTTACAAAACATCTTGCGATTTTTTTTTTGCGTAAGTCAAAAATTAAAGTTCCTGCTACAGTAGTAACTAAGTATGGAATTCTGCCATGCATCATCTCATTGAAATCGTCTTCTCAAGATGATTCAAATGAGATATCGCAAGGCAGAATCTAACAATGAATGAACACACAAGGTACAATTTGTGATTTTGACTTACGATTTAAAATTAAATTTTCTTCTACAGTAGTAACTAAATATGGAATTCTGCCATGCATCATCTCTTTTGAATCGTCTTGAGCAAATGAGATATTGCAAGGCTGAATTTTTCAATGAATAAACACGCCAGGTATGATTTATGATTTTGACTTACGATTAAAAATGTAATTACATTTTATAGCACTAACTAAATACATGCATAGAATTATGCCAGGCATAATCTCATGGTGTGTGATGCAAACACTGAGACATGCAAATGCTGTGATTCTTTATTTGTTCAACCGAAAATTAACTTAAACTAGATGCTGTTGTATGCCTGATGATTTTTCTTTTACCTATATACTATTCTCAGCTTTTTATAAAATTGCATCTTTTTAGTAATTCAGAATCTTTTATAACAAGGGAAATAACCACGTGCTGCTTTACTGACCTTTTTAAAGTAAAACTTACTTCCCTTGATGTTTAGTAAAACGGCACCTGGTGTCCGGGATTAAGCGGTAGAATGACAACAATCCAATTCATAGGTTCAATTTTTCAAAGTGGTTATTAATTCTTAGTCTTTTATTAACCCGACCTTAAGGTGCAAGTTCTGCCGTTGTTAATTGAATAAGTACAAAAATGCGTGCCCCACTTCAAACACTCCTAAATGAATAAAATAGATTTGTTATTTTAATTTGTGATCCATCACGCTAGAAGAGGCTATCCGGACAACGCAAAAAATAAATATCCTAGTCAGACTGCATACACTGCAAAGCAGCTGACCAGGTTCTAAACTTTTGGTATCATATTTTCAGATTCTTTAATGGTCATTCTACCTTACGATTATAATTTTCCTGCAAATTTTCCCTCTCTGCTGAATCACATCATCTCTTTTAAAATACTTATTTCACGGGACTCTCTTTCTCTCTCTCATTTCTCTCTCTCTCTCTATCACTTTCTCCATCTCTCTCCATCTCTCTTTTTCTCTCTCCCCTACCTCTCTCTCTCTCTCTTTCCCTCCCTCTCTCTCCTCTTCTCTCCCTCTCTCTCTCTCTCTCTCTCCCCCCTCTTTCTTCCCTACTATCTTCTTCACCATTCGAAAGAAACAAGAACTAAAAAAATGCCTACGGCCCAAAAGTGATTTCATTATATATTTCAGATACTACATTGAACAATAGATCTATTATTTCGAGTATATTTCAGTGACAAGCATGATTTGGCTCGTAAGAAAGACAAATAATACATGTAAGCAGTACGTAAAAGAGGGATTGGCATCCGGTGGCTACATGAATAGTATTGGATCCAGATGACCATCAGTTAGTTGCACTAGCCTCGGTAAAATATAACTAAAATAAAGTTTAAAACTTCACTTAAGATAAAATTCACATAATTGGGGAAAAATGAAAACGTTCCATGTATTTTGTGACAATCCAATATAGTTAATCACCATCGCGAATTTGGCACAGTGAATGATTTTGGAGTGGTTTCCGAATGAAACGAATGCCTGTATGGAGCGAGTTTTTAATGTTTTTAAGGGAGGCTGAACAAAATCGATAATTTCTTCCAATTGAAGGAAATTATCGATAGTTTATGACCCCCTTTTATCAAATCCGTGTACTTCTCTGATTTTGAGTCTGAAATTATGCAATTATTTGATCAGATTGGTTGAAATGATGATAATTTTGAGCGACTTCAAAGCGTTTTTGAACGATCCAGGGTCGTTTATGATCGACTGGAGTTAATGTTTGTAATGAATGATTAGCGAGTTAATCGAGTGGTTTTAGACGGTTATGATCAAGATGGGTATAGCCTGGTTTATTTGACCCGACTTTGACCTCTGTGGAAAAATGCTTAAATAACAATTACCGAAATATTTCATCAATTAACAAAAAGTATATTACATTCAATATCGTTTGTCATTCATTCCTATGAAAGCACGTGCAAATGTCTAGTAGGAATATTCAGATTTTTATTCATCTAAATAGCAGGGGTGAGATTCAAGTCAATAAAACCGCACTATATCAATTTCAAAAGGCGATAACAGTTATTTACATCGTGAAATTCACATTTATCTTAGTCAAGACCATTCTAAATTGCTCACTTTTCGTTTCATTCATTCATTCATTCATTCATTCATGCATTCATTCATTCATTCATTCATTCATTCATTCATTCATTCATTCATTCATTCATTCAACCATTCCAACCACTCATGCTTTCAAAAACGTTCAAAGATGACTAAAAAGACAATTACATTCAAACCGAATACAGCTAGAAAAAATAGCGAGTTCACTGACATAATTGAAATTGTAAGCGTCTTATTGGTTCTTGAAGAAAAAGGATGCTATTTACAGAGCTTTTATGCAGCTTTTATTATGGGGGTGTTAATAAAAATCGCTAATTTTGTTCATCCTGAATTAAATTAGCGATGTTGAATTTCCTCTCTTTAATTCCAGGCAAAACTCGCTCATCGCACCCATTCGATTTTATTCCAAAATCGTTGCAAAATCATTCACTTTCAATTGTCAATTTCTTAATGTTGTTAATTGTACCTGTATACAATTATATTTACAGAAATGTACAATAAAATAATGCTGAAAAATCGGTCAACAAGCACATGAATAAATAATATATTCAATAAATCATGTCTTTTTTCCATGAATATTGAAAGTTAATTTGAACAAATCAACAGTGAAAATTATATTGTTTTCTTTCATTATTGTTAAACTAGGAATATAGGACGTTCATTGTCCGAAGATTTATATGATTTTTATCAATATGGATTGAAAGCGGCTTTTGACGTAACATGATAGGTAACGCTTCGACAGTGTTTTGTATAGTCACAGTCTGCGTAAAATTGAATTGAATCATTTTGTAGAATTGGTTTATGTTTATTGCTATGAAAAGTAATTAAAAGATTTGGGTTATAGAGATGAAAAGGTATGGTACATTACTTGATATTTGAAGAGGGACAGAGAAATATTCAGTATACCGCATTCTGGAGTTAATTTTTTAACGCGTTTTTTTTTTAGGAAATGAATTTATCATAACGTGCGCTTCTCTCTTCTCGCGTTTTTGGGTGTGTTACTCATGATTTGCTGTATGAAATAGATAAAAAAAAAAAAAAAAAACAGGACCAATAAAATTCATTATTCATACTATGTTATTCAAACATACATAGTACAGTTATTCTCATAGCTATTGAATGATTGTGGAATAATCTTAACTGGGTTTTATGAACGAGTTAAAAAGAAAAAAAATGGGGTACAGTGTTTCAGTTTATAACTTCGTGAAAGTGACGAGGTGAATAATTTGGAATAATTTCGAAATGATAGTGAACGAGCGAGATAATAGAGTTTTGACTGAAATTAAGGTGAGGTAATGCATTATCGACAAGTTCGTCCTTAATTAGCTATAATTTATTGCCTCCCCTTTGAACTCCCCAATGTTCATTTTGAGCGCGTTTTGTTACTCATTCAAGCTCATTACTTATCATTGGGACGAAAAAAGAATGTTTGCACAGTTTTATTGAAACGGATATGCGACAACATTAAAAAAAACTAGAAATCAAACTACGGATATGCATAGAGCATGCATGTCTATTTATACTACTACTCTTAAGTTTGGCTACTTGAGACAGACAATTCACATTTTAACATCTCGGTTTAGAACTGTGGAGCCTGGTTAGGACAGTCGGTAACGTGTCTGGATTTCAATCATGGGGTCGTAGGTTCGAATTCGACTCGGCCATCTCAGACGTTGGTCACTCATGATATTGGAACGACTTTAAGCACGAAAACTTCAAGGACCGATACTCAAAACCCTGCCGATACACTTACTTTCATTTCTGTGATTTTTAAGTGGACCCGTTTGTCCTTTGATCTCCAATAAAATCCTCATTTATAGTGATCCGATGTTGACCCTTCCCTAAACCGACAGATAAAGCTTTCAAGTTTCATGTAATAGTAACTTTTTCTTTTTTATATTGTTTCAGAGCGATACTACAGCCTGAAGTAACCCATGCAAAGTTTCTTTTCTAAGTATACATCCGAAAGGATCGACTTGAATTGCAATTTGATTATCATGAACGATTTTGAATGTTTTTTAAACAATTTCATATCGCTTTTGGTAGATTGGAGTGAGTGTTTAGAATGAATGATTGAGCAAGTGATTTTATGGGGTTTTTGAGCGAGATGAGCATAATTTGCATGGTGATCTTAACTGTATTATGGAGATAAAGCTGTTGCATTTTTGTTAATGAAGCAATTATACAGCAGCATTATTTCCATAATAGTTCAATAAACTTCGCTCAACTCGTTCGTTTTGATCGAAAAGAAGCTATATTCTAACATCATTATATTATCTCATTTTTATATCATTTGATTTCTTTCAAAATTCCCGCTTCACACTTATATTTATAAATAATTACAAAATTATCTGCCTTGTCATTTCAACGATGTTATTAACTATACTAAAATTATGAAACGCGTGGACAGTATGGTTTATTAGAATAATATTTTAACAGATACCAAGACCATTGAAAGGGACTTTAAACTAGAGGTATACGCCAAATAGATAGGAGCTAGATCATGCACGTTTTGTGAATTGTTTCATTTCCTCCACCAGGTTTAATGGATTTACATGTAACAAATAACAATACATAATGAATTGATAAGTTCATGATGTTTAATTCCACTAAAATTGTGTTTGTTTATTGCATTTTCCCCACTTGGATTTATATGAACTTCGTCTTGTCGTACGAAACTCGTGTGTACGAACCAACTGGCTGCACGTCAGCAGGTGCCTGGTATATAATGCCATCACAGCTACACGGATGTTTGGAATCATGTGTAAGACAAACAGCTTGTTTGGCGGTAAACTACAACAGGCTAAGTTCTCTTTGTGTTTTGAGGGATTCGGACTTAGCACCAACGATAAACGGAAACTGTTATCACATAAGTATGCAAGACAACATAACAGTTTTATCCGACAGCGATCCTTGCAGTTTAAGACCTTGTGATAAAAGGAGTATGTGTGAAACAGATGACGTTTCTGGCTCATTTAGCTGTAGAATTCTGTATTGTGATAGTAACAGGTTACCGGATATACCTAATGCCCGGATAGCATCACGTGATCAGACCAAAGTTGGTTTTACGAATGCGTATCAATGTGAGTTTGGTTACTCGATGTTCGGTGATTCAATAATTGAATGTTTGGAGGACGGCCATTGGTCAACTCCGAACTTGACTTGTTACAAGGATTGTCCGTCCTACATACAAAAGGTCGGTGCAGAAATCACTGACAGACTGGGTCTCAGATTTTGTTATAACACAACTGTTACCTATTCCTGCATCCATGGATATTACAATCTTACAAATACGGTAAGATTTCCGACATCATTATTTTTATTTATTAAGGATCCTTTCTTACAACTTCGTAATCGTTCCGAAGATTACAGGCTTGCTGACTTTTTAAGAGATGGTTAATTGTACCGTAACGACAACTATTTGTGACCCGTCATGCGAATAAGAACCATCTGGGTAGTACGTAAAGTGTCGACCCTAGTCAGACTGCGCGGATTGCGCAGACTGACTAGGGTCGATTCTTTTCGCACTTTGCTTATTTTCTTAATCTGGAATGTATAATTAACCTTCAAGTGAAAGAATTTTTAAAATGCGACCTCTGGTTATTCTATGCTGGACCAAATCTTTTTTTCAAATATTTATTTTACAGTTTTCCAAGATTGTACCTTTTCGCGTGACGGGTCACATTTGGAAAACAGCATTCATTTGAGAACGTTTGTTTATAGATTTTTAATGGAACGATATTTTTTAGAATATGGAAAAATAATATCACGCCGTCGATTGGCGACAGAAATTTGCTTACTTAAACTTGAATTAATTGTCTAGACAAAAGACGTTGGAAATTTAAAACCAAACACATCAATATGAAATATGTTTACAAATAACATCTCTTTATCTGCGATGAGCATAAACGATATTTTGGTCACCCCCATGTTAGCCTATCTCCATTTGTAAACAAAGATTTTTTCTTCAACGCTTTGTTCACAAATATTTTCTCCAGATCACATCATGCCAAAGCAATGGTTCATGGTCACCGTTTGAATGTCTCAAATACTGTAGATTCGATACTATACCACAGCTGAACAACGGGGAAGCCAATGCACAACTCATGAGCACGATTCACGACACAGCGAATTACTCCTGCCATTCTGGCTTTTATAAATCAACGTCATCTGACAGTATAGTATGTTATAAAGATGGGACATGGCAATCTCCAAGTATGGAATGTTGGAAATACTGTACGGATGCTGATATACCTCAAATAGTTGACGGAGAAGGAACGGCTGGGCCAATCAACACGATAGACGACATAGCAACTTACACGTGTAACCTTGGTTATTATCTGTCTGTTGCAACAAACACAATTGGGTGTCTTAAAACAGGTATCTGGGAAATTCCGATTGTAGAATGTTGGAAATATTGTTCTCAGCCAACTGGTCCTACGCATTCGAATGCAGAGGTAAGCGTATTGACTTGAGCATCTTAAAGCAGTTAATAACAAATTCTTCTTTAATGCATTTCGGTGGTTTATCGAGAAATAACGGTAGATTATCACTTGATAATCTCACCACAAAAGCAGTGAAATTATCAAAAACTTATACCCTGCTTTTGTGCATTTCATCCTATCTGACGTCATCTATGCGGGGCGAAATAAGTGACGTCACAATGGACGTTGCATAGCAATCACGCGCAAAATGACGCGCTTTACGAAAACATGTCCTAGAAATTTCACATTTTGTCTCATTTTTGCAATAAAGAAATAGAATAATCGTTTGTTTTTCGAGTAAGATCGATTAATGTTTCATTTCGTGAACAACTAAAGCTACATTTTCACTCGTGGCTCTGCCACTCGTGAAAAATATAGCTTTTGTTGTTCACTCAATGAATATAAATCGATCTTACACTGAAACAAACGATTATCCTCTATATCTATGTTTACTTGCTCACGCATTTTAACGCTTTTAACGCATATTTTTGAATTAATCGTTTATCGAACATGAACCGGAAATGTACTCGAAGCTGTTTCATTGCTTTGATTTTGAAATAATTTCGTTTTCACGTTGACGTGTACACGAATAAAGTCAAATGGAGGAGGAGTAATATGCACACGGTTAAATCCGAGGGCGGAGTCGGATAAATTTGCTTTGCATATAACTGAATTTAAATGCAACTTATGTTCTTTGTAATTTTATTCTTATTTCATATATGCGTTTTACGTCATCGTGTTTCAATCCACTGGTTTACTCTATTCCAGGATGCACTACTCAATCAATACACAAACGATATGGAAGTCAAATTCACATGTACCGGTGACTACTATCCTAGCTCTGATGACAGAGTGACCACGTGTAGGAGCGACGGCACGTGGACAACCATGACCTTCTCATGTAACAGATACTGCGGACAGCCGCCAATAGACAATGGTGAGATTATAAACGTAGCCGTAGATTACATCGAAGTTTCAAGTGGTGGTGGAAAGGACAAATACACAACTGAAGATTCTGTGACGTATAATTGCCTACATGGCTCTTCTATAAAAGGTAACAATCGACGGGTATGTCGGAGTGACGGACACTGGAGTGGAAATGTAAAATGTTGCATTGGGTATATAACGTGCCTTTGTTGTTCGAGTGGGTCGTGTGGTATGGAAGCTTGTTGATCAGTCGGGTATGTGACGGCAAACCGCCACATCTTCTTGTGACGGTAGTGCGTCACAGGGAAGATTCTCTCTAAAAGGGTAAATTGTACTCACTATTAACTGCCGTTCAAGGATTGTTGTTCTTTTCAGGCAGCACTATGACTATACATGTACCTACTACAGTCAATCGTGCCCAAGCGACCACGTCTATTAAGCGACCAATTTAAAAATTCCGTTCTTTAATGAAAATATCCTAAAAAGTAGTTATAGTTGGTCTAAAAAAATATTGAAAATGAATCAATCCTTTGATGTTAAAACTATGCAAAATGAGACGATTCTATAGAGTTATAACAACATAGGATCTTGAGAATTACGCAATAATATGCATATTCAATCAAAAATACTGTTTCTTATCTGACAGTTAATCGCCGAGAAGCTACTCATGGGGCACTACATTATCGCAGGGAAAGGTAGGGGGTAACCCATGCTACAGTTAAGAACATCGTGAAATTAACAATCATTCCGACCAAACATATTCTTAATCGCCCCATTCATTCATTTCAAACACTCACTCAAACCGTCCAATAACGTTCCAAACTTATTGAAAATGATAATAAAAAAAACCCTACTTACAAATTAAAAATCGCTTAAAGAAAATACGCAATTTCACTGACTTTATTGAAGCGTCGAAGCGAGTGGTGGGTTCTTGAAATCATAGAGGCTATTTATAGAACCTGAATGCATATTTTATTTAAGGGAGGTAATAATTGTCGCTAAATTTGTTCGTCCCCAACAAAATTTGTGATATTAGATTACCTCCCATTAAAGTCAATCAAAACTCGCTCCACACACTCATTCAAATCCATTTAAAATTAATTCTAGAATCATTCACCTTGTCAATTTCCACGATGAGGTTATCTGAACATCTGTTTTCTTCCTCAGAATATTGCTTCTATTCTATTTACAATTAAATAATCTAAACTTTAATAATTTTTATAGCACTTTTGCTCTCTCTCTCTCTCCCCCCCCCTCTCTCTCTCTCTCTCTCTGTCTCTCTCTATCTCTCTCTCTCTCTTTTCTCTCTCTCTCTCGCTCTTTCTGTCTCTCTCTCTCTCTCGGCCTGTCTCTGTCTGTCTGTCTGTCTCTCTCTCTCTCTCTCCGTGTCTCTATCTCTCTGTCTGTCTTTCTCTATCTCCCTTTCCCTCCCTCTCTCGCTCTCTCTCTCCGAGAAAGTTGATACATGAAAGAACGTAGAATTGTTATGGACCGTTTTTTTTTTAAATAAATCGTTAGCTTACCAACAAAAAATAGGTCAGAACAATATAATTACAGCTTGAAAGCTGTTTGACAGTTCAACAAAAGTGATTTACATATTTCATTCATAAATGATATAAAAAATTTAAACATATTTGATCAGGCATTTTTTGTTTAATGGTCCTTTACAGCCTGTTGACAGCTCATACATGCATACAAAGATCGTTCTAAAGAACCGTATCTCTTTACTAAAATTGATCTCGTAGAGAGAATCTTGAACTTACTCGACCCTTGTACAGTTAAAAACATCGTGAAATTGACACTAATTCCGATCAAAATCATTCTTAATTATTCACTCAGCGTTCCATTCGTTCATTCCAAACACTCACTCAAATCGATCAAAAACACTCCGAAATCACAATAGACGTTTAAAAATCGCCCAAGACTTTCAACGATAAAATTCACATAAATCTATTTATTGTACGATTTTATTAGCTGATGTGGACTTTCAAGTGTCTGATTGGTCCACGAAGACGTACAAACAGAAATAATACATACAAAGGGAGGTAATTATATCGCTAATTTTGTTCATCCTGAACAAAATTTGCGATAAAGGATTACCTCCCATTAAATTCCCTAAAAACTCGCTCCACACATTCATTCAATTTCGTTCAATTTCGTTCAAAAATCATTGCAAAATCATTCACCTTGTCAATTTTACGATGTTGTTAACTGTAATATTGAATGAAAAGGATAGTAGTTGTACAGCTGATCCGTGAAGCAGTGAGTGACTTTATCCATGTAAACTCGGCCATGGCCACCTTAACGGCAATTCGTCTGTCTTACTTAATTTTTACCATAAAAAGCCGTGGCTTTATATACGATCAACTTCGTTGAAGTAAGTCAAGCACGATAAACAAGGTACATGTAACTATATCGGGGAGTTTCCGTAATTACTAGTACGTATGGGTAGGAAAAATTACGGGAAATTGGTGGATGAAACACGGGGAGATGTTTTCGGGTGTCTTTCAAACAAAAACTTATCAAGAGGCTGTGATGTGGCGAAGTCAAAATTTCAACATGATGTACTGACATTATGTATAATAATGTCCTACTAAAGGATAAACCAATACTATGATCGGAAACCAGCCTTAGATTTATAACTGAAGTAAGGCAGAGACAAAACATTAAAGAGGACTGTGACGAAGCGGCTTCCATTAAATACGCAACACAAACTTCAATATAAGATTGCGCTTAGCAACTGAAATTATAAAAAAAGGACTGTCATGAGGCAGCCTTACAACTGGGACATCAGAATCATGTGAGAGTGAGAGAGAAAACATAATTGAAATACAAGTGTGTACATAATGTGTATAGTGTATATTTTTGTTTGTTTGTTTAAACTGTAGCTTAATATTTTAAACTGAAAAAGAATGTCTCAATCCAACCTCAGGCAAATCTTTTTCCTAATTTCTTTATGATAGAAAGACCATAGAGTCACCCGTAATATAGATCCAAAAAATCTGCAACACATCCACCAATACTGTCTATGCAGACACTACCCTGCTAAATTTGCTTCTCGACAGCGCATGTAAAAATTTTTTTTGGCTTCTAAATTAGAATGATTTGTCATATGGCACCAACAAAAGTATTCGTTAACATTCAACCTGTAATTTGTTATAGAATCAATTATATTTACCAGGGTGAGGGTTGCATCCTGGGGGTCATACCATATATGCTTTGTGCACATAGGGATCTTATACATGTATGTTTCAAAACCACACAAATATATGTAGCTATATTTCCTAGAAGCCTGTTGTCCCTTACCGAAGACCCAATTCACTTCGAGACATATGTGAGAGCCAAATAAGTACTGCAACAACCGATGACTTTTTTGGAATTTCTGGACCGTGTAAAACACCCCGGAGCCAAACGTGCAATATCATGACAGAAACGCATACTTTCAAGTCGCTACTTGGTGCTGTTTCCGCAATGAGAGGTTCACACATTTGCAAAATTTCAATGCTGCATACCTCGTGACATTAACGGTATGCCATATACACGTAGCTCGAAACACGGTAAGTGTTTAAAGCTTTTTTTTTTAAATCAAATAGTATATACATTCGGCGAAACCAAACAACAGATCAATAAACGCGTGAATTTGCAAGGATCTGACTGGAAAATCCGCAGATTCAATAAGTCTCCAGTTGCGGGACATTTTAACGAGGCGGCCACTCGTTCAACAATGTTGTCCTGTGCTGCATTGAAGCAAACCCGAGATGGTCCGACAAACAACGTAAATCACAGGAGACCTATTGGATAAGGCGCCTTTACACGATCCAGCCCTTTGGGTTAAATATAAACGACATATAAAAATCACAGTTTACCCGCATATTAAATTAAGTACTTGTCTGACCAGCACATATTCGCCCGCCTGTTGACATGGGGTTGTTGATATTAATTTTCATTTTCACTGTCAGTTCTCATTGTACCCCTAAGGAAAAACATTGAGTTTCGAAAGCTCTAGGGTTACTTATGCTTTAAAAAATAATCTAAACTACTTGCACTGTTTGAATACAATTTATCTCAAATTTATAAATATAGAAATAAATATATAACTTTATCTACACCATAAAAGAACGTAAATGCCAATACATTGGATGAAATGGTATATGACTCCGTGAAGGAAAAACATATAGAGGATAATCGTTTGTTTTAGTGTAAGATCGATTTATATTTCATTGAGTGAACAACAAAAGCTATATTTTCACGAGTGGCAGAGCCACGAGTGAAAATATAGCTAG